>VZRU01018118.1:74609-89152 GCA_013398155.1 Pedionomus torquatus | reverse complement strand
CCCCGCCCGGTTCTCCGCAAGCCCCCCGCGGACCCCCCTACGGCTCTGGGCTAAACATCCAGCCCGAAATAATCCCCGTGAGCACAGCTCTCCGTAACCATTAGTGATCGTCCAGCATCTGTTGCAAGAAATAATTAATAACGGCTTCGATTCTTCACGCTGAATTACTAACTCCACAGAAAGTCCTCCAGTGAGGTCTCTAGGCTGTCCAATTTAGACAAAAGAGGGTTGGTTTTTTTGGTTAATAGCTTCATCCCTCTCACAAACAAATCTAAATATTGTCAGTGAAACGATATCCATCACTACGACAGCAACCTGGTCCACAGTCAGAAGCGATGTAGTTCATCTCTAGAACAACCCTCACAACCCGTTAGCCCGAAAGAGCACGTTGCACCTCCAGCCAGCCATTCCAGAACTCTAGAAGTGGACACATGGGAGCGGAGGGATGGGTTGCAGCCCAGAGTTGGGGCATGGACATGAGCAGGGCCCAGCCTTGGCATCCGAGACTCCACAGCTATGAACCACTCGCCCAGAGCTGGTCAGAGAAATCCACACTTGGAGCCACACAAAACAGGTTTTAGGGGTTAACGGGGAGCACAGAGTAACTAACGTGTAAAAGGCACCATATAGATAGTAAATTTGGATGTAGTGCAGAGATGTAGATCAACAAAGAAAATTCAGATGTACAAAACTCTATTAGCGAACAAAAAATGACTCCAGGTGGATCCTGGAGCAAGGAAGAAGAAATCACCCACACGAACATCAGATTTGTCCCACCGAAGGACTCCACATGCTGACAACTTGCTGCAATGCTCCCTGTACACCCCAGAATGAAACTGCCAACCTTCAGAGCCAGGGCAGCCACAGAAGGTTGGATCCTAACACCAGGAAAAGGAGTAGAAACCCAGCAGTGTGCATAAAATTTTCACTGCATTGTCACTTTCTTTTTCCATCACAACTAGGTCTGTATTAAAAATGATTAGATTATTCACATTTCAACTATAGTAACAAGAAATTCTTGTCTTTCCTTACATAAAAAGAAGTGCTTCCTCTTTGCCCTTAACCACGATTTTAGTGTAACACCTGGTGCCCCTAGGTACCCCTCCCTTAGATGCTGGGTACACGGAGACATAAATTCCGGACAGGTCTATACATACACATTTTCCCACCAAATACTGGAGATAAACATCCATGTCAGCCATAAACTTCCCATATTTGTAATCCAGTAAGGCCAACAGCGTAGCACCTAACTCCGACCTTTCCCCAAAGCGCTGCAGCTTTTAGATCTACTACATTCTTTTCCCGACAAATCAAGCGGTTACAACAGGGTACCTTAAGTTCACCAGAGACATGATTTTGATGATGAATGAAAATGTTTTCACAGTGATAAATGTTCACTCTCACTGCAAGTTCAGGCAAGCACACCTAGATTGATGTAACTTAGTAGTCAACTTCACACTTTCCTTTAAAACTATCTCAGCAGAAATATATTAGCCAGACTTCCTTGGGGTATTAGACATGCTTTATGGACTTGCTACCTCCCTGATATTGCAGGAGGTTGAAGAGAGAGGGAAAATAGAACACAAGTGTGAGCAGCCACAGCTTGTTATTCTCCTTACAGAACAACTGCTGACATCCTACTTCACTAAATAAGTTACCGGCCTCAAAAATAGTAATTCTGATGCAAATTAAGTAGAAACCTTCATGCTACATTTTTTCTGATTATATGTGCATGCTTATTACCAGGAAAAAAGTGTTAAGTTATCCTTCCATTTCTATACCTTTAATGATATAAAAGGCCTGAACCCTTCTGCATAACACATATATCTGCATTTGCCTGTTTTTCCTTATAAGCTACAGCAGCATTTCCTGCCCTTTCTCCCATTTCTCTGTTCTCTGCTGGTTTCTGTAAGTATTCACATCACAAAGATCATGCCCACAACAGCTGGAATAAACATAGGACTTTTCACTTTCAACATGGTTAAGATATAGTCACGTTCAACTGTTTTCCCACGTAGCAAGTCAATACGGAAAAAAGAAAAAGGAAAAAAAAAAAGAAAACAAAACACAAACCACAACCTTTTGCTGAGATGTAATTTATGTTTTGGTTTCTCACAAATTTAAGAGAAATTTCATTGGAACCACCTCCCTAGAAATACAGAACTCTACCATGAAAGCTAATGTTCTCCAACTGTTAAGAAAAATACCACTTAAGTATTTTAAATCTTACATTCGGGGATAGGAGGAGGAAATAAATCTTTTCCTTGAATTCCACTCTACATACAAACTCAGACTGTTTGTTGTTCTAACTACTGCAATGAGAATTTCCATCTCTGGAAGCATGAAAATAATGAACTTTATGGTAAGGAACACAGAGATTCAGACCACCAACGACCTTCTTTTCCTTATAGCATTACACATGTCTTACATTCATAAAGAACACAAATGTAGCACAGTTGCTGTCCCACCTCTCAGATTAACAACAGAGGCTGCAAATACAAAGAAATCCTGTCACATATATCTACATATATACACATAAAGTTATGTATATCAAATGTGTATATCAAATGTATTTTGCCCTGGTAGGATATCTTTTACAGATAATAAAATCTATTTTAGAAATTTAAAATTAATTCTGCATCACAAGTGAAATTTTTAGATGGGAAAAAAAAAAAAAAAAGAAAAAGACCAGCATCTTTTTCAGAATGAAAAGTAAACCTGGGCTTTCTGGAAAAAGAGTAATTAAAATAATAAAGTAAATTACTACGTCCTTCAATATATTTATAATAGCATGTCTGATGCCGCAATTTTGTATCCAAATTACTACATTTTATTTACTACCATTTAGTATTGTATCATAAATTGTGGGATTATTAGACCTTTAAAATTTCTGAGGTTGTTTTTTCTTATGGATTTGAGGAAGTTTTGCTGATTTACCTCAGTTTAGAAATTTGATGCAAGAGACAAAACAATGTTTCATCAATTGAAAACTGTTGGTGATCGGAATGGGGACAACTTTTCACCACTGACTTTGGTCCTGAGAACACTTTGTGTGCACAAGCACTTAAAAGATCAAAAGGAGTGTTCACATGGTGCATGTAAGTTCTTATACCTTTCCATAGACCCAGTGTCACTATTTTAATCTTTTTCATTAATCAAATGGCTACAAGAAAGCATAGAATCTAGAGTCCCAATGGAGAAATAAGCTTGAAGTTATGGCAATTGTTTATATTTTACCAAGCATAAAAATGAACTTCTACAATATGCACAAACCCTACTTGCATTCCCACCATGCCATTTGGGCTAATGTGTTACTCACCCATCCCTTTACATAAACCAAGGGACATCCAACCTTTCCAGCTCAGAACAACATGCTCAGATTGCCATGTCAGACAAAAAGGGAGCAGTGGGAGAAGTTCAGAGATGGGTGACCACAGCGTCCACCTGAGACTGGCCAGGGTGCTTCAAGGGTGGTTTGCCCTTGTGCACGGGCAGCCCAGCACAGACGCAGAATGCTCTCTGATGGTTCTGTCATCTGCTCCTGTAGGAGAGCTATAAGATGAGAGTAGAGAGAAATTATGAATGAGACACAACAGCAATTACAGAGAGAACTTGATTGGAACTACTTTGTTGTATTAGCCATTTGAAAAATGTTTAAGTAATCCGGAATGACAGTGTACTCTGACGGTTCCTTGCAATGTATGGGGTGGGAAGGGCTTTTCAGCAGAGCCAGGCCTATTAATCCTATGAGTCGAGTTCTGTCCCAGCTCTTCCTCGGGCTGCTGCAGTCTGACCCCTCTCTCTTGCTCAGCAACTTACATAAGCAGGGACATAACTTCCAGACATGAATAATCCTGAGGAAGTCAGCAAAACCAAATGAGTTCAGAATTACACAATTTCTTTTTGAATCACAACATGCATCTGGAAACTGAGTTTCTCGGCTTTCAGCTACTCAAGACAGTAATTCAGTGATAGTTCCATTAACATCATGATATCCAGCTAGCACCCTGGGAGTACAGCTACATTTGTCACACACCAGGCAGTGAACCTGAGCACAGGAGCTCTGATCATCTCCATTGCTCAGCTCTTAATCACAGTCCCTTGTCCCATTTGGACCACCCTAAACAGCTCTCCCTGGGAGAAATCTGCAATAGTGGGTAAAGCCCTGAGCGTTGGCTGTAGACATGAGTCAGTCAAGTGACACTTGGCCTGGGACTTGCCCAATCTTGTTCAGAAGAATTGATAAATTTGCAGTATCAGAGCACAAGCATGCTGTAAGCCTGAAAACCAAACCACTGAGGGAGACCAGCTCAGTCAAGCCTTTATTGCAGTGTGTGCTGGCAGCCCAGAAAGCCAACCGTATCCTGGGCTGCATCAAAAGAAGTGTGACCAGCAGGTCACGGGAGGTGATTCTGCCTCTCTACTCTGCGCTCGTGAGACCCCACCTGGAGTACTGTGTCCAGCTCTGGAGTCCTCAACATAGAAAGGCTCTAGAACTGTTGGAACAGGACCAGCAGAGGGACACTAAGATGATGAGAGGGATGGAGCACCTCTGCTATGAAGACAGGTGAGGGAGTTGGGGCTGTTCAGCCTGGAGAAGGCTCCAGGGAGACCTTCTAGCTGCTTTCCAGTATCTGAATGGAGCCTACAGAAGAGCAGGAGAGGGACTCTTTGTCAGNGTCCCTGCCCATTGCAGGAGGATTGGAACTGGATGATCTTTAAAATCCCTTCCAACTCTAACCATTCAATGATCCTCTCTACAAAGTCATGATGTTGGCTTTTCTTGGCTTTGTTCTAGCTACAGTATATCTAATCTCTAAAAAAACTCTACTACAAGATTATCCTAACCACCTGAAAATCTCTATACTGAGTGATCATATCAAAGAATGAATTCAGACTGTCAGTCCTGTGGAAAGGTCCTTATTATCCCTAAGCTGGTATTAATATTTTGTAACATTCAACTATGTGCTATTATAAAGTTTTCACAGAGTCATGGCATCGTAGAGGACCATTGTAAAGGACCTTCAAAGATTGCCAACCCCCTTGCCAAAGCAGGGTCACCCAGAGCAGGCTGGACAGGAATGCATCCAGGCAGGGCTTGAGTATCTCCAGAGGAGACTCCCATCTTCTCTGGCCAGCCTGTTCCAGTGCTCTGGCATCCTCAAAATGTCTTCGTGTTGAAATGGTATTTCTTGTGGTCCATCTTGTGTCCATTACTCCTTGTCCTGTCACTGGGCACCACTGAGAAGAATCTGGCCCCATGCTCTTGACACCCTCACCCTTTAGATATTTATAAGCATTGATGAGATCGCCTCTCAGTGTTCTCTTCTCCAGGCTAAACAGACCCAGGTCTTTCAGCCTTTCCTCATAAAGAGGTGCTCCAGTCCTTTGATCATCTTTGTAGCCCTCCACTGGAGTCTCTCCAGTAGTTCCCTGTCCTTCTTGAACTGGGGAGCCCAGAACTGGACACAGTGCTCTAGATGTGGCCTCACCAGGGCAGAGTAGAGGGGAGGATGACCTCCCTTGACCTGCTGGCCACACTTTTTATAATGCACCCACAAGAGACCTATTCTATTTTTGGAAGCTCAGTGTTGATTCCTGTTTCACTTTATGCAATTATTTATAAAATAAAATAATTTGATTATAAACTTATCTAATTTCAGAATTAACTGAAATTATTTAAACCCATATGATAGCCACAGGAAGATTCAGTTATGAATTATTTTTAGTACAACATTCCTGAAAATCTATAGTATAAACTCTTTTCAGAATCAGCATCTGCAGACAAACAGCTGCCAGGTTAAAACTAGGGGAAAAATGCATTGTTTTGATTTCTTGCAATTGTCACATGATGAGAGGAAGATGATTTACACTCCTGTCTTCATACTGCACACGGTCAAGGAGAAACAAGGCTAATATTTCTACAGGCAAATGTAGAAGACTGAAGCTCTTCAGTCTCAATTATAAGCCAAGGGCATATTGCCCACTCCTTTGGTCAAATGAACAGCTTGCCTAAAAGAACTGTCAGACTTTATACTCTTTCCTGTTTCATCTCCTGCTGCTTCCATCTGACACAGAATTGCCTCTACCAAGCGTGTCTGAGCTCTTTATATTTTCCTTGCTGAAGTGCAGCTATTTCAAAATACAAACCGTTAGTCCTAAACTACCTGATAGTGTCTTTTTATCAATACACAAAAATATTACCCTGTCAACTGAGGATCAAATATGGACGCACAGCAAGGGATTTAATTGAACAAAACCCTGTAGGAACAGAATGGTTCCATATATCTTAAAGAGCTTAGGCCATATTGACTACTTTCCCCTGCTTCTACTCCTACAAGAAGAGAAATAGTGGCATAAAGAACCACCTAACCTTCTCCACTGTGTACTAAGTCAGAGTAGCAGGGATAAAAACAAGGTGAACTGCTCAAGGAACTCTAGAGTGGGTAGTCAAATAATGTCCTCTGCGCTTGTTTCTAATTTTTCTGCTCTTTGAATGGGCTGTAAATAATGTGATCCCTTGAGCACTGACTACCTGCATCAGCTGTTGAGATTACAGCCTCAAGATGTCCCATGTCTCACAAATGGCTTCCACATACTTTGTTTTACCTTATTACAGCTGCACTGTAAACTATGAACCAACTCAAAAGTTATTATGACATTCCAATTTGGCTGCAAAAAGCAATAATAATTTAAAAAATAATCCTTAGGAGTAGAAGGGACAAGTCATCACAGTAACATCCAGAGATGCTCAGTGTGGAACACCTTTACTAGATTTTAGATCTTGTAAAAAGCCATTCTGTAAGATGCTGATGCCAAAGACTTTGGGGTATGTCTGGTTTATAGCTTTTAATGGCAGTAATCCCAAGACACACAGGGGGGTTATACTTAGATATGATCACATTTAAGCAATAGCGGGAATATAAGAGCTAGTTTCTTTAGCTGAAGTAGGTCTCTTGTGAAGCAACTTGGGTGCGCATAATAATCATGTCCCTGAACAAATAAGGGCGGAAAATCCCCACTAGCTGGTAGGCCTCTGCATTTTATTTTAATACAACTAGATTCGGCATAGTTTTCTCATTTTGTCATCTGTGTCTCCATAAACGTTTGTAGCTATGTTACGTATTATAAATATTTTGTTCTTATTTTAACAACACAGGAGAGAAATCTCTAATTGAGATAACAGAAATGCCAATGCCATTGCTCTAGGAGTAGCTTTCAAACATGGATAGTCTCACAGCATCCCAGCACAGAGGGATACAGTCAAAACCCTAGAGGACAGGGCTGCCCTTCAAAAGGCCCCTGGTAAGTGTTAAAAATGGGCTGAGAGAAACTTCATGTTTTTCAACAAAAACAAATGTAAAATTCTGCACCTGGGTGGGAATAACCTGACAGAATATCATCAGGCTGGGGAGTGACTGGCTAGGAAGCAGCTTTGCTGGAAGTGGCCTGGGAGTCCTGGTGATCAAGCTGCATATGAGAAAGCAGTGCCCTTTTGTGATAACGAAGGCCAACTATACAACTGGCTGCACTAGCAATAGCAGTCAGCAAGGACAAAAGAAGCGATTAATACCCTCTACTTGTTACTTGGAGACAGCACCTGGAGTACTTTGTACAATTTTGGGTCCATCAGGACAAGAGAGACTGTCAAACTGGGGCAAATCCACCGAATAGCCATCAAGGTGGTTAAAGGCTTCGAGCGTGTCGCATACTGGGCAGGTCTGAGGTAACAGATTATTCAAGATAGATGGAAAAAAGAGACTAAAGGGGAATCTAATTACTGCCAGTGATTGCCTAGTGAGGAAAAGCTAGAGATTCTTCTCAGTAAGTGCACAGCAAGAGAATAAGCCTTCACAAGTTGCAATAAGGGAAATTCTAAATTAATATAACAAAAAAGTCACTGAGATTAAACACTGAGACAAATTTGCCCAGAGAGGCTGAAGAATCTCCATCCTTGGAGACATTCAGAACTTACTGGATAGGAGCCTCAGCAACTTCAGACGTAGCTCTTCTTTGAGCTGGACACTGGACTACATCACCTTGAGAAGTCTTTCCCAGTTTAAATTACTCTCTTGTTCTGAGACTGTAGCGAGAAGAATAGAAAATGACATGATACCTACCTGGCACATGGCTTACAAAACCAAAATTATGGATTGATTTTGTTGTAGGTGTCTCCAAGCATAGATGTTAGGGTTAGGGTCAAGGTTCTGCCTCTCTTTGGGAGAAAGGTTCTGCCTCTCTTTGGGAAAAAGGATCATTATTAATTTGATTCAATTCTGACCTTGTCAACCATCCTTGCTCATTAATGAAGTCACTGAACAACCATCCCTTGGCCTGCCCAAAGTGATAAAACCATCCTCTGTGCAGTAAAAAACAGTTTTTATCATGCCTGGAAAGAACTTTTGAATCCTGCTCTTCTTTGCTCAAAGGTGGGCATCTGTCTTGTCCTGAGGACTGGGGTAAGGGGAAACGAGGGCTGGGACAGTCAACCAGATGAGGAGCTTATTGAGCAAAACTGACAGAGGAACAAGAGCACTCATAATTCCAGAAATTTTCAGTTGTGAAATGGCCCTTAGGAGCCATTACAGCCTGATGGCACTTCAGAGCAACTGCACTCATTGCAGCCTGTATTAGCCTCACAGCAGTTTTAGATTACATCCACCAACAATTGCTCCCTCAGGACTACTTCATTCTGCTTTTGATACAGAAAGTCAGGCAGAGCTGGATCACAAAACACACACTGTCACATGTGGTACAGAACTGTTCAAATACAGCAACATCAAATGAACATGACACAGAGGAGATACAAAAGTCAAAAGATGTTCAGGAGATTAATGTCAAAATCATTAAGAAAAACATTGCCAACCTCCCCAAAATACACAGTTTAAACCAAAACCACTCAGTTAAGACTCTGGAAAAACTGTTCGTGGACATGTCCTGTATGCTATACTACTTAACAGCAATAACAAATCTTCACATCTCTACAGAAACCACCACCTTCCCTGAAAAAATGCCTATGAGATGCACAGTAAATCTCAACTGAAGCTTTGTGTAGATGGTGTGGAAAATAACTAATTTGTTGTATTTTACCTAAAAAGCTGTAAAGAATCAGTGTAAAAAGCTGTAAGAATCATCTGGCCAGGATGGAGTTAACTTCCTTCATAGCAGTCCAGATGGTGCTATCCTTCATATTCCATACCATATAAAGTTATGCTTAGCAATAAAGCTGGGTTAGAAGAAGGTGGAGGGGTTGTTTTATAAAGTGGCTGTTGCTTGGAGGCTGTCTGGACATGGCTCTGCTTTGAGAGGTGGTGAGCATCAATTGGGTCTTTCCCCCTCTCTTTCCTTCACTTACTAAAATGTCTTTATCTCAACCCAGAAGTTTTCTTTCTTCTGCTCTTCCTTTATGCGCTGTTGAGCTGCGGGAGGGAATGAGCAAGCAGCTGTGTGGGTCTTCAGCTGTTGGCCAGGGTCAACCCTTAGCAGATGGTAACCATCTTCTCTAAATTAGTAACAATTTTGTCTTTTCACCACCATTATTTGGCAGTGAATTTAATGTAACAGATCAGGGATCTTGGTCTGAATCATCTTGGTTTGAAAGACAACCTATTGTCTCCAGCAGGCTAACCTACTACAGAATGTACAACATTAAAATCATGTCATGGGATCGGACAAGACTTGGAAGAAGCCTTGAGAGGTCATTTCGTTCATATCTGCTCACAGCAGGACCTGCCTCCTGCCTCTCCAAGCATGGAGACACCAAAAACCAAAAGCATCTTTCAGTTGTGCAACACACTGACTCCCACTTTCTGGCTGACACTGAGCTCCAAATCCTGTGAGAGCCAAAAGGTACAGTATCTGCTGAGTAGCCCCTACAGAAAGAAAAGAAAATCCAGCAGATCACTTTTTCAGCAACAGTCTCTAGTCTTCCTGTTTTCTCCCTCCCACTTCCAGCCAGAAGGCACAATTGACAGTTGTTTGAAATCCCCGTTATCAGAAGCTGCTATGCAAGAATCTACCTCAGTACTTACTTCTCATGATCAGAATGCTTCTTTCTGATGCCCAATTTAAATCCTCCTTTGTTTTTTCTTTTTTAATTTTTAGACATTACTTCTCTTTATAACCTTTATGGGCTTAGAAAAAGTCCATACTTAGTTTTTCAGTACTTGAGAAATAGTATCACGTTTCTTTTCTATTTCTTTTCCCACTAAATAGAATTAAAAAGTAGGATCCTTCTGATGTTAAATCACTAATTCTCATGGTTCTCATAGAGTATATATAAAACTTCTGTCTCGTTTTTCAGCCCTGAAACTGGGTTCTCTGTGACTCCAAGTTTACTTGTGAGGCTCTCAATGTCTGAGGAATCAAAAATCCTGAATTTGCAGAACTGCACTGTCATCAGTTCTAGAACAGAATAAACAGATAGAGCTGGTCAGATTATGCATTACAAATAGATAAACCAATAAATTTATTTTAATAATCTGTTCCTGAATGTTGTAGTTCAGATTTTAGCAAACGCATTCCTTACAAGACTTAGTGCAAATTTCTTCGAGCAGCAGGTTCACACACAGTTTATAGCAGATACTACTCATACATTATTTGTTATTTTTTCTGGTAATTGGATGGCAACTTTTTCAAAGAACAAGAAATATTTTAATGCAGATTTCTATTTATGCTAAAATTGCAATATCTTTAGGTTGAACAGCCAACATACATGCAAATGTTTGGGGTTTTTTTTAATAAAAAGAAATTCTTTCCGCTTTCATCAGAATGTTTTCCCTCATGTAAGTCAGTCCTAGCACTGATCTACGTAACTCCAATGTTGCTTTGCTACAAGACTTTCTGAAACAACTGAAAAACTAAATTCTGCACTTTTGCCTCAAATACAGACATAAACTAAAAATTCACCCAAAAACTGTATTCTTTTTTACCAGCTCATTGAATTCTACAATAGAAAACATTGTATAATTGGCCAGTCAATTTTCAAAATCCAGTCTCTGACAGTTTAATAAATCCAATGGAAAAATGCGATTAATTGCATATTATTATCTACCATTTGAGTATTTTGCACTGTACAATAAATTTTATGAACATCAGAAAAAAAATTTATATCAGTAGCTTGTCATACACTTTTATACCAGTAATATGTTAAATTTGAAAGTGGCATACATACAAATGTCTCCTGATACCCAAACTTTGTACCTGCCAGCAAGGAGATCCACATCCAATTAGAAAGACACAAATACATCTTAAAAGTAAACTGTCATGGTAAACCCCAGGCAGCAGTTAGGACCATGTAGCTTTTTGCTCACTCCCTATTCCCCTCGCTAAAAGCATAAGGAGAAGAGGGACAAAAAGAAAGAAAAAAATCCAAAAGTCAAGGGTTGAGATAAAGTCAGTTTAAGAAAACATTATTAGAAAAGGAAAATAAGAATACAACAATACTAATGACACAAGTCACTCTCGTCGCTCTGTGAATTGGCACGATCCCGAGCAGTGATCTTCCAATCCCCCTGCCCTAGCCAACTTATATACTGGGTATGAGGTCTGCGATATGGAATCATAGAATCACAGGATAGTTTGGGTTGGAAGGGACCTTTAAAGGTCATCTAGGCAACCCCACTGCAATGAGCAAGGGCATTTTCAACTAGATCAGGTTGCTCAGAGCCCCATCCCACCGGACCTTGAACGTTTCCAGGGATGGGGAAGACTCCATTGTTCTGTCTGTGCTCCTTCTCAGCTTCCACAGGAACCTGAAAAGAGTCCTTGAAAAGCAGAAACATCACCTAGCAACAAGTAAAGCTATGTATTGCTGATTTGGTACTTCATACCAAATCTGAAACATAGCAACCACTAGAAAGAAAATTAACTCTGTCCCAGCTGAAACCTGGACACAAACTTAGAGGAGATTTTACACTTACAGAAACATATAATGGTATCTGGTACGTTAGGCATGGCATCGATGCATTTTAAACTGAAGTTTTATTACAGACAATAAAAACCACAGGTGCTATTCCTGCTTTTTACATTAGTGCACAGGTTCACTACAAGCTGGGGCCCACGAAAGCAGATTGGCTGTAAAGAGTATCTTTCTATTTCAGTCAGGAATTTCACAGAAGATCTGCAGATCAGCACTTAAAAATCAAAGTTCCTTAAATTAAGCAACATCAGTTCTTGGTCAAAAATGCATTGCCATTTAAAGATGATTACTTAAAATCAAGCTAAAAAAAGATAAGAGAGAAGGCTACTAGTTTTGCTTTTTGGCTTGACTCATATAGTTATGCTACATGAAAAAGAGGAGCTGAGCCAACCCTGTAAAACTTAACCTAGAAGGCATCTACGTGGTGGCTTACATGAGGCAATGGTGCCACCCAATGTCCAGAAGTTATAGATAAACTTGGTTTTCTTTCTTGATTCAAGAGCAAGCAAAAACCCCCAAACCCACAAACTGTATGTAATGCTCACCTGTAGTCATACCTGTATGCAAAGGCTTGGCTCAGACATAAGATTAATGTGTGGTAAATTTCAAGACAAGTAAATGTTTCATATTTCTTTTGTTTCAGCTTGGATTCTCTGTAAAATGGATATTAGCACGGCCCAGGTAAATTCAGACAAGCTGTTAAAACACATATACCAGCATTTTCTTAAAGTCATCATCATTTTAGTTTCTCACTTTTGGGGCTTGTCATAAGGATCAGTCTTCAGCATGTTCCAAGCAGTGCATGGACTTTACTATGACATTACTATAATCTCCTACAGGACTATCACAGACCCTTCAATTTAGCGCGTGTCCAAAGGACTGTAACTTTTTAGAAAGGCTACCATTCGTAACTGCAAAGAATTCAAACAGGTTTATCATATTGAAAAAGATTACCAGGAGATGGTTAATGACAGTCGTTTCTGAAAGTATGTATCTCACTTTTGCTTTGAATTTTGCTCTCATCTTTCTGCTAGAGGAACATCACGTGACTATGTCTAAAAAAAAAAAAAAAACAAAACCCAAAACCCAGTTCTGATAAGCATATACCCCTTTCTTGTATAAGAAAGTCTGTAAGTAGATCTAAACAATGTCTTGTTTATACCACTTTGCAGAACATGCTTTCTACACTGTAAAACACGCTGCCTGCTCTTTGAGATCAAGTCATCTATAAATGTAAATACAAGAAACACAGGAAATCATACTTATCTTTATGCAAGCATCCACATCACAAAAAGTAGTCTTCAGTTAAGATCTATATCCCCAAAGTAAAATGTTCTGATAGTTTTTCATCCTGCCTGACAGTCCTTTATACAGTTTGTGCTGCCTTATTTTCATCATATTAATAACTGAATCTTATGTTCACCTAACAAATTAACAAGCTCCCTTCACAGACCCTTAATTTCCACAATAATAATACTCTTTTTTTTTTCTTCAAGAGAATAATTTTAATAGCTTTGCTTGTACCACCTTTGAGACATTTCCAGAGAAGGGAGTAATTGGACCTTTCCAAGTAATTACTGTGTGCAGGTCTGGAGCCCTCAATATATGAAGGACATCGACCTGATGGAGCGGGTCCAGAGGAGGGCTGCAAAACTGATCAGAGGGCTGGAGCAGCTCTGCTATGAGGACAGGCTGAGGGAGCTGGGGTTGTTCAGCCTGGAGAAGAGGAGGCTCCGAGGAGACATAACAGCAGCCTTTCAGTACCTGAAGCAGGGCTACAGAAAGGCTGGGGAGAGTCTGTTTACAAAGACCTGCAGGGATAGGATGAGGGGATGGCTTTAAGTTGGAGAAGAGCAGATTTAGAATTAGATAGTTGGATATTAGAAATTAGATAATTGGATATTGGAAACAAATTCTTTACTCTGAGGGTGGTTGAACACTGGAACAGGTTGCCCAGGGAGGTGGTTGAGGCCCCTTCCCTGGAGATATTCAAGGAGAGGCTCAATGAGGCCCCGGGCAACCCGGTCTAGTTGGGGGTGTCCCTGCGACTGCGAGGAGGTCAGACTAGATGACCTTTAGAGGTCCCTTCCTGCCCGGATGATTCTGTGATTCCTCAGGCTGTTGATTTCTAACTTTCAGTATTTGATATTACATCCAACAGATTTTTATAGCTTTCATATGAAGACAGTTTGAAGTCTTAAATTCTCAAAATAGATTTTATTAACAGATTTCTGTGACAGCATGTTTAAGACAGTCATATATTTATAATAGCTAATTTATTTTAAGTATAGCTATAGACATGCTATAAACACTCAAAGGAAATTTTTATAGTATCCATTTGAGGCAATTGTTGACTTTGTAACAATGAAAGCACAGGAATAACACACCTACCTTTCTTTTTAGAAAAAAATATACACGCATTGAACTTGTGTATACATAGGTATAGTACCACACACACACAATTTTAAAAGATTTTTTATTATGTGCTCTTTCAAAGCACGCTGTCTGGAGGCTAAGTGTATTATCTAACTACTTGGTTAGTTATCTTTCCATTCTGTTGAGGCCTAACTGCTTAGTCAGTGTATTTTCAGTAAGTTAATGAAAAAGAGAAAGAAATTAATTT
>VZRU01018118.1:31885-65949 GCA_013398155.1 Pedionomus torquatus | reverse complement strand
GCTGTGGTGGGGAAGCCGGCGGCTGCGAGGGGAATCCCCGACGCGGCAGCTGGGTTTAACTGGGGGGATGGTGGGACGGGACGGCCGGGGGCAGGTGAGGAGGAGATGCACGCTTTTCTCCAGGGTCGGGCAGACCGTCCCGGAGCCGCTCTCCCTTAGCCTGAGGTCGGGTGTGGAGACCCACAGGCTGAAAGCAGGAGTTGGTTGCGAGCTGCGATGAGCAGCCGAGGGCAGGTGGGGAGGGTGTAGTCCGGGGTGAGCTCTTAATTGCGATCAGCGCGTTTGAGTGTTGGGAGGAATCCTGAATTCGAGCCAAGGCTTTAGAGGCCGGTAGTGTTTTACGGCAAGCTGGAAGAGCGGCATTTTAACAGAAAGGCTTTGGCATTTTACTTGCAAGTGTAGAAAACGTATCCACGAGAGTCCTTAGCCGCGTTCGTTGTCAGTACCGAGTTAATTAGCCCGTTGTTCTTTTCAGATCGGTGGTTTCGTTTGGATCCAAAAACAGAGCTATTGGTGTCTCGGCTAAAAACCAGGTAGGTCGTTTCTTGACATTTGCGTGTGACAGTGAATGTGTTGGTGCAAGCCGTTGAAGTACCAGTGGCCGGAGAGTTGGCTCGCTGTGGTTAAACCCAAACAACTTCATTTTCCTTGTCAAGCCTTACATTTTAGAATGCTGCAGTGTACTGCCGGGCTGCTTTCAGAGGAATGCGGGAGGGTTTTGCTAGAACGTTACCACTCTCTATTTCATAGAGCGTAATATTTTCCAGTTAAACAGATTCCTTTTCTGACAACTTAAGGTCACCGGGCTTCTTTTCCTGATGCTTGTATATAGGAGGTGCTAAAATAAGGCTTCTTCCTTGCACTTGAAGAAAAACGTTTTAAATGCTGTGCGTGTTTCTTAAAATTAGGTGTTATGGTAGAGTTTCGGCTCTGATTTTTAAAGCTATTTATGTATCTCACTACCTTTGGTTTCACTAAAAGTTAATACGTCTGTGTTTTTAAAGGTGTAACTAAATCCTTGGGTTGGTGGGTGGTGGTTGTTTTTGGGTTTTTTTTTTTTTTTGATTGAGGTACTCTGAAAGATTTAGTTAAATTAGCTTTTTTAATTTAAAAGGGGAACTTAATTCTGACAAGTATTAGGATATCTGAATGTAATGTTTCCATGGATCTGCAGGTATGGAAGGGTAGGTTGTTATGTAAGGTGAGAGGCACCAGCCTGTGCTGGCCGGTGCAGATCCAATCACTCCTGTAGCTAAAGGACTGCAGAGGGTTTCCATGGAGAGGGTGCTAAAGGAAGCTTTTTTTTCTCTCCCCAGTGTAATAGCTCCCCTCTTAATTTTGAAGAGCCAAGGAACTAGCAGTA
Organism: Pedionomus torquatus; assembly: GCA_013398155.1. Taxonomy (NCBI): domain Eukaryota; kingdom Metazoa; phylum Chordata; class Aves; order Charadriiformes; family Pedionomidae; genus Pedionomus; species Pedionomus torquatus. Next base: position 64,586 of record VZRU01018118.1, on the reverse strand, counting down.
GCTTATATGTTCACAAGCACACATACGCTTTCACAGGTTAACATTTGGAGTAATGAAGTAAATACTTAAGTTTTTGTGTTTTCCTTGGATTTCATTTTAGCCTTGCTTTTTTTATTTGACTGCTTCCACTGTTTCAAGTTGGAAACTAGTATGATTCATCAACGTACAGAAATAAGTTGTTACTCAACAGCAAGTTATCTGAATCCTGTGTAGCCTAGTTTTAAGATTGTTAGATTATTCCAGTAATATTCATATTTTCAATGCTGTTGAAAATGTGAAGTTGAAAATGAAGTAGAATTTGCATCTTGAATTGCATTTAAAAGTACGTATGTGCAGTGATGAACACCTGTGACTTCAGTTGCCTTCAGACTACTAACCTTTATGAGATCTTAATATAGTAAGTCTTTCATGCTTGGTTGTCCTAACAGTTGAAACAAAATACTTTTGCCAGAAGAAAAGGATGTGTTACTTAAATGTTCTGAAATCTTTTATCAGTTTATTTCTTTTGCTGTAAGTGATCCAGTTTAGCTGAGCACCTGAAATGTAAATCACGTTTCTTTGTAAATGTAGAAGTTTCTTGACATGGACAACTAAGAGTTATATTTTCTGTGTCCTAGGGTGTAACAGCTACTTAAATCAAGGAGTAAAATTATCTTTTTCATTTAAATAAGTTTCTTAGTTTAACACACACCAAAAAAAAAAAAAAGCCAAACAAACCCAGGAAAACCTCACAAAAGCCCCCTACAGAACAAGAGAAAATAACCCCCAGCATTTGACTGGTGACTTCAACAATGTGATTATGTGTGAGAGAGCTTATAATACTCAGATGTGCTCTTTAGCACTTAAGGAGCTGCTGTTGGAGCAAATCTTCAGAGCATTGGTTACCTTTTGGTAAGTCCGGTAGCACTGGAGATGAGCAGTGTATTAGTTAACGGACCATAATTCTCAGATTTCTTAATTGTGACTAAGCAGATATTAAAATATGCTACAGACCTACTTGAATACAACTGCTCTAAAAATATCTTAAGATTGTTCTCTTAGAAAAGTCTCTGAGCTTAATTCTAAATTAGGCTATAAAAACTACCAGAGTGCTAGTAGTAGTGTCATTTCCTGACATTTGCGTGTAACAGTGAATCTGCTGGTGCAAGCTGTTGAAGTACCAGTGGATGATACTTCCCACCGCATGGTAATAATTTTTGCTTTGAAGTTCTTCTGCAATACAGCTGTGCCTTCTGTAGCATTTCAGTTCTGTGAAGCTATACAAATAAATGAAGCCATGCTGGGAAATGATCTTGGATGCAGGAACCTTAAATGCTCTATTGCATTAAAGTACTAGAATAGTTCCTGGCAAGGTTTTTGTCCTGTACTAATTTGTGCCCTTACTAATAATTGCTCAGCACTGTTTGGCAATTAGAATAAATCAAGGATGGCTCCCAGCAGGCAATTTGGGTGTAACAGTGTAGTGTCTTTCTCTCTGCACAACACAGCTTTCTGAAAATGTCTGCTTAATACTATGGGTATGGCCTGCTTCTTTGTCAGGGAGGTTTTCTGTTGGAGAACTGTCATAATTACATACTTTTCTAATATAAGATGTAGCTCAAATTCTTCAATTCCTTGATGGAAAATTTTGCATGCAATAAGAAACTGATGCTTCCTTTTGAGGGCAGTGAATGCTAGAAATCTTCCTTGGTGTACTCATGACTTGAGTTCTTATCATGCAATCTTTTGGTGCCTGCCTAAATCTGTTTTGGAGAGAACAATGCACTTTATAGTTTCTCTCCAACAGAGTAGGATTCATTCTACTCTGAGATACTTGCAGTATCTCTTTTAGGCTGTCTAATTTCTGTTCTGCTTTGCATTCCTGATACGGAGTGCTTCTCTAGGTCAGTTGATTCTCTGGGTAGCTTGTACTGTATACTTTAAACTGATGTTATTACCAAAAAAGTCTCATGTTTCCTTCTTCCACTGTATCCCTCTTTGGTCTGGCTCAAGAATTTGAGTGATTGCTAGGTAAAAAATGAACAGGGAAATGATGTGGTTCAAAAGAAGTTCATGGGGGGGGGGAAGAAGTAAGTATTGAAATATGTGGGGGGCATGTCAACTTGAAACTTAGTAACTGCAAAAATAGTTGTTTTCCTTAGTTTAACACACACCATAAAGTGAACCCCATTTTAATTTAATGGAGTTTTAATGGAGGTGAAGTGGTTGGTACTGGAGGGCCAGTTTACAATCGTTGCAACTACATGTGAAGCTGCCTCCTATCTTTAATTGTTTGGATTCTGTCTGAATTAGGTGACTAAAGTATTAGGCATTATAGATCTTGTTATTGTTCACCTGATTGCTTCATGGTTTTAGAGATACCTGTATAATCCTTATAATACTTACGTGGTCTGTGAGTATCTGTATCTCTGACTGGTGGAGTCTTCTGTCCTAATTAGATGATACAAAGTAGAAGATGTTAATTACAGGTGTTACAGAAGCAGATGTGACAAGTGAGGGAGCAATTTTCTTAAAACTTGACTGATGCCTGGGGGACATACGGAGCAACAGTGAAAATTGAAGGTTGGTTAAGAGTGGGTTTATAAATACTCTGTGTATTTTTTACAGCAAATTACTCATGCCCACAATACAGTATCTAACTTCAAGAGATTCCATGGCCGTGCATTTAATGATCCTTTTGTTCAGAAGGAAAAAGAAAAGTTGAGCTATGATTTGGTTCCTATGAAGAATGGCGGAGTTGGAGTAAAGGTAAATCTTCAATGTATCTTTTCAAGCTTTATAGCTGAAGTTAAAAATTTACTTTTCAGCACCTGGTCATGAAAATACATGTTTCATTTAATTATGCTAAAGGTTTTCTTTAACATTTCTGTTAAAGAAGAGCTCTTGTATGAATAGACAGCTTTATCTTTAAATAGCGAATGTTAACTATCAAATTAAGGCTCATTTGTGAGTAATTGCTGAAATACAAGCTCTTCCCTGTTGGCAAATTGCACACCCAGCTCAAGCATCCTGGCAGAAAAACTGCCAAGATAATTACAAGGTCATACTGTTTTACTTCAGAGTATTAACCTTTCTGTCCTTCTTATGTGGAATGCAATGCAACAGTCTATTTACATGGTTACAAATTCCTTATAAAGTAGTAGGAACTTGTCTTTAGAATAATTGCTATGAATGTCTGACATGTTTGTCTTCAGTGGACTGCCTGGTGTAAGTTACTTGCAACAGATGTTTAAAAGCTGTTATGGGTTTGACTCTTGCTTGCATTTCAAGGAGTTTGCTGATGCAATGCCAGCTTTTCCTAGACTAGGTGCAGTTAATAATACTGTATTTTTCTACACAGAAGTACAGAAAAATATTGATAATAAAGTCTTGCTGGCATAATAGATGATGCTGCTTCACTAGTGAAGACACCCCACCCCCACCATGCATTTAGTTTGCTGCTTTTCTGCACTTGAACTTGTGCCTCAAAGCTTCAGTATAGATCTGGCCTAGGTAATGAATAGATTACAGCAGAGATTTTGCATTAGGAAGAATTCTGACTGGAAGAGTAATCAAGCTTTACAAAAGAGGAGATGATATTTTTCTTATGCAGTTTGTGACTTGTGAGGTTAACAGAAATTGATGTTTTCCTTTAATTACAGTATGTATAGGAGCCTTATTAAATGAGAAAATCTGTTACTAGGAGAACAGTGCTACTTCTTTGTTGTCAGACTGTTAGAGAACAGATTAGTTTTTCTATTAAACTATGGTTAAAAAGTTTTAAGAACTGATTCAGTAAGACTGGGATATGTAGAGAACAATTTTCTATTAAAACTGAAATGCTTAATTTTCCCCCAAACTGGACTAATGTGAATAAAAGGTAAATGCTTTTTTCAAGAATCAGCTGTTCCTTCATTTAATTATTGCCATTTAGTCTATTAAACAGAAAAATGGTGATTCCAGAATAATTTCTTGGTAAGGAAGCAATAAATAAGCTTTTTGCTGAGCTTTATCTTAAGCTTTTAGCCGTTTAAAGTGCATAGATGTGCTGTTGTTCTGCACTACTTGCTTTCATTCACTCTTCAGATAATTGAGCAAAAGCATGTCAGAATAGCCAGCAAGTTTGAAAATTTATCATTATTTTTAATTTTTTTGGCATAATGCTTTGTGACCATGTCTAGCTTTAGTTATATTGTAGGCTTGTGTCCCGTTTTAAATTGTTCCCTGGACATTTCCTTCATCTATATGGAGTTCATATAGTTCTTGATGTCTAAGTCTGAAAATGGAATTATTGCTTCTGTAGACACTCAACTAGGCAATTAAATTGTGAAGTTCTATACTGAAATATTTAAGCATGTCATGACTGATAGCATATTAGTCAGCAATGTATCAAAAAAAAAATTAAATGTAAGTAATTTTTCATCCAGTTGAACTAATGGAATTATTTTACCTATTTATTCTATCCAGGTCATGTACATGGACGAGGAGCATATCTTCAGTGTGGAACAGATTTCAGCTATGTTATTGACTAAATTAAAGGAGACTGCAGAGAGTAACCTGAAAAAGCCAGTAACAGACTGTGTTATTTCTGTAAGTAATTGTAGTGCACAGGAACATTATGTCTTTTAACTTCAGCTATTGAGGGCATTTTGTTTCTATTCGCGTAGAGTGAAAGAGAACACTGCATAAGCACCTACAAAGGGATTAATCCTAACTAGCTTTAAAGCTTCTGACTTAAAGAAATCCCAGGGCTGCTTTCATATTCCAGACCCCAACCCACTTCATGAGCTCATTCTCTTGGAGATGTCTGAACTTTTGGACCCAGAACATTTCTGGGATCCAGGGATATATCCTTCTGCAGCTTGATTCCATGATTAAGACCAGTAATTACTCATTAGAGACAGCTTTGTTTATCAAAGCTTGCACTCTGGCAGCAGAAAACCTGAGCTGCTGTTCTGTTTATGTTCATCCTCTCAGTAAGTTAACTTTTTTCTATTTTTTCAATTTGTGACTGCACAGAAAATGACCTCAGATAAAGAACAGTCATTCCATTGTAAAGCCTGAGTATAAAATGACATCTGCTTCTGTGTTCTCAATGACTCTTTTCAAAGTCTGTTTCATGTTGCATCTAGGAATGCTTAGCTCTGTTAAGATAGAGGTTTGTTCTCCAGTGGATACCTGGAAAGTAGTGTCTTCTAATGGTGTAGTTTCAATCCCTGGGGACATTAGAGGTCACTGTACAATGCTAATGCTAGAGATCTAGCATTAGCACAGAGATGTGTAGTAAATTTTCAAGAACTAGTTCCTTCAGAATCTCTTGCTGCTTGTTGCCCAAAGTCATTTTGGCCCAAACAGATTTTCTGTTATCCCTTATTGCTTTGCATCTCTCACATCTGTAACATTGCTGTACTTCCATCAGCACCCTCTTCACTCTTGGACAAGAATACATTACTAATTCTGATTAAGGTTATTCCATGTTTCTGTCTCCATAGTGCCCAGTTTCATATTTTGCATCAATAAATAAGGTTGTATACAAATAACTTGTTTGTTTCTTGCTAGTGTGTGCTCATGTAAACCAGTTGATGCTCATTTAATTCCATCTCAGCTTGATTGAATAGGATATTTGCAGTCTCTATTTAGTACAGTAATTGCATATTAAAAGACTTGTAGTGAGCATATGTATTCCTCAAGGGAGACAAATAGATACAATTTTTAAATGGATACTTTCAAATAAACAGTGTGATATCTTGTTTTCTGGAAGTAACTTCCCATTCTTGCCTGCTTCCTTCAGGTTCCATCATTTTTCACAGATGCTGAGAGGAGGTCCCTTCTGGATGCAGCTCAGATTGTTGGATTAAATTGTCTTAGATTAATGAATGACATGACAGCAGGTAAGTAGGGTAAAATAGCTCCTGCTGCAAATGATGGTGCATTTAGTTAATCTAACAAGATTAACTTGAAAAATCAGATGTGAGACATAAGTGTTCTAAAAATTTGTTGCTCTTCTCCTGATTTACAGTATTTTATCTTAATGTCTTCTGTGTGAAGAGGTATACGAGTTGAAGCTTTAGTGATAGTTATATCTCTGAGTACTTAAGAGTCACCACATGTGCCTGGACTACTTGTCCAATTAGTTTACCTCCTGGAAGAGACCTTATGAAGGACAGTTGAGGGATGTAGGCAGTCTTAAAGGAAGTTCCTCGATTAAGTGTCAACACTTAATTTCCAAGGCTTTTGTCAGCATAATCTTGGTTTTAAAACAAAGAGGTAATTAATTTTCTTTGTTAATCTGTTCAGAACTCTGAAAACATTGACTGAAACAAGATTTTATTTGGTCTTTCTTAAAAAAAGCTTTCTTACCCCTGCCTTCCTGCATTTTTTCTGTTTGCTGTTTGAGAAACCATTTAAACACATGGAATAAATGCTATGATAACTAGCACTTGTTTCCTGGGGCAAGGGTTTGGAAGTAGAGGTTTGTACCAGAAGTCGATTACTTTTCTGGTCTGACTGCTGCACTGGCTGCCCACATTAGTTAGATAAGTAGTGATAAGTTTACTTTGGGAGAATGCTCCATGTGAGCATTTTTGGTGCATTGCAGATGGATTCATGCTTCTTTAATTTTTTTTTTTTTAAGGATTAAAGCAATCTTAAGTATGCGTTAATGGAGTGATATACTGTTTTTCTAGAATCAGTTTCAGATGAGAACCTACATGGTAATGTGTAGGATTTCTAGTAAATGTAGTTGTTTCATCAGTATTTCCTATGAACGGTATATATTTGCACCTCATAAACAGTGAATCTGACTGTTGCAAAATTCATAGATGCGCATTACTGTCATCTAGTTTTGGCTTAATTCTTTGTTTATATAGTAGAGAATGTGTGGTAGAATAAGTTTTTGGGTTGGGTGTGGACCCTACATATACTTTGTCCTATGCGTCTGGATTCTTTGGAGTTACAGGGCATGTACGTCTCTAGGGTGATTGGAGAGTGGAGAATGATGGATGAATATTGAACCTTCAATTCCATTTTCAAAATGTTTATGAGTAAACTTTGTGTCCATAAGGAAAAAATAATAGGTAATTTAGCACTTAATAATAAAGTGGGTTTCAACCTTAGCATTCAAAAAAAGTACTTTCCCAACCCTTTTCTGTATGGAGGCAGAAGTAATCCTTTACACCTGACTCAGAGATGACCTTTCCTGATATAAACCAACTCTGCCTTGCTAAAAAGGCGTTGTCACTTCCTTTTTGTTTGGCAGAACACATCTGCACAGTCTTTAGCTGTGCAAGAACCTTGAGAGTTTTTCAGGGCTTTTTAGCAAGGATCTTTAAAAGCTTTGCCATTCAGATGAGAAATTCCCAGAAAAGCAGATTGCTGGTGCTGCCAAGGAAATGAAAGCTGTCTTTCTTTACTCTGTAGCACAGAGCATTTCTAATTTCCTTTTCCTTACTTCTCAAAGCTAGTGAGTACTATTTAAGTTTCTCTAATGTTTTAAATGTAGGAATCTTTAATCACATCTTTGAGGAAGGGGTCTGTATGGTAGGGCAGGACAGAAAAATTGTTTTCAACAGAAGGCAAATTCTGCTGCAGTTTATCAAGTTTCATTCATTAATTTATTTTTAGCTTAGAATCAAGGGCAGTGTGTTCAGTCTGCTCAGAAATACAAAATTTACATGAATGAACAGATCAATATGCAATTTCAGTCAAACGTAGATCAATATAAGAGAGACCTTTCTTGAAACAGTTTCTGTTTTTAATTAACTGCCTCTTAGAGACCTCTCGTGGGAATGCTGGTATTGGGTTTTTGTAGATCCCGAAGCATCCTCACAGATGGGAACATGTGCACCAACTGCAGGCAAACTTTATTAGGTATCAGGATCCATAGATCTTAAGTCTTTTAGTAGTGAGAAACTTGACTGTTGTTTCAGATGATCTGGAACTACCACTCTTGAAGTGGCAGAGGGAGTTGATGTCCTTTTCTCCTCAACTGAGAGGACATCAGTCTGACTATAAAACATTGCTCTTCAGAGTATGTATTCCAGACCTGCCTTCCCACCTTCTCTAATGCTCTTATTCTCTTGCCTGATAATCTGTCTAGTATCTTGGCTGTTATCTGCATCTTGTCATTTTTTGTTATATGCAAATATACATTTTATCTCATGTCACAATCTTAGTCTTTCCTACATAACTGTATAGCCAACCAACACTCTAGGGTTTTAGTTACCTTCGGTTACTGCATCAGCCTCCTGCCTAGTTATGACACTACTGTCCATCCAGAACTAATGCTGCTGCAGAACTGTGTTCTGTCCTTTGACTTCATTATCTTGTTTACAAGTCCCACTGGCTTCTGTTTTAGAGTTTTAATGCACTTAACAGGCTATCCCTGCCTGATAATCTGTATAGGTGAAGACTCTTTTGCAGCCTCTGCTGATCACTTATGCCATTTTCAGACAAAGACTTCGTGCCTGGGAGATATTCCTTGTAGATACAAAGCAGATTTGGGTTTTGTTGTAAAGATGCTCATTGTTCTTGACTGATTACTGTTCAAAGTGGAGAGGGGGGAAAAAAAAGTTGTTAATAAACAGGCCAAGTTGGGAAAACCCTTGAACAGGATTGTTGCTTCTTAGGCTTGCATGCTTAGACTTGGAGGGCATATACGTGACTGAGGAAGGATGTTTTTCTTTTCGGACCCTACAATATAATTAGTGGACTAAAGCTTCTATGTAACTAAAACCTTGCATAGGTGTATGTCTGGAGTTGCCTTGCTACTCTTGATCCTATAGCTTAATATTCACGGGGACGTGGTGGCATGCAAATAGACTCACTAGAGCTTGCATTGATATCTGGCACTTGTTTTACAGTGGCTCTGAATTATGGAATTTACAAACAAGACCTTCCAGCTCCTGAAGAGAAGCCACGGGTAGTTGTGTTTGTCGATATGGGCCATTCTGCATTTCAAGTATCAGCCTGTGCATTCAACAAGAGTAAACTAAAGGTAGTGATATTAAATGAAAATAAAAGGATTTATGAGACATTAGAATCAAGTAGCCTCTAAACCTGCCTTGTTCTTGAAATTCTGAAATTTAATTCATGGGAAATGGCAACGATTCAAAAGGTGAAGATTTTTCAGTGTCCTTCATTTTATTAGGATGGTTTCAAATAGAGGCTGTAATTCCTTGTGATACACCAGTGTAAGATATACAGTACAACTGCTGTCTTTTAGTTTGTTATATCTAAATGGATGGATGGATTAGAATTGTGAATGTTTAGGACTGTCACCTGGCTACTTAATCTGCCACTGTAAAAGTGGAGAGCAGTTTTTGGCTGATGTGGTTGATTGAAGTACTTAAGTCTGTGCAATGAAGGATCAGCTCACTTGTCCCCAACCCTTTTAAAGCAAAGGCTTGCTGATACTGGAGGACTGCTTTTTCCATTTGATTTCTCCTGAGTGTAAGACTGAGTAATTGTTTCCTTTCAAACCAGGTACTTGGCACAGCATTTGACCCTTTCCTAGGTGGAAGAAACTTTGATGGAAAGCTAGTAGATTACTTTTGTGCAGAAATAAAAGCAAAATACAAACTAGATCCGAAAACAAAAGTTCGAGCTCTTCTTCGTCTGTATCAGGAATGTGAAAAGCTAAAGAAACTGATGAGTTCAAATAGCACAGACATTCCCCTAAACATTGAGTGTTTCATGAATGACACTGATGTATCTGGAAAAATGAACAGGTGAGTTTTGTACAAGACGGACAGTTCTTTTGGTGGCCATATTTCTTGAAGTGTTTCTTCCCGTGTTTGGAAGCAGCTGTGCTAAATTAAGCACAACTGCTGAATAGCTGTGGCATTTTGGTAATGCTAGAATAACTAAAGCTGCAATGTTTCAGCGTAATAACGTGTGCTTAAGAGGCTTGGATACTTCTTGTAGAATGACACATTCTTAAAACCATGGATTGATGTATGAAAATCAGACTGGAGCCAGGGATGGGGAGGGGAGGGATGGCTCATGTTTAGGCCTTCTGCATGTTTTAAGTAACCAAAATCCCAGTCTGCTCTTAAGACAGAAACAATTGAAGGTTTGTTCCTTTTTTCTGTTCTTATTGTACTGTGGATATTGGCAGAGAACTGGAGGACAGTAAGTGGTGCTTATGGGGCATGACATCATTATGAACTGAGTGTAAATGAAGTCTGTGTGCATGTCTCTCTTGTACACACTCATAGGTACAACTTAATTTGCAGTCACTGTTAGTCCTGTAACCAGTGCCAAGAGTACTTAGGCAATGTTTTTTCATTGTAAAGGAAGCATCGCTGTTTTCTGTATTCTTCTGTAACTTTCCCTGATAGGCAAATATGTAGCACCTGCCCAAACAATACCTTTATCTTATTTAACTACACTGATAGCAGCAGAATAGGAAAAACGGTAAGCAGCTGTTCATGTACTGCCTTGTCTGTGGTTGCCACTTCAGCCTATTCACAGGGGTTTTAGTTTTAAACCTCTTTGGAGTGTAGTTGACAGACATGGGCAGCATCCGTTTGGAAACAAGCATACAAGGAGATCACAGTGGTAGAATAGGCATTCTTTGGTTAATTCTGTTTTCTTTCCTTAGGTCACAATTTGAAGAATTATGTGCTGACTTGCTGCAAAGGATAGAAATGCCTCTGGTCTCATTAATGGAACAAACACAACTGAAAGTGGAAGATATAACTGCTGTAGAGATTGTAGGAGGAGCAACACGCATTCCTGCTGTCAAAGAGAGGATTGCCAAGTTCTTTGGCAAAGATGTCAGTACAACACTGAATGCAGATGAAGCTATAGCTAGAGGCTGTGCTCTGCAGGTAACACATTTTTTTAAGAATTAGCCAAGGAGTTATGAAAAATGGCAGAAGTGGTCCATTTTAAAGCACAGAAGAGCATACATGTGTTTCCTGGGTCTTTTTATGGGGTTATGCTGTTTAAAAAGTCCAGAATATTCCTCTGTGGTGTAGTGCTTTACTGAAAATGCTGATGCTGCTTGTATGAGAAGTATCTATGGAGAGCCCAAAATACTGCGCATTTGCACTTACTGGTATTGAACTTCCCATCAATGTGAAACAGACACTTATTTTGTCTCCCCCCCCCCATTATTACAGTTTTGAACTAGTGAAGTATATTTTACAAGCAAAGCCACTCATTTTGCCATCTTTCTTTCTGTACTCATTCTTCTATTTCACCCTTTTTGACTTCTATCTTTACTCCATCTCACTAATTGCTTTCCATCACTAGCAATCAGTTGTCTCTAGGGAAAGAAGCAACCTGTAAGATAAACACCGCTTCTTTTAGGAGTAATGGAGCACTTCCATTCTTTACAGTCCTGGTACTCATTTAGACTTACCTTTTTTCATGAAGTATGGCAAGAGTAAGGTCAAAAGTCCTGCTTACCCAAAGAGTATAAATGCTTCTGTATGAGACTTTTCTTATACTCCATTGAAATAAGGAAACTTGCCTGGCTCCACTTCAGTAAAGTCAAGACAGTTCTCTTTCTTGTTGAAAACTGTGTAGCTGTTTTGGGTGGATGGAGCAGAGCAGTTAACCAACTTTAATGCATGTCTGTTTTTTGTTTAGTGTGCAATTCTTTCTCCAGCTTTTAAAGTGAGAGAGTTCTCTGTGACAGATGCTACACCATTCCCAATATCTCTGTTGTGGAACACAGAAGCAGAAGACACTGAAGGGTATGTGGCTCCAACTACAGTTCTGTGAAGCTTTTGGCTTTCATAATTCAAGGAAAATGTTCTTGGTTACATTTAAATTAGGATTTGGGCAAGCTGATGGAGAAAACCTGTAGGCTGTGTACAAGAGATGGTTGACAGTGGAGTGTGTAAAGGCATCTGTTGAAATTTTAACCATAACTCCTCATGCATTAAAAAATAAAGATTAAAAATAGTTGTAATTGAATGAGCCACTAACCATTATCTTGTTTTGCATTGCCTTTATCTGCTTGTTAGGTTTTGGTATGCAGTATGAAGTAGAACTGATGGATCCTGATACCACTTTTCCTTTCTGACTTTTTTTCACTGAGGGCATTCCTAATACCTATCTAGATTCCTGTTTTAGTAGAATCATTATGCAGTATGTAAATATTGTGAGTTTACATAGATACTGTTTGTCTGGCTGAAAACAGAAGTGTGGATTTAAGAGTTTCATAAGATAAACTTCTTGCAATTGCAGTGTTTTGAGACTCTGACCTCCTTGCTATTAACTGACAAGCCCTTGGGAAAAGCAGTTGCTATCTAGGATGTAAAGAGGCCTGAGTTGAACTTTTGGGTAGTTTCAAGTTCTACAGGAACCTGTTCATACCTTTCTTGTTCTTCATAATTCAGCCTTTTTTTGTGTCTGTCTTCTGTGGAGATGCAGAACTCAAGTGTTCTGCCACATGTTTTTGAGAGCAAGCTGTGAGTTCGCTTTCTAAGTGAAGCTTTTATTTTCTCACTTCAAGTCTTTAGATGAGATCCTTCCATAGTTAGAGACAAAACTTAGTTGGAAATTAGAATCAGACTGGCATAATAGCGGACAGATGCTAGAGGAAGAACATAAAATAAAGCTGGTTGTCTTTCTGTCATATCAAGGAATGAATAATCATCTGGTGTCAGGGTTCTCAACTGAGCCACAGAAAGTAAATGAGTAATGAATTACCAGGTGTATAATTAGTCTTTTGAGACTAACTGGGGAAGGGTGCAAATTATGATTTTAAATTATGCTCTTCCAAGCTCAGAATAATGTCTTTGCAGGAAACAAATTCTGGAGGTCTGCTGATAGTGTGTCACTGAATTGCCACCTACATCTAAACTTAACTTGCTTGTGAGACTCAAAATTAGTGAAATAGAACAATTTTCCATTACAGTACACAACAGTATTTTATTTTTTTTTTCCTTTGGCAGTATGGTAGTGAAGTACCTTCCTTGGAATTGTTCAGAAGGATAAATGTGCCAAAACACGGTGACATTTCTGTTAAGAGTTCTGACCCTAGATAAAAGCCTTTCAGTTCAAAGACTCTGCTAAAAGTGATGGTTTTCTCTTCATTATAGGGTTCATGAAGTGTTCAGCAGAAATCACGCAGCACCTTTCTCCAAGGTTCTTACATTCTATAGAAAAGGTCCATTTGAGTTAGAAGCCTTTTATTCTGATCCTAAGGGAGTCCCATATCCTGAGTCAAAAATTGGTAAGCAATTAATTGTCCTGGAAATGTTGGTGTCTCACATTCTTTGGTCTTAAATCAGTTCTGTAATTTTGTTGTGTTACAGTATGGCTACATGACATATTTAGGTTTTTGTGTACTGAGGACTTAATTTTCAATTCTCTCATTCTGTAGGTAACTGAAATAGTACTTTTTTTACTCTTCTGGCTTCTAAAATTACTTCAGCCCAGTGAAGAAATGAGAGGAAACTATAGCTGAGTGCACAGGACTAGAATGAGGCTATCACTGCAAAACATAACTTTTAAACTTATTTACTCTTCTGCTTATTACTAAAACAAGCTATGAATAATTGAAAAAATGTCTCATGCATATAAAAAGCTTAACCACATCTTGAGTAACTAGCTGTTGTGTTTTCTTATGCTTTCTGGGTTTGACATAATGCTGAATAAGTTTTAATCAAGGCAGCCTGAAATAATGGCACCTACAAGACTACAGAATACTGTAGTATTCAAGTACAGATGTGAATTGTCTGGGTAACACTTATAAGCAACTCTTTAATCCTTTCTGACAAATTGCAACACTGGCAATGTTGACACAAAGTCTACAATGTGGTTATTTAGAAAAAGAGCATGATTCTAAAGACAGAGCAATTAAATAATTGCTCCTGAGTTCTATGCATGCAATTAATATTGAATGTTTGCATGTAAAATTAAATCTATTACTCGTTGCTAAGTAATTGCCTGGTTTTGTTAAAAAGCTCAGTGTTTTTGGCTTTGTTTTTTTTTATTTTTTTCCCCAGAGTGGTAAAAGAAATAACAATTGTGTTGTCAAATACTTAACCAAAATTTGCCTTGTTGTTTTACAATGCACTTAAAATACAGTGATGCTAGAACTGTAATGTTAAAGATAAGCTTTAAATGGGTAGGAGAATACATAGGGCAAAACCTTCTCCATCTGACTTACCAGTATTTCAGCTAATACTTAATGCACTAGAAAGTTCCCAAAACCTATTGTCCTAGCAGAAAACATGTTTTCTCTGCTTCAGAGCAAATCATGGGATTGTTTCGCTGAGAGTCACAAAGTTCAAATACCATATGTCTTAGAAAACACTACCGTATTTTGTAGTTGCAGAAACAGCAAACTTGCTTTCAGCTCTTAGTATAAAGACTAATAGTGTTTTTTTAAACTGTTCAGTTTATATGGCTTTAACAAACAAGATGTTTAACTGCTTTTCTGCACACTGCTAGGAATAGAACTGAAAATCAAACTGGATTCAGCTCACTCATGGATTAACTCTTTGCTCTGAACAGAGTTGTTAGTAGTTCTAATGGATGAGACAGTTCTGAAGACTTCCAAAAGGGAGGACAGGTCACAACTCCAGTATTACTGGATTTACAAGAGAAGGGGGGGATTACATTCTTTAGGCCTGTAAAGTAAGAAGGTAAAATGCATATGGTTTGCGTAGATCTATTGATTGAAGGGACAATATGTGCAAGCATCTGTATATCGAGCCTGTGATGACATCAGTGAACTTTACTTTGCAGCTGTACAAGCATTGTAATTTCCAGGTCACTGTTTTGGCGATACACACATGACTGTAATAGGCAGGAAAAATGTCTGCTTTTAACGTCAAGGAGATCTGATTCTTCAAATACTATTAAGCTAACTGTCTCTTTCTCTTTGTTTCACTATATTTGTTTCAAGTGTTGTAGGAGTTACAAAGCAATTGCATTCTTCCCTAGAGTAACAGGTAATAGTGGACTGACTTAAATGTTAGAAGCTGAAAGAAACACATCAAGAAATTCTGTGTTGGGCAGGAACTTGTATTAAAAAAGCATACCGCTTAACATTGGCATTAGACAGTCTTTGTGTAGTTTTTTCATCCCACTATAGCATCATGGATAGCACAAGTATGGTGGGGGAGTAAGCTTTTAATTTTGTATTTACTCTATATTACTAGCAGCAGGAGAACCTACCCTAGAGGATGACAAACATTCTCCCTTTTAATTTGTAAGGTAAAGTTAAAAGCAGCATACTTTCAGGGTTTGGTTTGGTGTTTTGTTTTTGTTTGGGTTTTTTTATTTGGTTTGTGTTGTTTGTTCTTTTTTTGTCGTATTTATTTCATTTTGGGGACCATGAAATTAGCACAGAGGCTTCATCAGATTACAAAATGTGTCCTCTTTGAAAGAGAGAGGTGTTTTCCTGGCTCTTTAATTCCAATGTGTGAGTATTGATTCTTTTGATTTTAGGTAGGTATGTTATCCAGAATGTGGCAGCACAGAAAGATGGAGAAAAGTCTAAAGTCAAAGTGAAAGTCCGTATCAATACTCATGGCATTTTCAGTGTGTCCACTGCATCCATGGTGGAACCAGTTAAAAGCGAAGAGAGTGAAGATGTTGGTGTTGAGACTGAAGTGGAATCTCAGGACCAGAGGCCTATTGAAAACTCAAGTGATGTAAGTTGACCTTTCTTGTGTGTGAATGCTCTTACTGATGAAAGTGTGTTTTGTTCTTACATACTCTGGAAGAAAAATACCTTCTCCTAAAGAAGTAAAACAAGGTTAATTGAGATGTGCATAGCTGTCAGGAAATGTGTCTTTATATTAAGAACAGAAGAAACTTTGGTATCTTGAAAGTGTGTGGATTTCAAAATGGATTATTGGGCAAAATGCCAAATAGCAGCAGGTGGGTTGCTGGAGGGTGGGGTTGTGGGCTGCTGTAGTTATCAGCCTGTTCCAAATAGGAAAACTTGGCTTGGATTATTAGTCATACATGTTCTCTGCGTTAAAAGGATTTGTGCATAATCCTTTGTATTGGTAAAGTTTTTCTTGAAACTTTGTGTGGAAGGGAAAGCTGGATTGTTTTCTCCAGCATTGAAGGGGAGGGGAACACTGGGGAATACTGCAGTGCTGTTACAGCATACTTGATGTTTTAATAGTTTTCTGAGGGGGAAAAAGAACATAAAAGCTATGACTCAAATTAAAAGCCACTTCTTGTAAGAGAAAGTGGTAGCGTATGCACACACGCACACGAATATTATGCTGTAAGCCTGGCACTGGTACTATTCATTTTTACTAAGTCCTGAACTTGCACCTCCTCTGTATCTCCATTAGTTAAAGCGTGTGTGTTTCTGCGTGTGCACAGAATGCTTTGTAGGGCACTTCGTACAGTATGTGCATCCAAAGTGAAGTGCCCTATAACTTTTACTAAATGCAAGTGCACATGCCTTCTACATCCTTTGTGCCTGGGCTTTCATTACAGAAAAATATCCAGCAAGAGAACAGTGAGGCTGGAACACAGTCCCAGGTACAAACCGATGGTCAGCAAACGTCACAGTCTCCCCCTTCATCAGAACCTCCCTCTGAAGAAAACAATATCCCAGATGTCAAGAAAGTGAGTGACCCTTTAACTCTGTTAAAAATGTTATGCTCTATAATGGTGGCATTTAAAATGGTAACATTCCAGGAAAAAAGTAAGGAACTTGGTACTTGGAACCATTTTCGTTTTATACATTCTCTAATATGAAAAATAATGTTGGGATTTTTTTTGCAAAGAATTTGCTGCAAGAAGTCTCTCTGTTACTTTCCTGTCTTAATGCAGTGTTGTACAGCTAATTTGTTTGGATTGCAGACATTTTGGTTTAACAGCTGTTAGAAGCCAAGCTGTTAGGCCTGCTGAGAGAAATTGGGATCAGGAATTCATAAACCTAAGAGGAAATAATCTTTCTGAAAAACATAGGCCCAGGTGATATTGATAGTAGCATGCTCTTTCATCCGTATAAGATGAAAAACGTTCTGGGTTAAAATCTTGTCGCTGTCAGCATCACCAGTGTAGTGCTAAGATACACATGAGCACTTCTGGAAAACCTGCAGATACACCATATAGCTGAGAAACATCCTTTATGTAGCTCAGTACTTATTGTCCATGAAACTGACTGTAAGCAGACCAGGATAGGATGTGGAGTCCACAAAAGCAAATTTTATTTTAAAGATTCTGAAAGAACACAGAAAACTCTGTATGTTCTTCCTCTTAATGTTTCTTTCATCATAATGCTACTTCATCAGAAGGAAGTCAGGAAAATTATCTTATTTTTCTTCTCTCCAACTCAGACAAATGAGAAGAAAGGTGATCAGCCCCCAGAAGCTAAAAAACCCAAGATAAAAGTGAAGAATGTGGAACTGCCTATTGAAGCTAACTTGGTTTGGCAGTTAGGAAAAGATCTCCTCAATATGTATATTGAAACAGAGGTGAGTTAGTGTGGTTTAGATGTCAATTGCAGTTATTAACCATTCATCTGCTTTTCAAGGCAACCTCTGATCTTTTGCTGTAACCCTGAAGTGTGGACTCTAATTTGTAGTGAGCTAATACATGGTCCAGTCTTAACACAAAACTGACAAATATTAATCGGAAAGATTGAAGTGTTGTTTGTAGTGGTAGTATCAGAACACTGATCCATGGAATGACATCACAGATTGGTTCAAGCTGTTGTAATCTAGAGAAATGCATCCCATTTCTTCAGGTGAGTCCACTTTGTAGCAATGAGAATTCCAGTTCTTGTGAGTAAAAACCTCTGGGAAATTACTGTGTTTTGCAGGAGCTGTGCTTTGTAGACTGCTTTTTGAGCATGGGTATTTTTAAATTGTTTTACATTCTGTGGTTATACAGGGGAAGATGATTATGCAAGATAAACTGGAGAAAGAAAGAAATGATGCAAAGAATGCAGTGGAGGAATATGTCTATGAGTTCAGGGACAAGTTATCTGGCCCATATGAAAAGTTTGTTTGTGAAAAGGTAAGTAATGGTTTCAGGAACTTCTCTGAAAATATAGATACCAATATCTGTTCTGTATTCCTTCGTCAAGCTTTCTTATAGCTACCCTGGAAATAGCTGAAAACCCTAACTCGCTTGGATGACAACCGGGACTGACCCAGAATTAGGTTCTGGCTCAGCAAATAGTACATGTCCCTGAAAATAAGTTTTATCACAATGGATAAGTTTTGATTCTGAATGAAGTTGGTGACCATAAGAAAAAGCTGTGTTGCTTTATCTATAAACAAACACATGAATTAAAGCTGTACCTCAAGCATTGGCCTAATTATGGACAAAAGGCTACAAATGCCGCCTGTGTTGTAGATGTATGTGTTTCCCAATTCAGAAGCTGGTGTGGTTTATCTGACTTGATCAGGCAAAAGCTGCAGTAGAAATGTAAGTTTTATGCTGGAGGCTAAAAATGGGTATATTTGCCAGTGTCCTCTTACTGCAAGACGTGCCTGGTCAATAGATGTACATTTTGATGTTTGACATGTTGAATTATATTGCTACATAGGATCTGCAGGGATTCTCTGCACTCCTGACAGAGACAGAAGGCTGGCTGTATGAAGAGGGTGAGGATGAAGCTAAGCAGGTGTATGTAGACAAATTAGAGGATTTAAAGGTAGGTCTGTTAGTTTGCCCAAATTGCAAAGTTTCCAAAATACCAGACTAAACTATGTTAATGAATCACATAACACAAAGGAATTACTTTTTCTAGAAATTAGGTACTCCAATTGAAAGGCGCTATCAAGAAGCAGAAGAACGACCAAAGCTGTTACAAGAACTGGGACACAGGCTCCAGTATTATGCTACAATAGCTGGGGAATTCAGGAATAAAGTAAGTAGTCTCAAAGTAGTTTGATTTTACCACATGGTGTTTCATTGAGGCTCACCAACTGGCAGGGGTTTCAAATTCACTTTCAGATGAGCTGCAATCTACTGCTATATAGGTCACAAATTTAACACCGCAAATGTTTCCCAGTACTCAAAAAAATTTTGCATAGTGTTGTATCTTTATATTTCTGGATGTGTTCAGCCCAAAAAGAACGTTCTTATGAAGAGTAAGGGCTTAGACTATGGTCTGATTCTTGAGCCCTTTAAAAGCCAATCTGACTCTTCTTAGATGTGTGCTCTTTCTCTAATTGTCTTGAGAACAAGAATTGTGAAATGATGAGAAGCATTAGTGTAAAAGCTACTCAAGATAAAAAAAACATCTATCCTTTTTTATTACGTATGAGTGTTTGGGAGGGGGGTTGCCATTGGTATTTGAAGATTACTTTCTTGATAAGTGTTCCTACCTTTTGAAATTTTACTACTTGGGTTTTCACCTGAAGATTTTTAATAGGGCAGCTCACGATGCTCAAGCTAATACAGTTTGAGACTTGCATAAGAAACAACTGTGTCCTCACAGCTATAGATTACACAACTGTCATTACTAAGTGAAGTCCTTCAGTAGTATTACACAGTTGTGAAATAACTAGCATAATTGAAAGTAGTACATCTAAGACAATCCTTATTATTAACCAAAATCATAGGGTGTGTAGCTGTGTAGGTCCTTCTCCTGCAATCAGTTAATTGTGTAACTCTGGCATTGTAGGGAATGCTCTTAAAATTAGGTAACCGATCCTTGCTTGTTCGGTGAACAGCAGAAATGCAGTCTGAACTGCAAACTATCTTGGGCCCATGTAAGACTCTTCAGGAGGGAGGGGGATATGTGTTCGGATTTTTTTTTTTCAGCACTGTTAAGAATGTTATATTTTGTGTGACCTGATTGTGAAGCCTCTGCTCCCTCTGTAAACTAGCTTTCTTCTTTGATTATTGGGCAAAGGAACCTTTATTCATGGAACACTGAACAGGTTGCCCAGGGAGGTGGTTGAGGCCCCTTCTCTGGAGATATTCAAGGTGAGGCTCGATGAGGCCCCTGGGCAACCTGGTCTAGTTGGGGGTGTCCCTGCGACTGCAGGGAGGGTTGGACTAGATGACCTTGGGAGGTCCCTTCCCGCCTGGATGATCCTGTGATTCTATTTTGGCATCTGTTTTGTCTCTTGCTGTAACGGATCCAGCTTTTTTGCCAACTTCTACTTATATTTGAAAAATTAGTAAAGATTGTAAATTGTAAATACTTGGGATGGTCTTACTGGCATAACTTGATGACAGTAAGCTTGACATTAACGAATACAAAGTATTTGTGTTTGGGTAACAAAATATTTGTGTTTGGGTAGGATGAGAAATACATCCATATTGATGAAATGGAAATGATGAAAGTAGAGAAGTGTGTTAGTGAAGTGGTGGAGTGGATGAATAACGCTGTGAGTGCACAGGCCAAGAAGAGCTTGGATCAGGATCCAGCTGTGCATTCAAGTGAAATTAAGGCAAAGCTACAGGTAAGTACCATGAGAAACTAATTCTAGAGCCTGGTGCTAAAGTTAAGCTGATGGCTAACTTCCTTCTCCCCCGGTTTCATCTTTCTGTTCCAGTGTTCCTAAAGGATAGTTGAAACTAGATCAGAAAGAGATTCAGTAGAAAGTGTGGAGTAGCTCTACTTACACTCTATGCAATTCTGTGGAGCTTGTTGACATTTTATGTCTTTCTGTCACCTAAAAAATTTGTGGGTTTTTTGCGGTGTTACTGGTAGGCACGAAATAGTCATGTGAAATCCAAAATAGTAATTTGGAGAATTTTGCCCACAAAACTTCAGAAAGTAGACCAGATAATTAATTTTAGGGTACTTGTCAGTAAGTCTTGTCAGTTTGGATTCAAGAAACAAATACAGAAGCAAGTTTTAATCTGTTGGGCACAGGACTCTTCACACTGGTGAAGCTGGTGATTCCTTAATATATATTTTGACTACATCTTTTCTTTGTTTTAGGAGCTAAACAATGTTTGTGAGCCTGTTGTGACACAACCCAAGCCAAAAGTTGATTCTCCTAAGGAAGAAAACCCATTGAACGAACAGGGTGATTATAAAACTGAAGACATGGAAGAAGATGACAAAAATTCTCAAATGCCTCAACAAAATGGTGAATGTCATCCAAGTGATCAAAACACTGTTAGCATGGACTTGGACTAAACCACTGCACTTGCAGCAAGTTATTTCATCCCATGACAGAAAATATTTTTGCTGTCGTATGTGATGGGGGGTGGGAACACATTGTTTTGGGAACTATTTATATTTTTTTCTTAAGACTGGTCTGGGATATGTTGTGTTATGGGAGGAAGAATAGTAGTAGTGTTGATCATGACTATCCTAAAAGGAAAATTGCCTTGGTAACTTTCAGATTCCTGTGGAATTGTGAGTTCATACTAAGCTTCTGTGCAGTATTTAACCATTTGCATCACTAAAGATGGAAAGAAGCCCTTGCTCTGAAATATACTGCTCCTTCAAAAGGTTGTAATCGAAACCTTCGTAGGCATTTGTAGATGCCAAGGTAGTTTTCTTTCCTCTGGACATCTAATTGGGTATGTCAGTAAAAAGCCAGTGTCTGTCCCGTTCATAAGGACTCTTCAGAAGAAATCCTTCTCTTCTAAGGTTTTTGATTATTGCAGTCCAAAGCACTTACCAGATAATAAGATGGTGAAATGTGTTAGTAGCATGCAGAAACGCTTACGTTTCATCTCTTGCTGAACAATACATATTTCATGTGGGGTACATAAAATGAAGGAACTGCTAATTCTGTTAGTGTTATTGTGAAGCTTTATAATGAGCTTTAAAATAAAGTTCATTTTACTGGTATCTCCTGACTTGTTGGATTCAGCTGTTTTCAGTACTTCTGGTGTAAGTGTTGCTTCTGTCATGGTTTGTGACATGCCATTGCTTTGTGTTCCTGTGCACGAGAATCATAAAAAGCTTAGAACTGTCACACTTAAACCAAGAAGAGTTGTGCAGGGTGTTGAAAGTAACTTGGCTGCTTAATGAGTTATGCCTCTTTCTTCACTCCGACAGTTGTACACACCTGAAAGAACTTGGAACCTTTACAGATGTTAAGGCATAAGACAAACTTTGTAACGCACAGAACCCTTACAGCTTAGAGACAATCTGTGCTTCAGAATAAGGTGTTAAAACCTGACTGAATACTTAGGCCGGGCTCTGCCTTTGGTTACAGACTAAAGTGAGTGGTAAAATGAGATTTCAGTCCATTTTGCTGGGCAAGTGGCTCTTGTGAGACCTTGGGAAAGGTTTTAAAATTAAGAATACCTCAACTAAATCCGTGTGGTCTATTGGAGAAGCTTATTTTCAGGTACTTGGGAGCAGGGGAGGATGCTGAAAGAAATCGTGTCCTCTGCTTCAGACATTAAACTATATTAGCAAATGGGGCACCTGAAGTACTGAGGGGAAGGATTTTTCTTGGAAGCATATTCCAAAGGGTGTTGTCTCCACTGATGCACTGGAGCATAAACCTCATATATAAGGATGTGACATCAGCTGCTTGCAAGATCAGTGTCACTAAATGCAAAAGGATTATTTTAAGGAATTAGTGTGGCTCCAGTGGTATTTTGTCTGCAACAACAAAACCAAAAAGAGGAAAGATAAAATTAGTCCCCCTGGAGCTACTGAAGAATGAGTACAAATGAGAGGGCTGGTGCTGTTCTGGGCCAACTAATCCTATTCAGGGCAAGTGTGGGTTTGTTTGGTTTTTTTCTTAGTGCTTTTAGCAGCACTCTAAGACTCCAGACAGGCAGGAGTGATGCTATGGTGTGTGCAAGTTCCCACAGTAATACCCAATTTTTTGCCTTGACTATAGGCAACTGGATTATCAAAATGCAGATCCCTGTTATTTGCTATGAGCTGCCTGTCCTTTATCTCTGCTGATTCATTAAACAATTTTGTACAGTAGGAAACACTAAGAATACTTTTTTTTTTCTTCCACATCCTTCTAGAGCTAAAGAATAGGAAGTCCCACCAAACCACAAAACCATGTTTAGAGTATGGAAGAGTACTTCTGTGCTGGTACTGGTGGAGTGGTACCCATTAAGGGTTAAGTTTGTTACAGGCTACCGCTTGCTTTAGATTATTGCCGACATGAAAATTATGATTCTAGCACTGTAAAAAATATGAACTTCCATTGCAGAATCAGTAGGATGCCATAGCAGGAATCTTTCTCTAATAAGATGAAAACTTTTGTAGAGGGATTTTACAGTAGAATTCTGTCAGAACTCCTAGTCCTGGATCTATAGAAAGAAGCTTTAGTGGCCCTGGAGTGATGGATTGTCATGTGTTCAGTTACCGCTATAGAAGGAACTGCTCTAATTTTCTTCCAATGAACTTTCATAAAAGAAGTCTGCACAGAACAGACAAATCTGGGGATTTTTTTCAGGTTTCTGGAACATTATTTCATAGCAGTTAATGGTATGGTAAGAGATTGATCTCTTATGATTTAGTGGCTTATTTAAATTCTTGCCATGCCTGTGCTTTAACCTGAGGAGGGGTTGGAAAATGAAAGCAGTAATAAGTGATTCACCTTTTCTTCCTCTCAATTTAATGAGTTTTTTACTTTTACCTTGCATTTACCTTTTACCAGGCACATATAGAAAGGCGCACATATGATTTTTACTTTAATCTCAGCATCAGTCACAGGGAGGTGAAGATGTTCAGGATGGTAGTTTCCTTCATGCTGCAACACACCAGAAGAACACTTGGCAGTGCAAGGCATGGAGTTATAGAATGGTTTGGGTTGGAAGGGACCTTAAAGGTCATCTAGGTCCAACCCCCCTGCCATGGGCAGGGACACCTCCCACTAGACCACGTTGCTCAAAGCCCCATCCAGCCTGGCCTTGAACACTTCCAGGGATGGGGCATCCACAACTTCTCTGAGCAACCTGTTCTAGTGCCTCACCACCCCCACAGGATAGAGTTTCTTCCTAATATCCAGTCTAAATCTTTCCTCTTCTAGTTTAAAACTGTTACCCCTTATCCTATTGCTCTGCTCCCTAATCAAGAGTCCCTTCTCATCTTGTGGTAGAGATGATAATAGACATAATAAAACCACTTAACGCCTGCATTTTCAGATTTTGAAGTGTCTTTATAGTTGACCTCTAGTTCTGTCTGAAGGAAGTAAATTTTAAATGTATTTTGACCTTGTTCTTCCTCCACAGAATGTAGGAGATATATGGAAAAATAGAAAAAGCCCAAAGGGCATTCCCTGTGGAATGAAACCACATCCTTTCACTCAAATGTTGCCCCTAGTGATTTAAAATACAGATGAAGACTAACCCAGAAGTGAGACAGAACAATAGAGGTCTAAACACTAAATGCAGTCCAGGAATCTCTGCTCTAGGGTCTCACCCACCCCTGGCTCCAGCAGCAGGGTGATAGGAAAGGTCATGTTGGCTTCCTGCAGGTGTTTCTTCCCTGTGCATCTGCTGTGTGACATCTGCATGCTTGGCTGTTAGCATAGCTTACCCATGGGTTCTCCAGCTGGACCCCAGAGAGGAGCTGTGCCATCTCCAGATGAGGGCAGCAGGATTGTCTCTGCCCATCATCTCTGATCTATCCAAGCAGAGGCAGAACAGCACAGGGGTGCACAAGTGCCTCAGGAAACCTGTGACAGCATCGCTAACTGATACTGCCTGTTGCTAACCTCTGCTGTCAGCAATGGCAGGTAGCTTTACAGATTTATTTCAATGTATGGATGCTCATCCCTCTTGGGATCTCACTCCAGAGAATGGGAAAGTGAGGGATCACCCAAAGAGGGATTTAGAAAGGGAATTGAGGGGTTGGACTACTGTGGGGCTGAGGGCACGAGCTTTCTCCAACTGAGGAGCTCTGATGGCATGTATGGTCCCTGCAGCTGGTGCTAATCCAGTTTGTGTTGAGATGGTGAGGCTCCAGGGAGGATCAGACACATCCAAGTGATACTCAAGTAGAAATGTCACTTCAGGTGATTTGAGCAGTGATCACCACCGGTGACCTCTGGCCCATGCAGAGGACAGAGCTGAGGTTTCCCCTGCTGCCAGCGGGGGTGGTAATTAAGTAATCTAATCACATTGCCATTGAAAAGCAGCTGGCTACAGGGCTGTGTACTTTGCAGATATTGCCACAGCCCCGACTGAGCTACTTAAGACCATCCTTACAACCCAACTGTGTTTATGTGTGCTTGTCAGTGATACATATCTACAGCAAAATAATAAATAAATCTGTAATATCCCATATGATTTGCAGTAATATATGGATATAGGTCACGAGAGAAGGATGTGTCACTGAATGATGTTGCAAAGAGGCCACATTCTGTGCAGGGCCAGGCACAAACCTCACGTATGAAAACTGGGTAAGTGCCTCAGTAACGCTGTTTCAGTGCGACAAAATGTTAAAAGGGTTTTGACGTGGAGTGTGAAGCAGACCCGTGTGGGTAAATAGCTCCTACTAAACTGCGCAGCTCTGTGTGTGTCACAGGATGCTGTGCTCAAGTCCTTGTTGAGATTTTGCTCAGTCCTTGCCTCCTACTGAATTCAAAGTAGGTTTGTCAGCGTTTAGCCAATGGGCCATTAAATTGTTTTACTTGAAACGCTACGCAGGGGCAAGCTTAGCCATGCTGAAAGCAAGCCACTGCTATCTCAAGGACAGACTTATGAGAACGTACAAGAGGAGAAAAGAGATTAACGTGAGGGAGGAGAGGGGATTTTGATTTGTTTGGTTTGTTCTTTTTTCTTTATATAGCCACAAATCACAGGTAGCACTTTGCTCATGTAAACCCTTATTTTCTCTTATCGTGTTTGCTCAGACACACACACACACATGCATACAGCCCCTCAAACGGTTTGTCACAGTAGGAATAATCGATATTACATGCGTCGTGGTGGCTCCTGCTCTGGATTCCCAAGGGCATAATCCTTGGTGCTGTTGGCACGTGCACAATCATTACTATCAGCCCCACGGAGAACCTGTTCATGGGGAGCAACAGCCATGCCACAGTGCTGCTCTGGAGCTCCAGACGGAGATGGACATCCAGGCCAGTCGTGTGATTAACTCGTAACTTACAGTCTGTGATAATACAGCACGGGCTGTTCTAATGGCCATACACTGCATCATGGGGGAACCTGTACCAAACCCGGTCACAACAACCCCAGGCAATGTTACAGGCTCAGGGTAGAGCGGCTGGAGACCTGTCCAGCAGAAAAGGACGTGGGGGATATTGGTGGACAGCTGGCTTAACATAAGCCAGCAGTGTGCCCAGGTGGCCAAGAAGGCCAACAGCATCCTGGCCTGTATCAGGAATAGCGTGGCCAGCAGGAGTAGGGAAATGATGGTGCCCCTGTACTCAGCACTGGTGAGCACTCACCTTGGGTACTGTGTTCAGTTCTGGGCCCCTCATTACAAGAAGGACATTGAAGTGCTGGAGCATGTCCAGAAGAGAGCTACTAAGCTCATGAGAGCTCTAGAAAATAAGTCATATGAGAGGCTGAGGGAACTGGGTGTGTTTAGTTTGGAGGAGGTTGAAGGGAGACCTGATTGCCCTCTACAGCTACCTGAAAGGAGACTGTAGAGAGGTGTGTGCTGGCCTCTTCTCCCAAGTGAATAATGACAGNTGGGGTTGGGTTATTTGTTTTGTAGGGTTTGGTTTTTTTTGGTTTTTTTTTTTTTTTTTTTCTTTTTGGTGTGTGTATGGTTGGACTCAATGGTTTCAGAGGTCCCTTCCAACCATGAAAAATTCTGTAAAACCCAAAGAGGGGATGGGTATCTGCGGCAGCTCATCAGAGAAAACACACTCTTCCTCCATCCTTAGTAAAATCTTAGGAAAGTCCAGCAAGTCTCTAAAAGAGGCTGTTTTAGCATTTTAAGAACAAAACCAGTTTTCCTTTAGAAAAACACTTGAAACTCTGTTTATAATCTGTAAGATAAGTATAGGGCAGAAGTAACCCCATGAAAGCCAAACCAACCATTTCTATCTGTCTTAAATACTTTTCTGATGTTCCTTTTGCAAAGAGTTTTGAAAGCTGAGCGGTGTTCATTGTTTTCCCAAGCAACACTTGCTGTTTCCACCGGCAGAGCCAGTGGGAAGTAGTATGTGAAGTCTGTGGCATGATACAAACTGTAGTGTCACCTCTGTAACCAGCTGAGGTGAGGAGAGCTGGTGGACAGTGACCATCACACAGGAGGTCTTTGTTGCCATGGGGCTGGATGGAAGCAGAAAAAAGCCATGAAAGAAACAGTGTTCATACTGTCCTTTCATTCATCTTGTCACTTGGTTAGACCATACAAATAAGCCTGACCCTGCCGAAATCTTGGTGTTGCTTGACTTCCACCTCCCACCTCACTTCTCAACCATGCGGTTTAACTGCCTAGCCTTCCTCAAGTTCAAGTTATTTCTGTCTCTGACTTCTCCTCCTAGACCTTATGAAACTTAGTGACTGAGAACTATGCAATGCTGAGATTTAATTAACAGTTTATGATGAAAATCTCATTTGCCTGAATTAAATCAAGAGTAAGTATCAGTTGTGCCATGCTGATATACCCTATGCGGTAACTTACCGCTCTCATTAAATAACATATTTGAAATACAGGCTCAAGGTGGATCCTTACTGTGTCCTGACAAGGGGCTGAGGTTTCTGAGCACAATGGAGCTCATCTGCCTGGTCCTGGACCAAAGAGACTGACTAGGGAGAGGCTGGTTTGGCCACTGCCAAAGAAGATTTGTCCTCCTTGGCCCTAGACACTTGCCTTCTCCTGTTCGGGAAAGCAAGCCCCACACTGGCTACACAGCCCTGCTGGGACAAGGAGCTGGCCAGAACATGGGAAATCCATGTCACAGGTGGTAAAGAGGTTTCTGACTTTTGCCTCCCCAGTTTTGGGTAAAATGAACTACTTTTTCCTTAACGAAAAAGCAAGCGAGAGGAGTGTCCCACAATAGCCAGCAGCTAATTACAAGCTTTTTTCCCCCTATTTAGTCTCAATCATATAATTTCCCAGTTTGATGAAGTCAATACACTTGGTTTCAACAAATGACCATCTTAGGATTAAAAGCTCTTGTGCATGAAGATGCCCATATCTACCTCCCAGTGGGCTCCAAAGGGAATCCTTGGACCTTCTAAGGAAAGAGCAGACCCATCAGATCAACAGAAGTAACAAACACACTTCCCCTCCGCATTTTAAATCCAACCTTGGTTGTTGCCATCATGATTTGGCTACCTGAAAAAAAGGCAACTGGATGGTTCTCTGATCAATGGCAAATACAGCTTTACACAGACTTTTTTTCCAATGAATCATCCAAGACTGTGTTCAGAGGACAACAAAAGCTTGTTGTGCTTCTGTAGAGACATACTCATCTCTCTGGGCTAAGTCAAGATGACTTCAATGAAATTGCTCCCAGCTCCCAAAGTCAGCCTCAACGAAGCAACTGGCTGTTTTCCCAAGGGGGTGGAAGGGGCTGGTCATTTCCCCTGTGAAAAAATCTCCAAGGATATATGTATTTTGGGCACATCTTTTTATTTCAAGCCCAGACAGTACATTCTAGGGGTGGTAAAATGATTTTTGTTCTGGTTTATTTTTTTTAACCAAGATCTAAACACTCGTCTCAGGTTTTAATTTAAAGCAATTTCGTATTATTTTATGCTAATCGACAATTTCTTTTAGATGCAGTCTTTCTACTTAAAAAGCAAACATTAATTCTTCTGTCCCACCCGACAGCCACAGTGTACCTCAAGGATACACAGGACACACTCTGATTTGGCAACATACTTTTCCAAGTTTAGAAAGAGATGTGGTGTTTACACATGGTTAGTTTAAATATCCAAACAAGAGCACATTTACCCACTTGTTTCCAAAGGGATGGAACAGTAATGATTTTCCACTCTGGAGTTACTCTGCCTCGTGGAAGCTACAGAACATTTCACTGACGTACCCAGTCCTCTGCTTAGCACAACAGGCTCAGAGTTGCGTGCGACGCTGTATTACAAATAGCATCAGTGTGTTGTCTGTGATGTAGCAGAACAACAGCACAGAGAATATTTTTTTTAAGAGCGCCATCTGACTTGCAGACACGTTGTGGATGTGCAGACCCAGCCATGAACAGCCTGAGCTTGCTTGGTCAGGCTGAGCAGCTCCATCTGCTTGCACTGCAGATCTACTCAGGTTTATTTTTGTTCTTTTCTGTCCAGAAACTGTAGTACACGTTTCTTTCAGAGGCATATGAATCTGACTAATCTCTCAGGAATGTCTCAGGGGGGAACTTCCCACAGAAAAGCATGGTTAATTCCAGCATAAACTCCCGCCCAATGCATCTGTCCCTGGGACAAAGCTCACGCAATGCTAGGGAAAGACCTTACTCGCTCCTGTTCACCTCCACACAGGTGCAGTCACAGATCCCATCACACTTCTGTAGAAAAAAATAGCCCAATCCACTCTTGTTTATGTCCTTTAAATGTTTTCTAGTCTTACAGAAATTTGCAATCCACTGTCCCCTTGTACCGGGTTTGCACGGCCAGGTTTTCATAGCAGGGGGGCTGCCAGGATGGCTTCTGTGAGAAGCTGCTAGAAGCTTCCCCCATCCCTGATAGAGACAATTGCAGCTGGCTCCAAGACGGACCCCCTGCTGGCCAAGACTGAGTCCATCAGTAATGGTGGTAGCACCTCTAGGATAACAGTTAAGGGGTGGGGGGGAGGAGCACCAGCTACTGCGCAATTGCAGACAGAGAGAGGAGTGAGATTATGAGAGCAACAACTGTGAAGACACCCAGATCAGTGAAGGAAGGGGAGGAGATGGTCCAGGCATCAGAGCAGATATTACCCTGCAGACCATGGAGATGCATGACATAGCAGATCATAGAATCATAGAATCATCCAGGCCAGAAGGGACCTCCAAAGATCATCTAGTCCAACCTCCCCGCAGTCTCAGGGACACCCCCAACTAGACCAGGTTGCCCAGGGCCTCGTCGAGTCTCACCTTGAATATCTCCAGGGAAGGGGCCTCAACCACCTCCCTGGGCAACCTGTTCCAGTGTTCTACCACCCTCAGAGTGAAAAAATTGTTTCTAATATCCAATCTAAATCTGCTGTTCTCTAACTTAAAGCCATTGCCCCTCATCCTATCACTGCAGGCCTTTGTAAACAGATATCCACTTGCAGCCTGTGGTGGACCCCATGCTGGAGCAAGTAGATGTCTGAAGGAGGCTGTGGCTCTGTGAAGAGCCCATGGTCCAGCAGGCTCCTGGCAGGATCTGTTGGACCCATGGAGAGAGGAGCCCAAGATGGATCAGGTTTGTTGGCAGAACCTGTGACCCCATGGGTTATCCATGCTAGAGCAGTCTGCTCCTGAAGGACTGCACCGCATGGATAGCACCCACGCTGGAGTGGTTTGTGAAGCTTTTCATCATATTTTCTGTTCTTGTCCAGCTGAGGAGGGAAGTGATAGAATGGATTTGATGGTCATCTGGCATCCAGCCAGAGTCAACCCACCACACTCCTCTTCAGAGCCTGCAGACAACACTCGTGGTAACCCCCTCTCTTCAGGCATCTGTCTCTGCCTCCTGTAGCCAGCCTAGCACCACATCCAAGCACAGTGCTCCTTCCTGCATGCACCAGCAATAACGCCTGTGGAGATGTAACAAGTGTAAAAAGAAGTGTGGCCTTTTCCACTGCCCTCAAAGTAGTTTCTCCCTCTCCGTGAGTGTTGGTGAACTCAAATAACCACTTTCCCCTTTCAAAATCCCACACTTTGGCTGTCTTTGAAGGAAAGGAATAAAATAAAATAATAATAAAAAAAAAGACAAAAGAAGTTTGAACCCTGAGAAGTAGCTCAAACCTTTCACTTGAATTCCCAGCCCTCATCCCCACTTTCATGCCCCAGGTTTCTTCTCTGTTCAGTAATATGGAAAAGGCATGTCCTTTGCTCACCTTTACTGAGAATACTACAGTAGAGGCTGGAGTACAAGTCTGAGTGCTCTTTAGTACATAAAGTCCCTTTGAACGAACTTGGATCTGGATGTTTAGCACCTGTGTTGAAGCGGCCACTGCTGGATGCTAATGCAACATGCCAGGTCCAGACTGCATCACTGATGGGGGCCACAGGAGAGGACAACCACCACCTCATATGCAGGACCTGCCCTGTGACTGTGCTCAGAGCACATCCCACCCTCTTCAAATGAAGGATGGAGTCAGTAGTATTGCCAGCCATGTTTTAACCCAATATTCAGTGATTTTCTACAGTCCCTCCTACAGAAGCTGCAACTGTTTGTGTGGAAGATGCTCAGAGGTTTCAGGGCTAGAAGTTAAGTAGTTTCAGGGTGAAGAATTGAGGCCACCCTGCAGGGACATGAGAGCCCAGTGAGCACAGTGCCAAATCCTGGCGCTGGCCTGCATTCCTGGCTGTCCCAAGAGATGAACCCTGAAGGAAATTTACGGGGCACCATCCAGCACAGCTGCTGGGGCGTAATGCCACTTGAGTCATTCTTCCAAGGCAAAACCCACCACGGGCTCTAGACCCACACAGTGTGATGGGCACGGGAGCAGCATAAATAACAGTCATGTTCTTGGGGACAGCTGCTGAGAAGAAGACTATGATGTGAAGCTACACACCATACTGTAGTGAGTGAAGTGTTAAACATGCACAGCCCACGCCTTGTCCAAGCCCAAGGGAAGACAGGAACGTGTGGAACTGTTCTGCATGGTTTCCCTGATACATCAGCCACATAGGGGAAAGAAAGACAACAGGGCTTAAGTGGCTCTGAAAACTGAGACAAGGAGAATGAGGCTTTTAGTCCTTGCAAGGAATGTGATCCTTATCTGTCCCTGTTCTTGCATTTCTGTAGTTCTTGCAGAACTGTGGTCTCATGGGCCTTTCACCCCTCAACCACTGGCTTTGGGAAGAAAACCACAATGGAAAATACCCTCATCACACCCTCTCCTCACCTGCCCTTTTCCTCAATTTTAAGTACAGAAGAGCAAGTGTGTATGAGGTAACATAAAGGGGTTGGGTGCTGGGTATATGGAGGCAAGCAGAGAGCTTGCCCCTGATCATCCTTGGGCAAGCCAAAACCCGGCAGCTCTGGCCCTCAGCATCCTAAATCCACGCGGAAAAGGCAAGGAAGAAAATCTCAGCCTGCCTGGGGAGGGTGGTGGCAAGTCAAGCAAGAAGTGCTCGGCTCCTTTGGAGCATTTCACTGAAAGGTCCTGAGGTAAAACTACAGAGACAGTAGCTTCAACTCTGGCATTTCCCAGTTCCTGAGTATTTGACTCCAGATTTGTAAATGTTCTTCTAATGCCGGCAAAGGGCATGTGTTCATTTTGCACGGATTATGTATGAGTTACACATTCAGAAATGAGACAATTTCAGCAAATTTGCATAGAAAGAATTAGAGCATTATATCAATAGTTTCTACAGACCTCAACAGAGGACACAGAAAATATTTTAGTATTTTCTTCAGGCATGTGAGGGTAAAAGATTAGTGTATGACTTCAGAGCATGCCTGCCCATTGGCTGAAATTTAGATAAAAGCAGCTCCATGTTAAGCAGTTTCCATCTGTGAGTTTCTTATTATGCCAGGTTAAATGTAATGGGCCCAAATCTATTAATGCTTGCATTTAGCAGAGTGAAGTTGCGCAGGTTTCCTCAGGAAGGTTCAGTCAGCAATAGCAACTCTTCACTGAAAGGACAGCAAGTATTTGCCTGAAGAATGTGGCTTATCCTGCTAGTTAGTATCACTGCATGGTTTTGTTGTGCCCTGTCTGTCTGCTGCCATCTCACAGAATCACAGAATCACCAAGTTTGGAAGGGACCTTTTAAGATCATCTAGTCCAACCAATGGGGAAAAA
>VZRU01018118.1:15952-31197 GCA_013398155.1 Pedionomus torquatus | reverse complement strand
CTCAGTCTCCTCTTCCTCAGACTGAACAACCCCAGCTCCCTCAGCCTCTCCTCATAAGATTTTCTTCCAGACCCCTCAACAGCTTTGTTGCCCTTCTCTGGACCTGCTCCAGCACCTCAATGTCTTTCTTGTGGTAGGGGGCCCAAAACTGGACACAGTCTCCCCTGCAGACTCCAAGTCAGAGGCGCTCCTGGCGTCCCCTCTGTGAATGATACCTGGCAGGCTTGTAAGTGGCTTTGCAAGAGCCTTGGTAGCATACAGTGATGCAGCAGGACCCTGCAGAGACCCGAAAGCCCTTCTCATCAGAGGGACATCTGTTTGGGCACAAACTGCTGTGGGATGGTGAGCTCAGGGATGAGGAACAGCTCCAGCCAAGCTCCTGTTGAAAACACTTTGTGTTTCTGCACTGCATTTGTTTCAAAATGTCCTGAGCCTCACAGTCAGTGAAAACACCAGTGGATGGCTTCCCACGCTGGCAGCAGGGACATGGTTAGCTGGTGGGAGCTGCTCACTCTCCACACCCAGCTCCCACAGCCCCTTACCCCGGCAGGTTGGGGATCCACAGTTGAACCACCGGGTCCCCTCTGCCTGTCACAAGCAGGTCTTACTTCTTATTGCATTGGGGGTACCAACCACCTGTCNTCTGCAAAACCTCTGGTCCCCTCCAGCTCTCCCCGGAGTAGCTCCCATGGCCAGCCACCCTCTGCTTCTCCTGATGGCTTCCTTGTGTTCTTTCTTCTCCTCTACCTGCATCTCAACACAAGTTGGAAAAATACAAAAATCTGCCTCAGCACAGCTGGGCAGGTGGGGGGTACCAACCACCTGTCATGAAATTAACATTGTGACCCTTGAGCCACTACCTTTTCCTCCTTTTTAATTTTAGAAATAGTTAACTCCTCTCTCTTTTTTATTACATTGATCTATTATTCCTCCTCTCATAAAATTTCCTCATCCTCAATGACAGTTACTGAGTTTCCCACAAACCGACACAGAGCTCTTTTGCTCTCTTCCCTAAAGGTTAAACACAACCCCAGCCCCTCCAGTTACATTTTTACCTTTCCTTCAACTTCTTCCAGTTTGTTCTCTTTTCCTAAGGAGTAAGGTGGAGTGACTGCAGCTTTGATGGTGTCACTGCATGTGCTGCTTGTGCCATCCCACAGCCACCAACAAACCTTGTGCCAGCACCTGAGGCAGCTCTGGACAAGGGGGAGCAAACAAAAACATCAGAGGCAACATGTGATGTTTTCTGAGAAAAGTTAGAAAATAAGAGAAAAGCAAACAATTCTGTCATTCTGCTCTGAAACCAAATCTGTTTTGGAGAAGAGGAGCGAGAAAAGCCCAGGACAGCTAGAAACGAGTGCCATAGATGGAATTCAGGTCTTCTCTTCCCCTTTGATAGTCCATCTACCTTTCCATGCAGCCTGGAAGTTGCATAGAGGTAAATCTGGTACAAGCTGTGATCTGCTGCTACTTGGAGGATCCCAGAAAAGCAATGCCACAGAGTTTCAGAGCAGAGTAATCACCTCTTCCTAACTTTATAACCTTGAATTAAGCATATTGTCCACTCATCATCTACCTGGGAAAAACAAACTTCCTGAGACCAAAAAGAATGTGGTATTTATAGTCAGATCATGAAGTAGGAGCGGAGTTGTGGTTGTGCCGGTGTCAGCACATTTAGATAACTTTATGTCTGCCTGCTGTCTGCTGCGAGGAAAAGATAAACAGTGTGATATCACCCTTCTCTGCAGTTACCACATTTAGGCTGAAAAAAAAAAAATAACCTTCTTGACACTTATTGGGTCTGCAGTGTAAATGGGCCATTAACCTTGTGCACATTCTTCATACTACACTGATAATAATATCTGACTAACTCACAGTGTTGCTGTTAAGTAACGGCTGTACTTTGCGTTGAGGCTACTGGAGGGAAGGTGCTATTCTCACACATCATTACAAGAAGTGATTTAGGGCAAAAACAGAGCACTGTTTTTTCTTTTAGGTGACCAGGGGCAGAATGACAGAGGGGCTTGAACTGGGAAAGGGAAAGCTAAACTCCAGAGATTTCAGGTTTTCAGTGTTCCTCCTGAAAACAATGATTTTTAAAAGGCATGGCTCATGTGGTTAGGCAGCAAGGAGGGTCTTTGAGTAACTGAAACAAAAGGACAGTAGCTTCATCATAGCTGCTGCTCTGGATGACAGAAAAGGATAGCTTAAGGAAAAAAAAAAAAAGAAAAAAACAAACCCAAACATAAGAAATACTGCACCAGCAGTTAATTTCCACTATTTCCAACAATTCAGCTAAGCCTAGAGCAAACAAACATATGGGTTTAAAGATGGTTGCTATAGAAACCAGAAGAGATTTTATAGTTGCTTATGAGAGTAAAGGAGGTTCTGATTGATAAGACAATCGCATTCAAATAGTCACTATGGAAACCCAAGGTGACCTGGAGGAGATGTGACTCCTCTCGCTCTGCTCCTGTGGGCAGATGAAGACAGCCTGGGTGGGGGAAGGTCTGGGCTGGGTGATAAAGAATGCTGCAGCACAGCACTCACCGTGATGCTAGAGATGCTCAGCGTTTCACATTTCAAAGCTGTGTGAGTGCTGATCTCTACATCGGTGAGATACATTTGTTTATTCACTCTTGAAAGAAGTTTTTCTCTCTCACTGAAATCAATAGGAGCTCTGCAATTGGCTTCCTTGGGAGCAAAGTAGATTTTAGAGACCTTCTGATGTCTTCAGTCCATCAAATCAAGGAAGCACTTCTCCCTTGGAGCTGTTTGGCAGCTGCCTCTTCTTTGCTGAAGTGTTTCACAGAGTTGCTGAGCACTCTGTGTGCTCAGAGTTGCTGAGCACTTTCTGCCTTCACTAAGAAGACCTGTGCTGGCACCGTGGTCCCAGAAATAGGACAGAAAATGAACTGAATGTGCAAGTCATCTTCTTGTAGATTGATTATTTAGGGACCAAACCAAGTTAGTCAGCCTGCACATGACATAAACCAATATTAAATGGCTCGATAATACCTCAGTAACAACTCAGCATTTGTTTTTGATATCCATTTTTTAATTCATTGTAAGAAAGTTAGATTAAAGGGCAGGTGCTCAGCACTCCTGGATGCAGCTGAAAACTTAAAGTTATTCCATATGTTTACTTTCATGTTTTTCTCTTAAGTAATGCAAACTATTAATGCCCTGGATATCCGCTCTAGGTATTTGAAATACACTGATTTCCCAGTGAGAGTTCAGGCTGGACCAGACTCCCCCAGGGCCAGACCCTCCAAGTTTCTCTGCCCAAGCCTAGACATGCTCTTCTCTTACCTCATTTAGAAAAATCTTTGATTCACGCTACCCACATACAATCAAATCATACAGGTATTAATCATCAGAGATTTTTATCTTGCCTTCTTTCCAGTGGGGTAAAAAGAACTAGTTGGCAGCCTCAGGAAAACACCAATGTAACTGAGATCTTACCAATTTTCCAGGATAAACATGCAGACAGGAGGAAACAAGGTTGTTTGGAGAAAACCTGAGGATGCAGGTCTGGACTGCAGGAGTAGACTACCAAGCAGCAGGGGTTCCTCACAGCTCCTGCTCCCCTGGGTTAGCTGCCAAAGCTGCTAAGAGTGGTCAGGAAATTAGCCCAGCCTCAAGGCTGCCACCTTCTCTAACCAGCCTCACTGGATTTATAAATTGCCCTCCTCTGTAGAAAGCCTGGCCGTGATTGTACAACAGGTAATCTGTCAAAAATGAGCCCCCAAAAAGATCCCAAAAAAGAATACTGCTTCTGCTTCCATCATCAAAGGAAAAGTTTAAACCTCAGGCCGCTCCTAGAAATGCAGGTGGCACTGACACTGTGGTGGGGCTGGAAGCAGAGACAGCTGGTTGGACACATTAACTGGAAAGAAATTCCTGCTGGTTTTAAAGATAAGCAAAATCTGTCTACTCATGGCTGGAGACAGAAATCACTGCTTTAATGGCGTCATAATAATCCAGCTACAAAGAACAAGAGAAAGAGAACAATGTTGAATAAAAGATACGCTCACAGGAGGGGAAGTTTCTCTTCTGGTTTTGTGTCTGTAGAAGGGAAACACAGAGATAAATAAGTATGAGCAAGGCAAACTCTTTGCATCAGAGTGAATGGTGTGAATGTGTGGCTGAGCCCTTTATTCTCAGCACACTGCTGCTCACACTTGCCATCACCAAGTGACAGAGTACCTCTGCCATATTTTTTCTTTCGTCTTTTTTTAACCTGTGTGACCCAATCTCTACTCACTTTCCAGTAGATGTAAATCACACTGGGAGAGAGAACAATGCACTTGAGCTGAATCCTTGGCAGATTTTCAGCTTTTGGTTATTCTGGGGAAAAAAAAATTCAAGTTGTAAAGATGGGGATTAAGTCAGCAGCCCTTCCTAGAGTGGGTGGAAGCCCCCTTAAAAAGGTCATGTATGCCTTAAAAAGGTCATGTATGCTCGGTCTCTCATGGGTGAGAACTCAACAACTTTCTCCCCTCAGCAGTGAGGATGGAGAGCACTTCTTTATTGGTGCTGGGAATTGCTTGGGAAGATGCTTTTTCTGGGAGATTATCACCTTTTTTCCCCTGGGCTGAAGTGGTCCCAGAGCATCCCTCCTGGAAGCACACACTGCTCAGTATTCCCTGCAAATCATCCTGACTTGAAGAGGCTCCTCTGGGCCTTAGCAACCTTGTGCCAGAAGCATAAGCTGTCTCATATAGACTGCTTCTTCAAGCTCCACTTTGAAACCTGTCCAAGGAGATGGAACAACTCTCTCTCCTCCTCCTCCTCCCCTCCAATTTTAAACAACTCCCCCCCAAACAATTATCATGGCAGCAAAGCAACATTTTGAGAAAACAATTCGTGAAAACAACCAAACTCGTAGGGGTTTAAAAACCTAAAGCTCTCAGCACTGTGGGATGTGTTTTTCTTTCAGAGCCCAGTCCTTCAGCTCTCTGTAAAGTGTCAAGTCGCTGTGGGCTTTATAGCTGTTCCCTGATAAAAACCATAAATAGTGTAGGATTTCTCTGAGATGCATGCAAAGGCAGTAAGCACCATCTGCTGGCTTCAGCAAGAAAAAGGAAACCAAGATTTTTTTCCTCTGGTTGCACATCTCTTCATCTGGGCTGCCTCCAGTTTTAGGGCAAACATAGAGAAACCAGTGCAACATCAAATTAGAGCAACCTGGTTGGGGAATCCTAACCAGAGCTAGACTGTGTGGAGAACATCAGTTACCCTGCAGGCAGACCAGGCTAGTATAGGACAAAAAGAAGAAAGTTAAATGCACCGCAAAATTCACAGTAATTTCATCAGCATTCAAACTGAGCATCATTAAAGACTTTAGTTTCTCACCTAGGTTTGCATCCTATTAGAAACATAAATGCTGTATTCCTGCAGAGGACTCGAGCCAAATATTGACACAGCCTTAAAAAAAGAAATGGCCAAGAAATATTTTGCCAGAAGATTGTAGTCACAGACTCGATTTTCCCCCTCAGTCCCTGAGCTCAAATGAGGATGTGGGGATTTGGCACAAATACAGTGAGGCAGTGTTTTGCAGATGGCTAATTCATGCTGTAGGTATCAGTTATCAAAGGGCCAGCGATTAAGCCAGTGAGAGTTAAAAGCACACATCGTCTTTGCAAGGCTGCTCAGCAAGTTGCTAAAATTGGTCCCAGAGCACCAATAAAAGTAATGAATACACAAGAATTGCCCGTTTCCAAATAACCAGCAGAGCCAGCCCCAGCCTTTTGCATTCAGAATAAGACAGAAAATGCCACATTCACAGTTAATTCAAAGGAAGACCTAATCCTGCAGGGCTGGGGCTCAAAACTTCGGCATACCCAGCAGCAGACATGCAAAGCCCCTGTCCCGTTCTTGGCTCGATCCATATGGCAAACGGTGCCTTCTCCATCCAGGGGCACCTTGACCCTCTGCTGTGGGGTCAGCAGGACTGGCCAGGCTGACACAAAAGGGTTTGGGGCAGAGACAGGGTATCTGTGTGCATCAGAGGGAATTTCCCACTCTGTCCCTCCCCAAGGAGAGCTGGGGTTTGTGGTAGGAAGAGCTGTTTGAGAGAGGCTTGTTTAGTTGCATCAGAGCAAGTTTTCTCCTCCCTTGCTCAGCCCGAGTGCTGTACACCCTGCTTGTTCTACCAGGCAGGGATAAAAGGGGAAAGATACCCATATGCTAGCTCTAGTCAAGGTGTAATTCTCCCTCAGAAGATGCTTCATTTGGAACTGCCAATAAGAAAATGCTGAGGTTTAGTTATTTTAAGCCTACCCTTACTTTACTGACTGCAAAGTGAAGCCCTGTGAGTAACTTCATCCTGACTGGGTTTGTCCTGACAGACATCCACGGGAAATGGTGGCACTGGCTGTGCCATGCTTGCACAGGAGGAACAAATGGGACATGGCTTAAGCACTCTGTGTTGTGATCAGGTCAGTGAACTAAGGATGCAACATCTCTGCTCTCTGGTTAGATCAGAACGAATTGCTAACAGTTGCTTATACCCACAACCTCTGGCTTGTTGAGAACAAGATGAATGGCAGGATGTTGGAGGTTTCACTTCAGCACAAACCCCTTAAACATCTTCTTTTAGTGTCTATTATATAAATTAGAAAAGTTAACGGTAATTGCTAGATACCTCCATGTAGCCATAATCTACTGAGAATGCCTTACTCAGATCATGAACCATTATTTCAATGCTAATGCCAGCACTCAGGTCATCTAATGCATCGTTAAGTGCAGCTTGACCCCACTGCTATCTTTAAATAATAATGTTTAATCTGTCAACAAAAACTGTCTTCATTAAAGTCTCTGCTAAAACATTCTCATTACTCCACCACCTTAGCTCCACAATAACAAGTTCATGCATTGCAAGGTTTATTGCTTAATCATCCCACTAACCCAACCTTTTGGGTTGCATCTGTTTACAAACAAATGATAGTAAGCTTCCCAGGAGCTTAATTGCTTTTGTTTGCAGTAGTAAAACTTAATATCAAAAGCTTTATATGGGCAGTTGTTTGTAGATACTTATTATATGTCCTTGTAGTACCTGGTAATAAACTGTGAAACATCATCTGCAAAATTAACTGGAATATGGCTTGTTAATTATAAAATGTGCCCTAAAGTACATGTTTCATTTAACAAAATGATTAGGTATAAATATTTTATTGCAGCAGCAGGCTGTTTGGTACATTACACAGTAGTTAA
Source organism: Pedionomus torquatus (assembly GCA_013398155.1). Taxonomy (NCBI): domain Eukaryota; kingdom Metazoa; phylum Chordata; class Aves; order Charadriiformes; family Pedionomidae; genus Pedionomus; species Pedionomus torquatus. Next base: position 23,979 of record VZRU01018118.1, on the reverse strand, counting down.
CAGGGACATTTTGTTACATTGGGTCCAACCTCACTTTTTGCCACTTGAAAGGGAGCAGGATTAAATCTGTTCAAGCAAGACCTCCCTCAGGTGAACAAACCCTACCTCCTCCAGCAGAAGGCAAAATGCCTTTCTCTGGGAGGTGTAATATATTTTCTGCCACCCCCAGTGTAAAGCAAGGAATGGCTAGGCATGGGGTCACTGGCTAAGCTGGTGACTGCACGGCATTGTCAATCAGTGTCATCTCCCGTTTGTACTGAGCGTTTCTTGTGCCAAATATTCTGGAGGCAGGTCCTCAATAGGCATTAGCTACATTTCACGTTCACTCACCATCAAGGGCAGGACACACCCATAGACTACCATTTATGTCTGACTTCAAGCAGAATACACACCCAAGCACATAATGTGGGTAGAATAAAAAAATTAAGATTATAATGAAGAGAGACAAAATGACCTATTTAATGGTACGGTTTTGTACATCCAATGGGACATTGTGGAGAAACATCACATGAGACTCTAATTGCTGTCAAGGCCAGAGGGATCCAACAGGGCAAGCGGGAACCACTCACACTGTTGCCCTGTTGCCAGGAGGAGATTGTTGTACCATGTCATGAGAGTGAAATTAACACCCACTTAGGCTTCTCCTTGATGACTTTCTCCTAAAGAGCAAGCAAGGACATTGCCATCCCACTCTCCATGAGAAGATGAGGTGCTGCTGTCAAGTCTGGGCTCTGTGGGCATGGCTGTCCTCTGATGCCTTCAAGGACTTCAGGCACCTTGCAGAGGAGGAAGGTGAGTATTACAAGACCCCCCACCAGTGTGAGCGCAGTGCAGATTGCACCCTGTTAAATGTAATGGAGAATGAGGAGCTATCAAGTCCCAACCAGGATAAGCCCCTTGCTTGTCACCTGTAACATTGGTGAATCAGTTATTCTACAATACCCTTTTCTGTTGTTGGGGATGACCCTTTCCTCATGTCTTCACAATATTTGGCTGCATTTGGCAGTGAGATGGTGAGGCTCAGGAGGTTCTTGGAAGAACGTCCAACATGTGCTTATCACTGCACATGGAGAGGAGCAGGGACACTGGTGTGGAGCGTGCCTTTGGGTCAGTTTGAGCAAGATTAAGATATTAGGATGGTTCTCCTAACTTCTTGCTCAGAAGTTTCCTAACTTCCTTGCTCAGTTTGTACAAAACCCAAAAGGAAGACTGGATCCTGTAACAAACAAACTGTTGTCTAAAACAAAATGAAAAAGTATATTTTACAGAGAAATCTTAAATTGAAAATTTAAATCTCATCTAAAACTTCCTTTCTTTAATATCCTGTAGACCATGACTTTAAACCTATTGATGAATTTCTGAGGCTGCAGTTCTTACTCTTATTTTTGGCTAATAGACTTGTTCTTCAAGTGAGAAAACACAAATCAAAAGACGCCAAATGCACAGCCACCCATTGAATTATCCCTCTTGCAGCGGAGTCAATTTTTATAAGTTTTTCAATCTGCTCATGACTGTGTACATGACACCATTTTGAGACAAACACATTATGTGAAGAGTAACTGAATTAGGATGCTTGGTTTTCACAGCAGATTTAAATTCAGATGGCAATAATGGAGGTTTGCAGCCTTGGTTTTCATATTGGTTTCTTCATGAGTATCAGAATTTCAGGAATAACTCTTTTTCAAGCACGGATCTGATTAATCCAATTATGGGTTTATTTTGTGTAAAAATGCCAAATTCATCAGGACTGAGCAGAAATGATTGTGTTTGGTTCTGTTTGCAGAGTTATCCTACAGACCTCCAGTTTTTACTTAAGGCAAACAATTTTCCCTCCCTCTTTCCATACCAATAAACAAGTAACCGCTCTTATAAGAGGTTACTACAATGAACAACTATATATTCAAAATGCAGCTTTTCCATATTGTCTATTTTTGAATGCCTAATATTCTGGGTTTTTGAGGAAATTTAGTGGCTTCAACAGAACAGAGGCTGTTGAATGATCTCCTGTCTGCAGGGCTAGGTCCATGGAGCAGAGCTACACTTTAACAAAACAAGATCTTGTTTTTTCAGGCAGTTGAGAAAAATCTGGCTTTGCCTTAGTACCTTGGGCTGGATCCTGTCACCTGATTCCAGCAAATCATGGCAACTGGGCTTAAATCTCATGCTTTTTGCAGCCCGACTGTTCCATTTAACAAAACAAAAACCTCTTTGGCTACTTTTTAGTCATCTGGCTACAGTGGTATAATTATTGTTAAATAATGGAGCAAAACAAAAGCTAGGAAACAAGCCCAGGGCTTTCAGTGCACTGCAAAATAATTTATGGTCATTTCAGTCTCCTTAGAAATATATTGTTGAGAAAAGAGTAATTTTCAGCATGTGAAAAGTCAATGCAAGTACGGAAAAGTGCTTTAAAAATGCATCAGGTTAAATTATGGATCTTGTGTGTACCAAGTACAATTGTGGGACACTTTTTTCTTGATACACAAAAGTGATTCTTTGCCACCTTTAGAATGCAGATGTTCATCACTCTTTTTTGATGGGCCAGAGTAGACCTATCTGAAAGGCCCACAGGCAAGATTTTTGCTGTAGAGTTTGATTAAGACATCCTGATCATCTATTTGTCTTGAGAAAGCTGTAACATGTTTGGGCAGTCTGTCTGAACAGCAGAGGATGGCAAGGGGGCTGGTATGGAGACGACTGGTGTTTGCCATCTGCCTGGGCAGTGCTTGCCAGGAGACTCTAATCTGAGAGGGGTCAACATGTTTATGCTTTTCTTCTCTCCTGCCATCTCTAAGCTGTCTGATTTGAGCCGATTTTCTTCCTTCCTTTGACCTTCCTCTGACACTTCCTCCTCCCTGACTGCTTGAGCTTTCTGATCCCTCTGGTCTACTTTTTCCCTACGAAGGTCTTCGTTTCCCCTCTTCTCCTTCCCGAGGCTCAGCTTGTTGCAGAGTCCAGCCCACAGACCAATTCCCATGGAAAAAAGGGAAGCAGTCAGGTGAGTAGTGTGTCCTGCAGCCCTGCCCTCTGCCTGACCCACACAGCCCTAATTTCCTCTTTTCTGTGTTGTCCCTTGTGGCCATCAGGGCAGTCTTGGGCATTTGTTCCCATGATTATGTGGAGATAACAATTTTGCTGGCAAACCCATGCCTGAAAAGAAAATTCAGCCTCTGAAAGCTCTTCAAGAGTCATTTGTTGTTCAGTGTCGCAAAGGATCAAAAGAAATCAGGTCTTAAAGAAAAAAATCACCCATGGTGCTATTGGTCACACTCGCAGTAACGGTGTGCAGAGAATTGCCTGTGCCTGGGGTGTATGCTTCTAGCAGGGGCAGACCTGAATTTGTCAGCAGACACTCCTTTTCCTCTCAGATTATTTTCTTAAATAAATATATGATATCTGCTCAAACAAGATCCTATTGATACACATTCCTTAAATAAAAATCTTTCTTGTATGTACTGAAGACAAGGAGGAGCCAACACTACCTTTGGAGGGAGCATCCTATTTTTAATCCATGGGTGTCCTCATTGCAAGCTAAGTGTCTTCTCCTGGTAGCTGCTGGGGCCTCACTGCTCTCCTTAATTTGTACATAATTACTGGTAAAATCAAATATGGTTATGGAGAAGCAAAATATTTTCTGTACTTTTGCAGTCATCCAAAGAAAGTGCTTTTGTCTATCTTTTCCCTTTCTTCTTTCAGACCTGGGAGACAGTGTTTGCTGCTCCACGTACTATTATTCATTCAGCAGAACAATAGACAACAGTTTCCAATTTTCACAGAGCCGCATTCATCAATAATTTACTGCATAAATAATGCTTCTTGAACAGCAGTAATCAACAAGATCCTGAGATGGTACACGATGGGATGGAGCAACATTGGGCTTCATTATCAGTATGCATACTCCTGATGGCATCAGCCAGGCACCGATCCAGAGCTGTCCTGTTGTACTATTGACACCATACAAGCAACCTAGAGACAGAGTCTGCCTGGATGAACCAGACACGAGGCAGGTCCTTCAAGAAAGACAATAGTGTGAGAGCAGCAAATGGACCGGCTGCAGCAGACGAGTCTGTATTAAGCACAGGAAAGCTTTGGGAAGGGAGTTGAGAAGGGCAGGAAGTAAGAGGGGCAATACTGCAAGCCTGCTCAGCTCTCCACCTCCCAGAGGCAGTCCCAGCAGGATTGTACAGCCACCTCTGTGTGACTGGAGGGCCCAGCCCTGACAGCTCCAGTCAGTGCTCCTATTAGGGGACATCTCGAGCTGGCATTCCCTTTTTGTCCCCACCGTTGCATGGCAGGGGAGAGGACAGGGGTGAGCCCGTAGTTCCCATTTCCCAGAGCATGAAGAGGTGGAATTGCTGGCTTGCTTCCTCACAGCTTTTGCACACCCAGGCCATGGCAAAGCCAAAGGATGATCAGACAGACTCCCCACGCCAGCAGCAACAATGCATATTCATGCAGCCATCATAATAAGAGCATGCAATACTTAGCATTTATATTGAGAATTTTGCCTCCTGAGTTGCAGACATAGATTAAAATTCTAATTCTGCTCTTGAATACCAATATCTGCTGCTAGTCTCTCTCTCTCCTGAAAGTGAATAAATATCTGGCTGGTGAGAGAGAGGTGTTTCTTTATTCAGAGTGACTGGGCTTGTGGAAATCTGTTATTCACGCCATGCAAGCTCAGGTCCTGCACAAACCCTGAGCATTGTCATTCCCCAAGAAGCACTTCATGTCACTATGTCCTCTCAGAGACTCAGCCCTACTCAGGAGATGAATCAGCCGACATTCATGGACAGAAATTTCCTCCCGTTAATTGAATCCTGTGTTTATCCTATGCCTGTCTATCTGCATCTGCTGCCAGAGGTTTCACATCCCATCAGCTTTTATTTTCTTCAGGCACTCCTGCAGGCTCCTGTAGGCTCCAGCATCCCACCTTCTCTTTCTCAAAGTGCTACTTTGCACCAACACATTCTTGTATTTTCTCCTCTATCACCTGGAGGCTGAGTTCAGTCCAGAAAAGAGAGTTCTCCCTCAGCTCTGCACCTGGTGGCATTCACTGCTGGCTTGTGGCCTGGCTGACACAGGCAGGTGTGTGGGAATGAGGTGCCTGAGCAGCAGACTTCAGTTTGGGCAGCTCACGCTATGAAGATGAAAGGTTTGACTTCGCTATCAGATCAGAGCTGCCTATTGCAGAGCCAGTAGTTTGGGCCATTTGAAGTTTGAATTGCACAGCCACTGGGACACATTGTTGGCTGACTCATACCCTACCTTCCACCTGAGCAGCTACCCTTGTAACGTAGCATGCCATAAAGACTGGGGTTTTTTCCACATTTCTGGGTACATATATTCTCCCAAACCAACTCTGTGTCTGGCTGCCTGGCTCCTCTTTGCAGGGTTGGAGTGATGCTGAGCTCTTGCACTCTCTGACGCATTTACCACAAACCCAAGGGATTTACCCTTTTCTGCCCTTTCCAAGGCTCCTTCACCAGCCATCCAAGGAGGGGAGAGCTGTCCTCCCAGGCTGCTTCCCTGAAGCTGTTGACAGGAGATGCAGCTTGCAGCCTGATTTCTCCTAGACAGTCTGAAGCAAGGCACCCTGTGGAGCTCAGCACCCTGACAGAACCAGCTGCAGGAGAGCATGATGGCAGTGGTTGGTGAAGATGGCTTGGTCCCTACCCTTCATTTATTGAGTAGTAGAGAGGTAATTTGAGAGAAGAGGTGGAAAACCTAAACCTTTGGGGTGGGGATGATGAGGCAGATCACACCCTACACGAGCAGTAGATGCTGCTGTGCAGTGCTCATATTTTGTCAGAAAAAAACCCCACACATTGGCTGGAAGGGACCTTTGGAGATCTCTGGTCCAATCTCCTAATCAAAGCAGGACTGTTACCAGAACTAGATCAAACCAGCCCTGCATCATCCAGAAAAGTCATGAAAATCTCCAAGGAATGCCGAGAAGGCATTCTCCCCTCTGGGTAACTGCTCTGGCAAAAAGCTTCTGGTAAACCTTTTGTGTCTTCCCTAAAACTTCCAGGCCACAGCTCATGGCTGTTGCCCCTGCTTTTATTGTCTGGCATTACTAGGAAAGATTTGACTCCAAGGTCTTCACAGCAGCCCTTTGGGCAGTTGTAGACAGTACCAGGCAGCTGTTAAATCAACCCCTCTCCTTCTCCAGAGTAAACCAGCTCAGGTCCTTCAAACTCTCCTTCTGAGTTGTGTGCTCTAGGTCCTAACCACCTCAGCTGAATCTTCTCCAGTTGTTCCATAGCTTTTTTTGAACCAGGAGGCCCCAAACTGGATAATCTAGAACGTCATCCTGCAGCTGTTACTCATACCAGCTCTCTTCACCCACCCATCTCCTCTTTGTCGCCCTTCCCATTGGAGGAAAGTTCCCTGTTACCAGCTGTGGAGTTACTTCCATGCTCTTCTTTCCACTTGTTGGCAACTGTGGCTACACAGCACAGGCACAAAAAAAAAGAGGTCAATGTGTCCAAATAACTCATGTCTTTTTGCACAGCTTTACAAACCAATATTACCTTCCCACCACGATCTTGCTCTGCTTTAAAAAAGCTTCAGCAAAAGTGTTAGGCTGCTCTCATGCCAAGAACACTCTCTACCATGTTCACTAAGGTTGTCTCATTTGCATTTCCTTCTTTACCATATTATATAGACTTCCTTTTACTTATGTACTTTATATATACCTATTACATATACTTTAGCTGTAAACTCCCACGATGCAGCTCATCACTTTCTGGGTTTGTTGAGGCACTAGCTCAGTGGGAACCTGCTTCAGAGTCAGGGCTCCTGCCTATCACAACAGCTACTGTTAGCAAGGGCATGTTTAATAGTGATAGCAACAGATTGATGCCCTGGTTGGTGCCTTCCAACACGTGCTCTAGCTGCATCTTGAAAAACACAGATGAAAGCTAATTTAAGGGAAGAAGAAAATTGCAGTATAAAACACAATCCTGAAAAAGTAATTTTCAAGTGACAACAATGCTCATGCTGTGAGATTGCAAAAAGAAGTGGGTTTGCCAGAAGAAGAGTATGTGATTTCTAAAATGTCAGTAATCAAACACACTGTGTAACTGAGAACAATAAGCATGTAACTTAGATCCCTATAATCAGAAAACAGCTTGTTTCTTCCAGGCTCTGGCATGCAGAAAAAACACAAAACATCACTGATACACACTTGAGCAGAAATTACAACAGGCAGAACACTAATGAGCCCTGCCTCCTGTAAATTATGCCTGTGAGCAACTTTAGGATATTGTGTGATGGAGCGGTGGTCCATATAGCAGGTGGTGTTCTAGGTCACTCGTGAGATCATCCTGCAGCACAATGTCATGGCTCGTCAACATAGCTGAGCTTGAAATGGTGAGGTGGTGCCTGGTTCATGCATTGCTGAGATTTTTTTTTATCCTCTGCAGCCACAGAGTGAGAATTATTTCTCCTAACACACCAGCAGTGAGGGAGGAGGTGGAGGAAGGCTGTATGCGACTGCCACATTGAGCTGTTAGCATGAAATGCATGCACAAAGCTATAGACAAGCCAAAAATTCTTGAGTCCTAGGCTCTTTTCACATCAGGCTGGAATTGGTGTCACTTCCACACAGAAGCCATTTACCAGAGACTGCTGTAACCACGACTGAGTGGTACCAAGTGTTTGTATTTTATCTATAACAGTCTGTATTGCTCCACTGCCTTAAGTGCCACAGAGAACTTACAAGATAAAAACAAGGCAAGAGAGTAGGGACAAATGCCTTTCTGTGGATGGAGAAGATAAACACAAAAAGGAAGACGGGGGAAATATCTGCTAGCAGCAGCTAAGGGCACTGGCCGCACAGTCCAGCCACTGTGGCTTGGTGAATTCAGTGAAACCACAGAAACAGTCAGAAAGGGCCAAATTCAGCTCCAGATTTCATAGAATCATAGAACGGTTAGAGTTGGAATGGACCTTGAAGATCATTGAGTTCCAACCCCCATGTCATGGGCAGGGACACCTCCCACCAGACCAGGTTGCTCAAA
>VZRU01018118.1:3102-15731 GCA_013398155.1 Pedionomus torquatus | reverse complement strand
ACGGTTGGCTTTCTGGGCTGCCAGCACACACTGCTGGCTCATGTTGAGCTTCTCATCCGTGAGCACTCCCAAGTCCTTCTCCTCAGGGCTGCTCTCCAGCCACTCTCTGCTCAGCCTCTATTTGTGCCTGGCATTGCCACGTCCCAGGTGCAGGACCTTGAACTTGGCTTGGTTGAACTTCATGCCATTTGCATTAGCCTGCCTCTCAAGCCTGTCCAGGTCCCTCTATTTGGACACTTTCTTTTTGTGGATGCACAATGCAAGCTGGGTGTCTGACCTCCTCCTACAGCCTAGTTGGTACAGGCATGCCCTGCACCTGATGCACCCCTCCACTGCCTGTAGGGTTTATCGCATGCCCAGCTACAGGTTCCTAATGCCACCTGAGATCCCCTGGGATATCCTAGATGGTTGTTTGATAGCCTCAGCATCCTCTCTGAAGGCTGAGGGGCACCCAAATAAGACCAGGCTTCCCAGGGTGAAGACTTTTTTCATTTATGCCTCTACAAGGCAGACAACACACATTTAACTGCTCTTTGGCTGTTAAAAATGATTTAACTATGACTAAGAACAATCGCCATTGTCTAAACCTAAACCTAAGATTCTTGCTTGCAGGAGAGAGTTTAGCTGCTTGAGTCACAACATCCCATCCATGTGAGACCCAAGTACAGTGCAGATAATTTCCTTATAATCCCTAATCGTGATTGCTTATATAAGTTCCACCAAACCAAGCACAAGATAGTCTTCCTTGCCAGATGTTTCAGCATAAAAATATAAATTATGAGTAGAAAAACATTGATGAGCTTCGAAAAAATCAAGCTAACTTGGTGCCAATGATGAACAAACCTACTTCTTAAATTTCTACAGTCTTTACAGGGAGTTTCCTTCTTAGGAGCTAGCCTGAGACATGGTGCACACTATCTCTAAATACTCATTCACTGAAGTCTTAGCAGGATCAGACCTGAGCTTTGTGTTTCACCTGATAGAAAACTGACTACTGACAGAGAAGAGTAACTGGAAAAACATCTGGAAATGAGCTCCAAGAGCAATTACAATTAAGGCAGTACTTGTGAAGACGCCAGCCTCAAACTCTCTGGAACTGCTGGAGATGATTCTGCCCCTCTACTCTGAGCTCGTGAGACCCCACCTGGAGTACTGTGTCCAGCTCTGGAGTCCTCGGCAGAGAAAGGACACAGAACTGCTGGAATGGGTCCAGCGGAGGGCCACAAAGATGATTAGAGGGATGGAGCACCATTCCTACGAGGACAGGCTGAGGGAGCTGGGGCTGTTCTGCCTGGAGAAGAGAAGGCTCCTGGGAGACCTTCTAGCAGCCTTCCAGTATCTGAAGGGAGCCTACAGGAGAGCAGGAGAGGGACTCTTTGTCAGGAAGTGGAGTGATAGGACAAGGGGTAATGGTTTTAAACTGGAAGAGGGGAGATTTAGATTGGATATTAGGAAGAAATTCTTTCCTGTGAGGGTGGTGAGGCACTGGAACAGGTTGCCCAGGGAAGCTGTGGCTGCCCCATCCCTAGAGGTATTCAAGGCCAGGCTTGATAGGGCTTTGAGCAACCTGGTCTGGTGGGAGGTGTCCCTGCCCATGGCAGGGGGATTGGAACTCCATGATCTTCAAGGTCCCTTCCAACTCTAAACATTTTATGATAATTTCTATGACAACTGTCTTTTAGGAGAAATTACCAAATATCCAGCCTTTGTTAAAATTCATATTATAAAAAAGTCGCACAAATTGCTGTAGCAGCAAGTGGAGTAAGGAAAAGATTTTATCACACTAAAACTGTTTTCTACTGCTAATTAACCACATCATTGTATTTACTGTGAAAATTGATGCGATAAATTGACACCATCATGGCTAAACACTGAAGCATGCATCCAAGGCAGCACATCTCACCAGGACCTTATCCTCTGCCCCCAAAACATCCACAGACACTGCTCTGCCCCCCAGGCCCAGCCAGCCACCCAGAGGCATCTCCACAGTGGGAGATGGGCACCCTGATGCAGGGAGAGTTGGGGCTGAGCGCTGCCACAGGGCAGAGTGAGCCTCCGAGCCCTCTACTCCCAGGCTGCAATGGAAGTTGTAAAAACAGGTCATTTCTCAGTTCATCACAAAGAAACTCTTTCCCCTCTTCTGCACCTGCGATGTTGGTCTGAGGGAAATGAGTGGAAACCTTTTTCATTAAGCAGTAGGCAAGAGAAAAATATTGTAGCGAGTGATAACAAGGTGTTTTCTTGCAATTAGTTCTTTGCCTTGTAGACGGAAATTTGGTGTGCCACGATTTGTAACAGCATTCTGAATTCTGATTTGTGTTGCAAAGAGTGTAATCAGATCTGCTATTTATGAGTGACTACATATGCAGAGGAACATAATTCCGGTTGGACACAGCATCTGAGTTCTGCAAAACTGTAGCTTCTTCAATGTAAATATTCTCTTCATAAGGCCAAGTACTACATTTCTGCTTACATTTATGGACAAGAAGAATCCTTACCACAAATCTTTATCTGCAGATCTGGAAATTCACATATCTAGCTAAAACCCAATATAGCTGCTAGCTCAATTTCGGTATTAAGCTATAACCTCTGAGAATACACAAATTAAGGTCAAGGACAAGGAGGGCAAAAAGTTTGCCAATTTCTGATTGGCAGGTTAAAAAAATATGTAATTTTGACCTTGGCACTGCAGTACCATTTCAGTTACTAGATATAAACATCTGTATGTATACAGAACTACACACAGAATCACTTCAAACTAATATAAAAGAAAAAGAATTGCCCAGTATTAAACTTCCTGGTGTGATGAAGTTAACCAAATAGTATAAAACCCTAGAAACACCCACTATAAACTCTATTGGTTTGTTGCCACAGTGCTTCAGGGAAAGTAATGGCATGGCTGGGAGAGGAGACTGCTCCTTTAAAGCACCCAAAAGCTATTTCTTCTCTTGTAGACATCAGAAGCCCTCGCAGATTTGGGACTTTGAGGAATAAAGAAGGCTACTTACAGAGTCTCTTCTGCACACTTGCTTTCAGTCCCTGTGCACCACTCTTCATTTCACAGCTCTTCGGTGTGATCATACACAGCGTAATGTTTCCATCTGAATAATTCACAAGCTAAAAGCACTCAAGAAGTGTATGACAACCTTTGCAAAGATACAGATGTGAAGCTGATTTTCACTAAGCTTTTGCAAGGTACTTTTTTTGTGGAAACTTTTATTTGTAGAAAAGTACATTCTCCAGTGAGCAGCTATTTTGAATATACATCAGTTTAGTGGAACATGAAGTGCACTTTTATGCTTTATTTGGTCCAGATCTGAGTTACTATTTCCTTAAATCTTAAGAACACAGGACAAATAGCTGCCAAAAGGTGTGTGAAATAAGTTCAGATCAAGGAGTCAGCATTTGTGTACAACTACCAGCAAATGGCAATAGCATTAGAGGGGAAGGCGTTACTGCAGCCCAAATTTTCAGCACAGCTCTTACTGGAACAGCTGGTGCCAACCGAGCTCTTTGTTTTTAATTGAAAGAACTTTAAAGACAAGGACTAAAAAAGACAGAATGGAAAATACATGCTGTCAAAGAAGGCATTTTTTATTTTGACAATTGTAAAGAATACTGATGGTCTGCTGAAGATGATTTCTCTGTAGACTTCATACTCACCATGGGTGGTGAGTAACAGCCTTATTGAACAAAACATCATTAGTACTGCTATCAGCTATTATCTTGGAACAGAACATTTTTTCTGGTTTTGAGTGTGTTGTTTTGTTTTTTTCTTTTAACCAAGGGGAGCATATTGTATGAAAAAGAGAAATATAGATGTGTAACTGAATTTCTGTTACTCAAGCCATCCCTCAGCTAAAGTCATGTGGAAATGGAGAGGTTTAAGGAATCATTTAAGTATACAGCACAATTCTTTCCAATTATCATTCAGAGCCAGGTAGTTGAATAAAAGGCATTTGATGAAGCTGTTGTCCAGCTTTTTCCACGAGCTTTTGGAAATCTTGACAATACTGGTAATTTGTGGATCTCATTGAGACGTAATGTATTAGGTATTTATCCTCTAGAGTCAAAGGAAAATGGAAAAAAACCACTTATTCCATTAGAAAGCAAGTTCCTTGTCCATGGGCTTACAAAGAAAACCCTGAAAGCATGGTCCAGATTACTTAAGTAGGAAATAGATCTTCAGATTGAATGATTCAAAAGTAATTATTTTCAATCCAGTATTATGATTTTTGGAAGATAACATATTGTGGAACAGCTGACATTGTTAATACCAGATTTCTTTTTAGCTAATGTCATCGTTTTTTTTGCCAAAAAAAAAAAGAAACTCAGCTAACATGAAAAAAGCATAAGAAAACTTTCTGGTTTCCCCCTCCCAAAAAACAAGATGCAAAAATGTGCCAAGCAAGCAATGTTGTTCCCATAAAAGGTAACAAGGAGAAGAAAATGCTTGATGACCAAGACAATTTATATGTAATCCTGTCTGTTGCATTTTGCTTGCACCTTATAGTTCACTCTGAAAGAAGATTGTGACAATTTCTCTCTATCACTCTGGGACAGACCGGTGTTAAAACCAAACAGAACAAAACACAGACAAAGCCTGTGAAAAAAATGCCAATTCTAAAATACTCTTCTGTACACTTTCAATATAAAACAAATGATACTGATAATTTAATGTCCTGTAACATTTGTTATACATTTTTCCAGCCATGTACAAACTCGTCATGGTAAGCAGGGATTATTATATTGTACAGTTTTTATGAAAGAAGAAAAATAAAGATTCTTGCCCATAAAAATGCAAATGTGGTGCCAAATCCACACCTTTCATTGACAAGCTTTAAAAGTGCAATTGAAAACACATTTCCTGTGCAGTGCTTTCAGAATGTCTCATTTTCTACAATTCCTTATCATTCCTCTGTAAGACCTGTTTTTCAGTGCAAGAAAAGTTTTCAAGTACAAGACTAAAGCTCAAAATAACCTCTATTCTTGGAAAAAACAGCTTTGTCTATGGCTCTCATCTAAGGATAACCCTCTTCATGAGACACTTTTTTTTTCTTAACAAAAAAGGCTTTTAAGTGTTTGTAGACTATTGAAGAAGAGCATGTTAATGGGCACGGGGCTACTCAACAGGGAAACTGAATCTGTAAAAACTCCATTAATTATAACTTATACTTCTTGACTACTTTGCTCCAAGTTGGTGGTTTTTCAGAATTAAAATACCAATTTAAGCTGTTGCATTTGTATATGCAGATCAAGCAGGATCCAGGAGTGCCTTTCTGGCCCAGGTATCCATAATAATGGACTAATACTGGCAGATTTAAAACACAGCCTGCCAGCTTCCCTCATGTAAAATTTCTAACAGGAGTCATTTCTTGAAACATGAAGGTGCCACTGCAGGATGTGGGACAGAGAAGAGAAATCTGGGATGGGTGATGAAGCACAGGTTGCACACACATCTGCATAAGCAGAAAATCTCTCTGACCATGCTATTTTCTCTCCAGCTGCCAAAGATAGGATCCATCCCAAGGAAAGTGGGAATGTTTTTCCCTTTGAAATCTTATGAACTTACTGCTTTCAAGGAACTGCTGCTGTATTTGTGACGTGCAAGATAAAGATGTGTCACCTTTCTATATAAACTTGTACGCTCCAGTCAATACTATGAAAAAGGCTGAAGGACAAGCAAAACCACGAACTATAGGTTGCACATAAAAGCATTCTCGCTTAAGAGACTGAGAAAAATTTACCCCTCCCAAACAACTCCATCCCACTTGCCAGGATCCTAATGCCAAATGTGAGTGCTGAGGTACATCTTTAGGGACCTGGTTTTCAGAAGTGCTAAGAAGACACAAACTCCATCAAGCCAGAGGTATGTAACAGCTTTGAAGACCAAGCTACTTGTATTTAACTGCCTTAATGGAAATTTACCAATCTAACTTTATGAAATCATCTTTGAAGGTTTCATTTAGGTACAAAGGGGAAACACTATCTCATTTTCAGGAAGAGACAAGCCCAGACAGCAAGATGCTAAAGGTATTGCTCATCCCTTGAGCTGAGCAGATGGGATGGCCCATGCAGGGCCCTTGTCTGGTCCCAGGAGGCTTCCAAGATGCTGCCTGCATGTAGTGTGTGCCTACAGAAAGCAAGGGGAGAAAACCCGGGTGCCTACAGAGGCAGAACACCGCATAGCTGAGAAAAAAGAACACTTGAGATGTGACAGCCCTGCATCTCTGAGAGTCAGTAGCCAAGGTGCTCTGTTTCCCTCTACTGGTAAAATTTCAAGTGAATTTTTAAAAGATACTAGTTTCCTGATGGAGGTTTTTTGCTGGGGGTGTCCTCGTGCCAACGTGTGCTGATTTGCTTGGAGACCTTACTCAGGCCTCTGTCATTCTTCCTGAATCTCCCACTCCACGAAGTTCTTGGCTGAGCTCTGTCATACAACACTCAGTGCAATGCATACAATCACCGCATCTTCTTACCAGCTCATAATCTCGAGACTTTCCAACAACAGAACCTCTGTTCTGGCTCTTGAAGACAAGCAAATAGCAGCAATTCATTAAGAGGCTTGTTAAAGCCCACAGCTGGCTCCAGTAACACTTCATGCACGATCCTCTATTTGCAGTTGCCAGAGAAAACATCAGTGTTCCCCTCCATTAGTGGCCTCTAGAAGTATGCAAAATTAATTTGAGAAGGAGCTTTCTGAGCCTTCACAGAGAGCATCTTAAAGAGGCATCTCAGCTTATAAACTTCTGCCATCTTGGAGCTTTCCAGGCTTTTTAAATTCCCTTCCACACAACCTGCCTGATACCAGAGGTTTCCCATGCACTATCCAAGCAAGAGCAATTTTGATCCGTGGTAGCATTAGCAGGGGTGACATTTTAAACTCAGAATACATTTGAGTTTTTCCACATGTGAAAAGAACAAAAGGACAATTTTAACTCCAGGAAAACTGGAGCTATATTTATGCAGACACAGAAGTGCCAGTGCTGTTCATCCAACCATTCATGCTCAGGTAGTTCAATTTAATAGGGCTGATAGATTCAATTGATTGAACATGTCTTAGCACAAAATATGTTGTAACCAACTTCAGAAGAGCCTTTGGGAAACTGGCAAGTGCCTTGAGCACAACTGTTGCTAATGCCGCATGACCTGGTGGGGCTTGCAGTGAGTAGGAATTGAAATGAAATTATAAAGAAAATGATGGGAGAAGGAGAGGAAATCAAGTGTTCCGAGGGCATTGTAGTCTGCAAAAGCCTAAATGCCCAATTACATCTTTCTTAATTGTTTATGAACATGTTTCTGTTGCAGCAGCAGTTGGGGATACCTTTATACCTTTTGTGTGCATGCTGAAATGTTAAAAATGTATCATTGGTTTTAGGTTCTGCTACGACCAGAATCTTTTTGTTTTCACACCAATTTCTAGTTACTTTAGTTGTCCTTTTTCATTTAATTGGAATCTAGATTCTAGGACTGCATATTACCTGCTCAGATGAAACGGCAGTTGAATAAAAAACACCAGGAGAGCATTTAGCGATGAGCAGCGTGTGCTTCCCTGCAGCAGCTCTGATGCCCCATGGCCAGGGCCTGGGAGGTGCAGGTAGGTGGTGGTGGGGTGAGCGGACTGCAGTCTCCATGTGAGCACAGGCATCTTTCCTACCTGTAGTCTCCTCCAGAGGTTGTCCATTGCCAGGCAGGCTGGAGCACGCTGCTCTTGCAGCTCTCGTGAAGGACCAGGGTTACTCTTGGGCTAGTCCCACTTCAACACCTAATATTTCTAGAAGAAAACTGTTCCAGGACTTCATTGTTCTGAGTGTAAGAAGTCCAGTTTCTGGCCTTGTTCGTGATCAGTTTTAATCTGTTCAGCAATGGCTTATATTTACCATCCTTAAATATTTCTGTACTGCTGGAGGTAGATGTGGGTATGTGTCTGTTTGCATTGCCCTCAACTTGCTTTTTGGATACGTGTGTACACTGCAAATGTAGCCAAGAAAACATGTGCTTCATTGAAGCACTAAATCTGGACTGTGTTGGAAAGTTGTTAATACTTTATATTAGCCCTGCAAGTTCAGTAAATGGTGGAAGAGGAATTTGGTGGAAAATAACTGCTTAATTCAGCCTAATCTCTACTACTGAAGATAATGGGGTTCCAGTGACATTACTCTGAGATTAGCTGGAAGACCATGGCTGCCTGCAATAACTGTGGGCTTAATTTAGCTTTCTTCTGCACTGTTGTTAATGTGCAAGAAAACGTGAGCTCAGATGGATGAGCCGGTCTCTGTTTGATTTGCAGGATAAGCCGTTAGAAGAAAAAACAATCATTTAATAGTAAACTGAACACAATTAACAAGCATTTGGGGACAACAGGCATTTTTCCAGAAGCACTTTTGAAAGCAGAACAGGACCACAATAGCAAAATCACACAATTTAGAAATTCTCTAGAGAGCACAGTGTGAGAGAGAATGGACCTTTATGTTAACCCTCAGTAAATGATGTGAAAGTGGACAATTTCAGATCTCATTGGAATTTGGAAATGAGAAAGCTGGGTGATGCTGGATCATACATCCCATTATTCACAATTTCTCAATATTCTGTAATATATTTTGCTTGGCTGGAAGCCTTCATTTTTGTACTTATGCCCCACTACAATCTTAATGAACACAAATGCTTGAAACACGGCAGAAGGGCTGGTCTCTTCTTGCCTGATTCTGTTCCACTTGGCTGTCAAACATTCACACAAGGTGATCAAAACTCATGCAATGAAAGAGGGAAGGGAGACACCAAGGCTTTTCTATTGAATACAATCCCAAACAAATGCAAGAGAAGTGTCCAGAGCTAGAATCCCTGATGGGAAGTGTAAGACAGCAATAATCCTTTGAGTGCACGTGCAAAAGGTTAAAACTCCTCTTTCTGTGTCTTTTTTTCTTTATTACTTCTGGGGTTTGTTGCACAGTAATTTAATACAGATTTCTATTAGATCAGTGAAAAGTTTAATTTGCAATTAAAATTTGTTGCAGGTCAGCAAGACTTGGTGGGTGGATATGCTGAGAATCATGTGGTCTTGTTCTTGGCTTTGCACTGATTTTCCATCTATCTGAGAATAAGTCTTGGTGTCGTTATTTCAGTGTCTGCAGAAAGACAGAATTACCTGTCCCTGTCTGTAAAGTGTTTGGTGATAATGGGGAGAAATGTGTTAATAGGAGCTACTATTTTTCCATTTGTCAATAACAGTAGAACTATAAATTTAGAGGGAAATTTGTGTCCAAGACTTATAGAATGTGTGTCCAAGACTTATGTCCAAGAATCATAGAATGGTTAGGTTTGGAAGGGACCTTAAAGATTATCAAGTTCCAACCCCCCTGCCATGGGCAGGGACACCTCCCACTAGACCAGGTTGCTCAAAGCCCCATCCAGCCTGGCCTTGAACACTCCCAGGGATGGGGCATCCCTTCGAGGGGATGGGGCATCCAACTTCAAAGCATCTTTCATCTATGAAAGGTAGGACAAACCTCTTATTCTCTTTAATGGTTTGGTATTGGGCCTGTATTACTGAATGTTCCACAAAGCTTCTAGAAGAAGTTGAATTATGATTCAGCTGTTGATGAAGAGAAAATACAGGGGTCCACACGTGAGACAGAAATGTCAGTTCTTAGTGCACTCAATGGAGATTACTTGGTACCATCATCTCAGTCTGAGTGATTCAAATGTTCAAATGCAGGTGTCTCCTAGGTTCCACTGGATGTCTTGCCTCAGCATAGGCATCCAGTGCTATGAGATCCCCGGTTAGCGTCTATCTGCTCCTGCAGAGGGATTTGGGTGCTGTATAACCTCTGCCAACCCTACATGTTTCATGAGCCCTATGAACACTATGCTTACGCCACTGAACTGAGCCCAGGATCTCCACTAGCAGTGGTGAAAGGAGCAGGGCAGGTCTAGCTCATCCCCGCCAGCGCAGGGATGGCAGGATCAGTGGTACCAATGCCACACTTCACAGGCATCAAGTAACGCCAATTTGCCTTTAGTCCCAGGCAGGTTTGCTGGGTGAACGCTCATTGCTGCTGTCAGACTACTAAAGAGAGCTCAGGATGACTTAGGTTCAGAACAGATAGCAGATGTATTCCAGTCAATATCCTTCATTTGATGAGTTAGTCTGATAATTGCAGTCTGGTACAGGATCTAATTATTTTTGCACCTTGTAGTCCTAGTTTAATTTAGTCTGTGTTTCCCTGTTCTGCCAATAAAAACACCACGTAAGGCAGCAGAAAACTTGCTGAATTCTAGATGCTTAACTTCTGTTGCTTTTCCCTTACTCACAAAACCTATCACCCAGAAGAGATGTGACTTAATTTGACAGATTGTCCTTGACAAATGTATTTTATCTGCTACTCATTTTCACACTTAGAAATTGTTCATTTATTCCAGATATTTTTTTTTTCTAGAAATCAAAGTTAAAATACCATATCCTATAATTCACTGGGCCACTTTTTTTTTTCCTGTAAGTAATAAACCAGTATAAATCAGGAGCTACCCTACCGAATAAATATAAATATTCTGTTATAAAACCTGTGTAAGATTAGGGAAAGCCAAGGCCATTTTCTTAGAGAACTGGTTGTGCAACCCTATCATAATTAAAGATATTGAAAAAAACTTGATACGAAAAGCAACTTAATGAGAAAAAGCATGATCTGGAGTATTTAGAAGGAGTAGTAATATAAATCATAATAATATAAATTGCTATTTAACATGTTGGGAGTGATAAGAAAATGTATAGCTCAGCTGGCTTTTGTCCTTCTGGGGCTTTGAAAGTCCCGGAGTGTTTTTTACAGGACCAGTGTGAGTGCAGAGCACTGGAAGAACAAGACACAACTGGATGTTCTTTGCCAACCATTTTGCATCATATATTCCTTCAGTTAAAAACCTAAATTGTTTTATTCACACAGCTTGTACAGTATACCAACAGCAAGGCAACTGCTAGAATTACTTCGCGTATATAATGTGAGTTGAGTCTGTGCAAACATCACAGTTGCATCCCATGGTATTTTTAAGACCAACCCGTTCCAAGCTGGTGCTAAGTACAAGAGGTGGGTTTTTTCCTCTAACTTGGGGATATTCTGTCTTTTAGAATTTGGGGAAAACACCTCAAATTTCATTATTAGGGAGGTGAGCCCTTTGGGAGAAATGGCCCGTGTCCTCCTGTGGCTTGTAGAGACCTTCACACAGTGGGTATGCAGGTGGGTACTTGGTGTGAAGGGGGTCTCCGGGTGTCGGTGGCATCGTAACGGGGGGCAAAGGCCTGGACCCCTTCGAGAGGCTCAGAGCAGCCTTACAACCATCACTCACTAGGGCATATAAACACGTAAAATGGTATAATCTCCATTTTGGTAGGTTCTATGAGAGAGATGCTTCTGTGTTGACTTATCATGAGGGAAGGCTAAGGAAATAACGTCCTGGTAGCTCTCGTGTGGGTGAGTCTGCAGCAGTTTGTGTTAATGTGTGACTGCTGGAGGGTTCTCATCACGCAGGAGTGCGCTGGGAACTTTTTGCAGGTGTACAAAAGAGAGGACAGTTTCTTTGCACGTTCAGGAAGAATTTGTTTATATTGAATATTGAAAACCATACTCTTAAGTGTTTGTCATTGTAAACTCAGATTTGGGGAAAAGAAAAAAAAATCATAAAATAAAGATGTTAGGATATGGAGAAAATATTGTCACATTTTTTTCAGACCACGGGAGTTTGTCACCATGGAGATCCTCCTGTTTTCTTCAAGAATGACTCGAATCTTACGGATGGAGCATATGTGATAGAAGCAAAACAACATCACCAAGAATTCACATTAAGCATTTCAGAAAGAGGTTTTTGAGCACCAACAAGCGTTCACCAGCTGCTCTTGCATCAAAAATATGTTTCCACTTTTTTCCTTACGCTTTTTTCTTTCTCATGTAAAATAACTGAAAGTTTTATTTCAAAGGTAGCTGGGTTTTAAGGAACTTGTGATACATGAAACTGAAGGCTGCAGGACTTCACTATTATGTTGTAATTTTATACAATGAATTACTCTTTCTAAGAGTTAAAGAACCTAAGTTTTAAGGACACAATGCAGCTAAAACTCCTTGAAAAGCTTATTTTTAGTATTAATTATGTAAGTACATTTTTAATCTGAAGACAACCAAATTGTACATGAAGCAGAGCCAAGAGCCGGAAAAGGTGGTTTGTCAGCAAGCCCACGCAGCGGCTGGAGGCACCAGGAAAGCTGGAGTGCGCTCAGCTCAGAAGTGACGGCACCTCCGGAGATGTGTTCTGATGGCCAACAGCAGAACTGTGACCTCAGGAGCATCTTTGGGAAAGAAGCAATCCTGGGTATGCTGCTGCTGTTGTACCTCGCATCTTGTTAATGCTTGTAAGTATCTGAAGGGTGGGTTGAAAGAGGATGGAGCCAGACTGTTTTCAGTGGTTCCCAGTGACAAGACAAGGGGCAATGGGCACAAGCTGGAACCCAGGAAATTCCATTCAAATACGAGGAAAAAATTTCTGGTGAGGGTGACAGAGCCCTGGAACAGGCTGCCCAGGGAGGGTGTGGAGTCCCCTTCTCTGGAGACCTTCAAGACCAACCTGGATGCAGTCCTGAGTGATGT
>VZRU01018116.1:231232-251164 GCA_013398155.1 Pedionomus torquatus | reverse complement strand
CCCCCTCCGAAAATGCCAGATTCCTTCTGAAGTCTATTTAGAGGGAATGAAGATAAGCCTTCTCTAATTAGGCTGAGTCTCCAGTTATCCTTTCGCCCTGTGTATCAGAGCTAAGGCAAGTCGTGCCAGAGAGGAGTCACATCTAGACTAGTCTACCAGCATTATGCAATGAAAGGAGGTGTGCTGTGCAAGGAGTTTCTGCTGCAAAGAGAGACAACTCAGACTCACAGCTTCCGTTTCAAGCCTTCTGAGACTCAAGGCTTCAGAAAGATTTGGTTTCCCCACTACAAAACACCCCTCTTTCAGGTGTTTTGGACTCCCTGCTTGGGCTTTGCTATTCTCTCTGTTTAGCCGGGAAGCACAGGAGACCTGGCTTGCCAGGGGCTTAGGAGGCACCACTCCAATTTATTTGGTGCCTCCAAGAGCTCCCCAATGAATGACAATGTAAAGGGTTCAACGTGTGCACCCAAGTGTCAAACAAACACTGCCTATTAAAGAGTTTAATGGTTGGAAATGCTTTCCAGACACACAAGCCTCCTCTAAGGGAATTGCTACTCTGTAGGATGTCAGACAGATAATGCTGATGCCATAAATGTCACCATACAGCAGTTTTCATTCAGAAAATAGATGACTGATGTCAAGAAACCCTAAAGAAATATACATTCCTTTTACTTCCTCTTACCCCTGCCTCTTTCTCCAAAGCTCTGGGAAACAGGCTTCAGGAGTAGCTTTGAACAGTCATGCAAAACCAATCACTTCCAGCTTTTAGAGGGTGGGGAAAAAGCTAAAGAATTGCCACATCTTTTGGGAGGCTGAGGAAGGGGTGAAGCCCTGGCAGACAGCTCCTGCACAGCTCTGGTTCTCCTGCCCTCTGCACCTTGCAGTGCTGCTGGCGCAGTTCACCCTCAGGGATTAGCAGCTGGTGGGTTCCAGGGCCATACATTATGTTTTTCCTAGGAAGGATTTCAGCCCAGAAGCCTGGTGGAAAAAAACCAAAACACCACACCAATGCAGGTAGAAGAGTTACTTCTTCCTGCAAGATTATAGTACTCCAATGAAAATTAAAAAAAAAAAAAAAAAAGAGAAAAAGTAATTTCTCCAATCCTGTTTGGAGCATAAACACAATGAAGAGCAGATGGAGCCAGAGGCACCTTACAGGACTGTGATCAGATGAACAATAATGAATAGGTATGCACAGATGGCAGCAAGCCCTGAGCCCACATGGTCAGCAGTGTCTCTTTGCTCCCATAACACTGAGCTGGGACCAGGCTGCATTCCCTCACCTCCCCAGGGCCCAGGAACCCTGTAAGGAGTCCCCTTTCCTGTGTCTAGGAAAACTAACCTGTTTTTCTTATTTCTTCTTCCTTTTTACTTTGTTCATTTTACATTTTCCTAAGCCAAAAACTCCAGAATGCTTATTAATTTTCATCCTAGAGGATGCTCAGGGTAAGTGGCCATAGTTATGCTGCCACAACACTGAGACACTTGGGCTTGCTGGGGACTGTGTCATATTAGTCTCCCACAAATTACAGAGTGAGGGACAGCAACAACCCAAGGAGCTCATAGCCTGGGGAAACAAGCCAGGCAAAAAAAAAACATTAATGTCCTCATTGTGCAGGTAGATTAAGATCCTGGATAATTTTTTTAATTGCCTCCACTTCCTTTTGGTCAATAGCAAAAGATACCTCCAGGGGAGGATCCTAGCCAAGATGGACAAAATGTCCTGGAGATGAGCCTATACAACTCCTTAGATGATAAAGGGAAGTTATAGCAGTAGCTTTCCTGGTTTAGAGGAGCTGGTTAAGTGGTGTTAATCCAGCCTTGCCTTACTGGCTCAGGATTGCATCCAGGGTTGGGTTCATGCTGAAAGCCTGCGGCTGGACAAGGAATTGTGCATGCATCCATGGAAACCCAGACTGAGACCTGCTCTGAGCCACCACTCAGTCCCCCTAGTTTCTATTGTATTACTGTTGCATTTTACGGCCANTCCTTGATATGTGACTCCTCAAAGTGGGCTCTTTGTCCCCCCAGCAGAAAATAAAGAGTCACACCAGCAGCAGAGGGTGTGGAGGCAGACGCATTTTGGGCATCAGAACTGGCAGTTTTTAGTGCCTCCAAATGAGTAGGCGACTGTGCTGAGGCTCTTTCTCCCACCACAAATCACGAAGCCAAATATCTCAGCTGCAGTGCATGTCTGCAGGAGCTCCTCCTCCAGTGCTGGCTAGTGTGGGAAGGGCTCTGCTGGCACGCAGCTCACCCAAGCACTTGTGTGCATGTGGTCAAAATTAAGGCGAGCCCCAGTGCATGCGTTTGAAACGCACACACTGGTAAAACCCTTCTGCCTCTTATAACCTGCCTGGCTTTGCAAGAGTAACCCAGAGCACACCAAACATCAGGACCACATGCAACTGGACAATGCTTCCAGGAATGTTGGCATTTGGATAGCAGGGAGAAGGGCAGGAGATGTGGGCATAAGGGCACCAGAAAATCAAGGTCTTTTCTGTTTCTTCTTAGAGAAGGGAGGGAAACGAATTAGCTAAAGGTAGTAGAAACAGATGTACTTGCGTATCTTGTAGCCTATAAAAGAAAGGCCTTTCCAGTGAAACAGATGGGTTTAAATGCCATTTAAAGCAACTACTGCTTTACCCAAGAAAGCCTCTCACAAGCTTGCGTGTTGATTACGCAAGCAGTTTATACAAGAAAGAGTCTGGCCACACATCTCTAACATCACAGGAAGCCTTCTTCATCAAAGCTGAACTAGAGGAGTCATGAAAAACAGCACCAATGCCCTTGAACCTCAAGCAGGGTTATTGACTTTACCTGTGGTTTGGAGCTGAGCTTAACTCTGTAACTGCTGCTTCTCCTTCCTTTTTCTGCTTGCATCCTTTCATAGTCCAGTCTCAGGGAAACATTTTTTAGGAACATGTAACAGCTTGGCTCTATCGTTTCTCATGAATTGTAAAGACTGTCAGAAAACTGCATAGGTAAAAGGTGGACATTTCACACAATCACAGAAGCAGAAGCTACCATTATAGACATTCTATCTCTAAACTATTCAGAGCTGATCCATGAATTTAGCATGTACTGCCTCAGCCACTTTGCACCTTCCACTTCATTAATTCTTTTCAGGGACCAGAGCAACAAGAGCTAAGCAGTAGGCTGCAGACATTTCCTTTTTCTACCTCCTTTCTTTTGCAGTCCTATATTGCATACTACAGTCATAACCAATACGTGTTTTAGACCTGTGAATGGAGAAGAATGTGGAAGACAGGACCTTAGTTTTTCATTGTGTTCAGTGGAAAGGCATTAGACACAGAAAAAGGTGGAGTTATTTGTTTGTTCCCTTCCCATCCAAGCACTACTTAAAATTAAAACCTCAACAACAAAGCAGTAAAAATTACAGGACAGCCAGACTTTGTTAGAATAAACAATATGAAAAGAGGAAAGATTAGCTTGAATGAAGTTTAGAGAGAAAAACATCTTCTCATCCATCCTCCATGCAGGCAAGTCCAACCACTCAGCGCACGCTGCTGCTGCCATTTCAGAAGTGACAGCTTTCAAGAAAGCCAGGACTGGTTTGCAATTCTCAGCTGAGGGAAGCAAATGTAAGCAACAGCTGAACACAGAAATGCAGGGAAAATGAAATTGTTTTTTGGCCTTTTTTTTTTTTTTTAAATGATAATCCCAAGGATATTGTCCTAGTTTGAGGTAAAACAGAACCACAACAGATATAAAAAAGACTGAGTAAAATAGAGTGGAGTCAAAGTGAAAGAAAAGCTGCAGTTTTTGGCTCATTGCTTAAACCAATGCTTAAGAAAGAAAGTCTAGCACTGACAAAGATGAAGAGTTAGGGAAACACTCAACATAGCTGCTGGTGGCTGCACTAAAAGCCTGAAGGTTCATCTCCTGCAGAAAAAAAAGCATTCCTAGCTAGCAGAGTACTGCTCCATCTGCATCTCCCATAAATGCTCCCAACACTCATCTACTCATGTCAACAACCCACACTTGAGCCTTATCCCTGCAAGCACTTATACCTGCTTCCTGCACAGCTGGTGGCTGTGCTCACACACTTCTCCTATTGTCAGGCAGGTTAGAGACCAGCTGGCCCTACAGGAACCATACCTGGGAGTAGCCCTCCTGTCCTCAGTACCTCACCTGTTATGCTTCAGACGTCACTCCTGCCAGCCCATGCCCTTCTAGCAGTGGGAAATGAGTGGCACATTAACACCATCACCTCATTCTTGTTTCTGCCTCTTCAGGGTCGGCTGCCTGCTCCAAGCTGCAGCCCCATGGTTGCTAACATGGTTGGAGTCACACAACCCCTTCCGTTCATCATTAAAGAAAAATTAATAGTAAATCAACACAAGGTTTTTTGGCTAAGAGTGCAGAGAAGAAAATTGATTATGAGTCCAAATAAACTTGCCTGCTCTTTGCTGGATACTATAGGAGAAGTGGAGTAGATAAAGCTTGGGGATAAACATAGACAAGTTGACAAAACAATGAAGCAAAGTTTTCTCATGCATTTGAGAGCAAAGTGACTAAAATGTAGCTGCTGTAATGGTAGGATGGAACAACACCTCCAGGTGCTTTCACAGGAGAACAAATTTGTCCAAATTTTCAGTCTTCATATTGAATGTTTCTCAGGCCAGATTTTGGTGACTCTTTCTTGGAAGGTGCAGTTCAAGAGCTGCTCTCGGCCTATAGAGTGAGTCCTTCTGCCTGCAGCAGAACAGAGTGAATTACTGTCAAATACAGAATTTGTGCAGGTTGTGCAGAATTTGTGCTCTTCTCATCTCAGGATGGCCACTTCTGACTTAGACCCTTAGTGAGGGTAAAACCTGAACTGGGACTGGATCTTTGTTACTGTTTACTGGCTTTGATCAGTGCTTCGGGTGAAGCTCTGGACAGGATTGTCTTTTTCTAACAGAACAGGAACATGCAGCAGAGCCCTTTCAATGGGCCTGTCCCATGTCATGCAATTCAGAAATGTGTGCAAAAGGGTAAATACTCAACCACTCATTCAAACAACCTGGAGGAGCATTACTGAGACACTCGCAGAGCGCAAGGGTGAGGGCACTATATTTGGCAAGTGTAAGCTTAAAGTAAATATTAGAACAACAAACCAGAATTTACCCAATTCAGTGTTTTATCCAAAAGGAAGGACATGAGGCATAGCTGAAGGTGGAATCAGGGTGATGTAGAACATTCCAAAGGAAAGGAGAGAAAATAAACAAACAAGGTCATTCAAAATGGAAAGAGGAAGCTATGAACCACCCAAAGCTCAGAGAAAAAATCAGATTCAGGTATGTGGGAAACAGATCTCTGGCTGTTATGATGACTCCATAAGGAGCGTTTGGGCAAAGCCAGAGAATGCCTGGAACTAAAGCACAAGGAAGGAAGAATAGCTGTTAAACACCAAGCCACAATCAGATGCCACTTAAGCTTGATGTTGGTCTTCAGGCCAAAGATAATAATAGATCTTCCAATTAAGTATGTGTGAAACATAAAAATATTTGAAAAATGTCTAGGAAATGAAAAGCTACATGAAGGCAAAAGAAGACTAAATCACAAATTAAATCCATATTTTTCCCAGGGTACCCACTGGTTTCAGTGGAGGAGACATTTTGATTATTTGTCTTCTCCTGAGACTTTATGTTGGAAGTAGGACTTGGGTTTCATGTCAGGGAGTGATGAACAGGGAATCTCTTCCTAGAATTAATTTAGCCCACCTGTTCTAGGCAGTCAGAGAGAACAAAAATGGCCTTCCTCCTGGTTGAATCAGGAAAAAAAAAGTGCCAGTTTTAGGCCATAGCAATGGTATTGTTTTGTATGTTTGTTCTCCCTTATTTGAGAAATACTGGGGAAGCTTGGTGTCATTTGGTTTCTGGAGGTGTTCCTCATGAGACATATAGGGGTGGAGCTTGCAGCCTTTGACAAGGAAGACAAACAGAACTGAATATCTAACAAGAGAAGGAAACCCTGTTAGGTTTGGGGTTTTTTTGGTGTTTTTTTTTTTTTTTTTTTTTTTTTCAGATGTTCATTCAAACATTTGAGTTAGCATAAAAAAGCCCAACAAACACAAACCAATGCCTGAAACAGTCTAACCAAAATCACTCTTAATCAGATTTTGTTTCCATGGCACCTTTGATGTCATAAGCTTAATAGCTCTCTAGTGATCCATAGAGTCTTCCAGGAAAAAAAAAAAAAAAAAAGCAAGAAAACCTGAATGCCAAATGTTGACTACACCCTTAAAAATATCTTTCTGCAAAGTTTTCAGGCTTCCCCTCTCTTTTAAGAAGCGAGGGAAACCAAAATCAAACCAGGAATTTCCCCCTCCCACACACACCCCCAGCCAGCATTTCTCAAGAAATCTTTGCATAGCAGTTGGAATATATGGAGACCTACAAATACATTATTAAACTGCAAAGGAAATGCATAAAAAAGACTGTTATAAAAATAGCTGTAAAACACTTTTTTTCATTCTACAGATGCAAACCCTCAAAAAACATCTTCTGTCAAAACTGAAACAGATTGCAGTGTTCAGCAGCACATTTCTTTGCTAGGGAAACATTCTTGGTAGAGTATTTTTGCTCTTTGTCTTATGTTTTTTTCCAAGGATTTTCTAATTAATCATGGTGCTGATGGATGATAGCAGTCATGCTATGGCTGCTACTAACACACACAAGTCTTGCCAGAGGTAAAGTAAGTGTAATTTGCTTTATTTAAAAGCTTTTTCTGGCGCTTGTGGTCAAGCAACATTCCTAGTCCCATTGCCCTTCAAGGTCCTTACCTGATTTCATATGAAGAAAAAGGGCAGATCTTTGGTTTGCTGCTTTTCTGCTTATCGCTGGACACTGCCACTGTTTGAGGAGCAACAATGCATCTCCCAGCCTAGTGGTTTAGGTATATCTAGGAGGGGGACTAAAGTTTCAGACAATGAGATTTATGGAGACTTGCTGCCAGAGAAATTAAAAATGAACTACTAAAAAAAAAAAAAATCCTAATCTTGAATAGAACCTTTATTTCTTTGAAGGTAGTGTAGTGATTTTGGCACACTGATAGTAAAATACACAGCAAACATCTACTTACTTTGATACAAGGAACTACTTAAAAATTCAATTCTTTTAAAAAATAGAAGTTGCCAAACATAGAAAACAAGATACCTATAAAACATGATATAAAAAAATATGAAGTAATTCTTCAAAATAAAATTCACTAATCAAATTAAATTATCGATTACTGTTGCTAGAACAAAGAAATGAAACAAACTTTTATCCTTTATGTGTCCAGGCTTGAACTCTGCAATACATGTAAATTGAATCAAAATGCTGACAAAGGAATCAACATAGCAGCTAATGATAATTTATAACCCATTTATCAACATAAATAAGCTTGTTATATTGAAGTAATTATCATATTTTAAAAGGATAATATCTAAGAGAATTTTAAGCATAACTGAAAAAGTAGATGTTACTTCTGTACATCAAAGGATTTGAACTAAAACTACTATACTGATGAATTACTTTAGGCTTTTGATGATCTAACAGAGAGCCTAACAGAGTTTATCGTACCTTAAATCACTCGTGTACACCCCAGAACTTACTGTTACACTTACTTTGATATGAAATGTAGTTGCTGGTCTATTTTCATCTAGAATAGGAAGATAATAAATAAAACTACATATTTTTATTAATTTTTTTAAAGTATAGACATCCAGCTGCAGTGATGACATATTTGTTTTCTTTTTTAAGTTACTCATTTGTTTGTCTCTCTAGCCTTGTGTCATGCAAAAGATATAAGGAAATTAATACAGTGTATTAAAAACCAGAAAAAAAAAAAACTTCTCATGTTTTGGTAACACTTGTTTCCTAGTTATGTTGTGTGGCTTGTATTTTGACAGATAAATATATAGTCATACATTTAGGTGCTATTATTCCACATTAAGTTTCATAACAAACATAAGCAATTTTATCACAGTGAATTTTACTAGCTAAAACTTTCCAACACACTATCCAGCCATTCATATACAGACCCATCTTCAAGTTTTAATGTGCTTCTATTTATCCTGCATAAAAACAAACATCTCCAGACAGAAGAGACTGATGGGCACATGAAAGACTACTTTAATCTCCTTCCCCAATCAGTGTGGATATATGAAGTGTGGTATAAACTGGAGCATGTTTAATTCACATTGTGGAAAGCCTTGGAAAGGTGCTTTCCAGAATATTGCTATTTATGGGGACATTCCTTATAAATGACTTTGTAAGAGAAGGGTGATGAAAAAATATATTAATCTCTGCAGCTGGTATTGGGAATAACTGGTAGTTGAGCTCAGTGGAAACTGGTTGCTGATATGGCTACAAGCTGTGTTAGGTACAGCACTTACAAGGCAAAACCAAGCAAAACATGCATGCCTATTAAATTAATATGAAAAGAGTATGCTATAAATCTTCTGAAGTTATACACACTTGTCCTCTGAAAAGTGAATCACTGATTAAGGACAGGGGCCAGAACCTGTAGAGATCCAGATCGATGACTGGAGCACGTGGAAACCACCAATAATTCAGAATTTTTAAGAGCGCACTGTTATCGTCTCTATCTATACACACCGACATATGCACACACTACCTTTTACTAACCTTTTTTTTTTTTTCATAATTGGAAATCAAATAGAATCTTTTGAAAGAAAATAAATCGCTTACTGAAAGCTGTTAACTTTTCCATCTTGAAAATATTCTCCTCCTTTTTTTCTTCTTAGTCATCTCTCCTTTCTCAGACTTGTTTTAGCCGCTCTCTCCCTCCTGCTTTCTTTCTCTCTTGGTGGCTAAAGGGTTTCAGGAATAAATTTCAGAGGAGTCTGAAAGAAAAAATATCTCTTCCAGATTGGCTATTTTTCGATTAACTCCAACAAATACATATTGCAGGCAGTTCAGAAGACTGGCCATAAAACACACACTCTTTCATCTCCGTGTTACCCTTTCAGCTGCAGTTCCAGTTAGTAATAATCAAAAGCTTTCAGTGACCTTCAGGCAGCACTGTTTTCTTGAGAATCCTTACTCAAGACTGATTTTTGCAGTACAACTTCACCCTTGTCAAAAGGAGACTTTCTAAACTAATGTGCCCCTTTTGTTTTTCCATTCTTCCATCACTTAGTTGTTGCTTTTTTCCTTAAGAGTATATTTGTTTCCTTCTTGATTCAAATCCTCTCTTGAACTGACCTGAGTCGCCCACCCTCTGTTTTCATAGCCAATAGTGGATTCCAGCATCTTTTCTGTCTGTACCATCCACATAACTGCTCTTCTTTTCTTCACCCATAGCATATTCTTTTGAAAATCCTAACTCAGTCTGTAGCAGTAGTTTACCTTTAAAAATACCTCTTTCTTTCCTCTTACCCATTCTCCACCCCCTCCTCTCTCCCCTCCATCCAATCAGCAGAGTAACTCCAGTATTAAACATAAGCATTTTTTCAAACTCACTCAGCATTTCTGTCCATGTTAGATAAAGAATCTGCTTTCTGTTCCCATTTTAAAGTTTTACCTTTGAAATACTATTTTACCACCTTTTTACTTTATCTGTTCTGGGGACCCAAGTCCTCTCATGTTTGACATTCTTCCACCCTAGTGTTCAGTATAAGATTGAATATTCAAAGGTACCAAGGTGCTCCCAGTTATTCTAGATTTACATCACAGTAATAGAGAAATATCAAGAAAGACTTGAAGTCCCAGAGTGATGCCTGTGCCACTGATTTTATTGTTATTTTCATGTACTATAGTGTCCCCAGTAAAAAACATATCTCTTGTTTACATGATGGCCTCTAACTTCAGAGTTAGTTTTTTCTTCCACAGGCCCATAAAATAAACATAATGAGAAAATAAGGGCCACTGTTAACATAGAACCAAGCTGAACTACAGCAGCTTTAGACCCAGTAGTTTCTGATTACTCTGTTTTTGCAGGAAATCAGTGGCCAAGTGAGTGGCAGGACCCTCTGGCAGCATTGCAGCCCGGCCAGGGGCTCAGGAGTCATGGAGCTTCATGAAGCAGAGGGAACTCAAAACACATTCACAGTCTTTTGTTTATTTTGAAATTAAACCCAAGAGAGCAGAAAATTCTCATCTTGATACAACTCAGATCAAATACTTCATCATTCTGCACATATACCATGTACAGGATTGATCCCACCACAGCATTTTGCTTTTAGAAGAACTTTGTTACAGCAAGAAAGGAGGAGGATCTCTGATCCCTGGGTTACAGTCCTAGATCTGTTTGAAATTCCTCCATGAAATAATGAAACCAGAAAAAAGTTTGGAGGGCTTGCCAGCATGACTCCTGGAGTGTGGTGTGATTTACAACTGGTAGCTCTTTGGCTAAGGCTCAGTTCCTCCTGATTCACAAACCTTGTTTTCTTTACTTTCCTAGTAAGAAGCATCTCTGTGCATCTTCACCTAAACTTGCTGGTTTGACCAAAATGGGGAAGGAGACCACAAACTCCTGTGGGTGAGAGGCGCCAGCCTGTGTTTCTAGCAGAGTTTATCAGGATGGAGAACTGGATGCTGTATCCTGCAGGAAGATTCCTTTTATCATGGAGCTTAAGCGCGGTGACAGAATTCTTTTGAGCAAGACATCTGCACAGGTACTCAAAGCTAACTGTTAATAATGAACTAAATTAAATTGAAACATGGACTATTTTACTGCTACTAGCTTCACACTCCCAACATTTTTACAAAAGCCAGAATTTAAATAAATACTCTTTATCTGACTTGTGATGCCTTCAGATCAATCCCAAGAGCCATTATAATATTTGAATGCTCTATAATTTCATTTGTCTGGCTCTATTCATAGATGTTTAATTTAAAGTATTTTTGCTGTGTTTGATGATAGTAGAGTGAATTGTGCAGTATTGTGTTGACTTTTTGGTGATGACAATCCATCCAGCAGGCTGGTAAAGAGAAAGAAAGAAAAATCACAAGGTAGTAGGCTATGGTTGCTGCTTTTTAAAGTTTTTCTATACGCAGGATTTCAGCCATGTAAATTCTACCCATTCTAATGGCCTTATGTAACAAAAGCCCTTTCCACATTTGGGCTACTACTTAAAGCACTGTAATGTGTTTATGGCCCTGTTTGTCCATGCAACAAATATTCTCTAAAACATGCTTTGGGGTCAGAATGACCCTAGGGAACGATTTATCTTGTGATGCTTTTTGTGGCTGCTGCCTTCAGTTGTCCTTCAAGCATCTCTCTGCCAAGATGCCTCAGCTATTCCCAACATAACCACTGAGTCGCCAGTTTGCAATTTGGTGTATGAAGGAAGCCTATACTTGGGACAGGTTTATCCGAGAGTAAACCTCAATCTATCAGCAGCTCCCACATGGAGAGATGAGATGCTACCCTAGCATGGGTGGGAAGGAGGACCTCTGCCTGAGAGACCACTATTCATCATAGATTAAGTCAACCCTGCTTATCAGTCACAGCCCTTCGGGTTTTCCTTGTCACATCCTTTCACGCAGTCCCAGGCATATCCAGAGTTTCTCAGGTAGCTATAAATAGAAATTATGGCTATTATAAAATCTCTTTACTTTGTGAGAGAGGTGGAATGAGGTTTACTCTGAATAAACATTCAGGTGAAAGCTTTCCAAAAGGCACAGTCTTTGGGATTTTTTTACAATAGATATAATTTAAAAGTAGTTGTGGTTTGGGTGGGTTTTTGTTTTGTTTTGTTTTGTTTTGTTTTAAAACACATTGTTTCCTTCTGTGTGTAAGTGGCATGCAAAATGTGAGTAGGTCAGTGAATAATGGTAGATTTGGTGGTATTTTCTTCTTTGGATTGGTGCCTAAGTAGTCTAAATCATGTATACACATGCTGGCATCAGTGGATGTGAGATTACAGAAATGGAGAATTACATATGCCTTTTCAGTAATTAAAATTTCTATTGTACTTGGTGTCTTTATTAGGAGTCCCTGAGCCCTCTTAATTCCCAGTATTAGAATCCCTGTTGCCTATTTTTAATATTCTTGCAATGTAAATACATTTTTTCACATTGCTTTAAGGACCTTATGTGAATAATACCCAAATAAACACAAAACAGTGAATCATATTATTTCTGGATACTTCATATGCAAGTAACAGGAATTCGGGTCATGGAGCGCAGTGAATTCATGAGGATGCTATACTGGCTTGTAAGACCAATTGAGCAAAAAAGTGAATAGCTGTTTTGCAAAATAAACTTGGAATATTTAATTTGCATTTTGTTTACCAGTCCAATGCCTGTTCTCATGAGCTGGCCCCTCCCATTTGCATTTTAGCACTGCCATATTGCTGCGGCTGTGACAAGCAGAAGAAAGAAGCCATTCATTTGAAAAAGGGCAAAATTCAGTATTGCTGAAGAGGTGGCAATGGGCTGACCCTGGCACCTGCTCCACTGCTAAGTGGTACCTGAAAGCAGCAACTATCCCAATCTCTGAAAGCTGGATAAGGTCATAAGTGAAATTACTAGTTGAAGAGGTGAATAATGTAAATACCAACATATTCGGTATATGGTTCTTACATCCTCCCGCCTTACTAAACTGTCCATGTACCAAACTGCTTTTGCAATCCGAGAGTAAGGCTGTGGTGCAGTTTTACTCCTAATTCTCCTGTGACTAAATGATGCTTTAGGTATGAGCCCTGAACTTCGTGGCTCAGAGGTAAATACACTAAATGCTCTACTAAATTATGGATTTCAAACTTATATAACAACTAAGCTTCATAACATTACTGATATTTGAACCGGCAAGAAAGGAGGAACAAAGACTTCATATACACATATCCAGCTATACTTAACACCAAGTTTAAATTTGATATCATTGTTATTTAGCACAGTGCAATTTCCCATAAGATGAGGCAGGCTCAACACTTTTTCTCAGCTTCAACATATTACAAACATTTTGTCACAATGAGTAGGACGTATCTGCAAACAAAGATGTAACAACTTCATACTTTGTTCTTTCAGAAAGGCTCCATTCTCCAAGTTCAACAATAAATCCTGAAGCCTGACATGCTCCTGTGAAAGAAAATGGTCTTCCTTGGTTTATAGATTCCCCGAAATATGCTGGATATCTGCCTCAACAATGAGTACAAACAGGTCTGAAAAGTGGACGAGAACTGAGATTGAGATCTCCTGAAGAAACAATCCTGTGATATTTTCTTGTTTTGATCAAAACCAAAATACTTTGATGAATGATATTTTAAACAACATGGAGATTTTAGTTAGTAACTGTCTTTTTGCCACCAACATGCAAAACTTTTTTCTCCCCCCAAACAGTTGCATTTCTTTTTTCATTGGCCTGCTTTCCCAAAGAGCTAGAAGTGATACCAAAGAGTGTGAGTGTGCATTGAACACATTTTTCTGGGTGCCTACGGGCACAGCATCATCTTGTGAAGAGTTTTGCTGGGGAGTTTCAACACTGCGTGTTTCTGCAACATTTTCAATGACAGCATCTGGATATAGATCACATGGCCACCTACCACACCCTTCTGTCAGGCTGGGTGACATTTCTGGTTAAAACTTCTATCAGTGAAGACTGCAGAGCTGTGTTCCCAAAATACTCACAGTTGACACTCACTTTTGCCAGATTTTTCATCCAAGTTCAAAACAAACCATTTCAGGGTCAGAGAACGTTATTTGTAGAGGGTTTAAAAAGTTGAAAAACAAAATGAAAAATTTTTGTTGTCCTGTGTGAAATATATTAACTTTGCAGTCCTCTGATTCTTGATCTATTTTATTTTATTTTATTATTTTATTTTAGAGAGCCAGCAACTCCAGAATCAACCTCCTCAAGGAAAAATGTATCTTTTCCAAGAAGATATGCAAGGCAGAGATGTAAAGCAAGTGGTCCCAGATTGTCCCATTATTGATTTTAGTGACCTAAAAGCAATATTATTTTTCTTTACCTTAGGCAAAAATACACACCAGAACACCTGCATATGTCCCTTTGCATCCCACACAATTGTTTTGGGTGCAGGTGAAGGTTCTGAAGATGGGCACCAAAATATCTTCCCTAAGAGTGTCTTCTCTTTGGCACAGTCTTGTTGAACCTGGAGTCCTTCTGGGCAACGTGTTCTCTGATTAAATATAGGAGATATGTTGTCATGTCCCTCCAGTCTTCAAGCATAAGGGGAAAAATTAGTTTCTTATTCCAGAGATTTTGATACAATCCAAAATTGTCGAGCCTTAGTTTCTCCTTTCTCATTAATGCTGCAGTGCAGCACATGAATAACAGTGCAGGGGGAGACCCCCAGCTCACGTGGCGTCTGTTCCCACCTCCCAAGGATAAGCTGCCCAGAGGTGGGGTGCCTGCTCTTCTTGCAGCGCCAGCAGTAGCACCAGAAAAGGCAGAGCCAGGAATAGGGCTGACACAGAGCTGTCAGTAAAGAAAAGAAGCCCCAGGTCATTAGATGACTAGGCCATTAAGATGAATGGAAATAAGTGTATTTCTTATACAAATTGTTTCTTACCAAGTTTCAACAGCGGCTTCCCATGCTGTAACCAAATGAGAGGTGTCAGAGCTCAAAGGAGCATCTCTCAAACCATGGTGAAGAAGAAAAACATCTCTCTACTCCAGTTTCAAGGTAGCAGTGTATTTGCCTCCTCCTGTCTCCTTCTCTCTCTTTACCTTCTGTACTTATTTCCTTGCAAATGTTGTGGAAGTGAGGCTGTGTATTAAGCAAATGCACATCTTATTGGATGCCGTGTACTCCAGGCTTCCACTTCCTCAAATTTTACACCAAAGTAGTTCCATTATTTTCAGATTTTTATTCCTTACCCACCACCATGACATCTGAAGAGATAATCTATTGGGCAAACCTGATCAAAGCACAGTTTTTTCCCTTCCACCAACATGGGGGCACAAGCACATACAACTGCGTTCCAGCTAATTTAACAACATAAAAGCGAAACATTTTACATGTAGGATCCGGCACCATCATTTTCTAATGTCAAAGGTCACATGAAATACCTCTTATGTTGTCTCAGCCTATTTCCTGGCATACAGTTGTAATCTCCGAGAACACATAAATGTTTCAGTATTAGTACTAAGAAGCCACATGAGGGAGCATTTGCAGAATTGAAATGCTTTCCTTGTATCAGTGTAAATAAGGGAGGGAATCAAACTTGATCCCTCTGGGATATGTAGAATTCAGACAAGTCTAGATGTTATTATCCATTTCCCCACTCATCAAGGATGGAGAATTTGTGACTTCTACTGAAGACAGAGTTTCTAAAAGAAAGCCCATTAGTGGTCTCAACCAGACAATTTCTTACTCTTGCCAAGGTACACTGTGACAGGTATACCTGAAAGGGAGCACAGATAAGTGAGTTTATGTTTCAGCTAAATGAAAATATAAGATACTCTGTATGGGTTATTCTGCGTTGAGCATGACGGCTGTGCCACCTTTCTCAAGCAGCCTTGCATGACAGTGGCAGGCACTGGTGTGGTCCCAGGTCCTGCCATCTTTTGACAAGGTAAATAGCTCAGTTTACACACTTCTGAACAACTTTTATATCTTATCCTTTTATATCTTAGGGTTACTGAAGAGAATAAACCCCATGGCTACATGAAGTTAAGCCAACCTCAATATTTTTATAAGCTGACTGACAATCTTTTGAACGTTTAAGTTTGACAATACTGAAGCTAACAAAAATAGGAAATAAAAATGCTAGTATGAGCTGTAATGGGTAATGGGTATACATTTCTGCTCTGTACTGTTATCTCAGCAAATAGTCAGCTACAGCTTGG
Source organism: Pedionomus torquatus (assembly GCA_013398155.1). Classification (NCBI taxonomy): domain Eukaryota; kingdom Metazoa; phylum Chordata; class Aves; order Charadriiformes; family Pedionomidae; genus Pedionomus; species Pedionomus torquatus. Next base: position 235,393 of record VZRU01018116.1, on the reverse strand, counting down.
GCCATCCTCTTTGACAGAGTCATCTTAGTCAAAGAACAATATTAAGTGACTACTGAAAACATTTTTGCTAGTAGTGCTAAACAGGTGTTGAATGAATAAAAATTTAGCACTCTACCACCGAAAGTCAACATCCATGGTAATTTTTGTCAATCCAACAAATTCATTTTGAAACCAGTTGAAAAGCACTTAACCAAGATCCTATTTTTTCCCCATTATTTACACCTGAAATTGACTAAAGAGCAAGTAATTAATGAACTGCATGAAAATCAAGTTTCAGCTATGATATTATGAGCACACATTACTTCATACATTTGACTAAGACATTTGCAACTGGTTTTAACAGGCAGAACTTCCAGCAGCCCCTTCTTTGCTTCTGCCTAAATCACATCAACTCCAGCCATGGCAGAAAGGTGAAAAAGACTGAAAAGAAAGATAAACCCAAACTTTTAAACTGAACATGTTTTCTCAGGCTTGATGGAGGAGGTTCAGGATGCTCCTCGCTGTAGTATTCATGATGGGCGTGGTGGATGCTTGCTGAGCCACTCACCTCCAGGGCAACTGATGGCCACTGCCAAACAGCAGTAGGGCTTGGCCTGCTGTCTGCAGGGTGGCCCTGCAAATCACAGCATGCCATTTATCTGCATTGGATATAATCCCTGTTTTCCTAAGGATTAAACTTAACCCAGATTGCTCCAGTGAGCTGGTTTGTGGCTCAGTCCTCCACACAGTACTGTCACGGCAGCCAAGGGGGAAAATAAACCTTGTCACAGGAGCGTCTGAGGGCAGGACCCTCACAAACCTCCTCGGCACTGAAACTGGCAAACTGGACATGCATAGCCTAATGGAGAAGGAGAGGTTGGCACTCATCCTCTCTAATTTTTACTGTTTTCACTGCTTATTGGTTTTCTTTGCATGAAATCACCTGACCATTTTTATTAAACCAAAAAAGGTCTGAAAGTCTGGTGTTTGCCGTTATCCTCATCTCCAGAGAACAATTCTTTGCAGCTCCAGTAAATAGGACTTAAAAGGTAAATGGTATTATAGTGTTAATTTCAGAGTGAATTATTCAAAAAGTGCTCTATATGTCAGCAAGCATCATTTTGTGGAACTATATTAATGTCTTCTTTAAATACAGTTCTCCCTTTCTAATAGCTGTTTTATAGATCCAGGAAATATGTCTGGTATGAAGAAGTGCTTATTGTAAAGGATGTTTTAGCAGTTGTGTTCAATTAATGAGGAAGGCAGGATGTAGTCCTATATAAGAAATAGCATAATAGCAACAATTCCTTGGGGCTTGGAAATCTTCACACTTCAGGTACTGAGCAGTTACCCATTCATTCAAGATACAAAGTCAGTTTTGTTTTTTGTATTTGGTACTTTACATCAAAAAAAAAATGTAATACCTCCTTTTGACAGGACACTCTGTAAAGAAATGAGAAAATAAAAAGAAACTGTTGCTTTTCAGCAGAGATGCCTGAAACTAAGTCACTCAGAAAGGACCCCAGAGCTTCCAGATCAGCTGAAACAAATAGAAATCTCCCAATCTGCCAGCAATGGCCATTCGATAAGGAAAGGATCAGGCTGCAAATTCTGCTTTATCCTACAGACTCAGCCATCAGCTCCCTTTCTGCCATTTCTCAAATTCGAAGATATATGAAGATATATGAGCAGCAGAAGACCTCCTTAGATTTCTCCTTATTGATGTGCTATTGGACAGTGCTAAACAAACAAACGGTAGCTTTGAATTAAGAGACAATGTATGTACCTCGAAACCTTAAAGAAATAGGGAAGTGCTCGGGAATCTGAGTGGTAAATCTGGTTTTCTGGGTTTCTCCCCTTCAGCTGAAAGGACCGAAACTGTCTTTTACGTTTCACATCCATTTTGTGAACTCTATGGCAGTGAGGATTAAAAACAAATGAATGCAAATATTAAGAGGATTTCAAATGTCTGTGAAGTGGCTGTGCCCCTGTCATCTTTTGTAAATAATGGCTGCATCTATGTTTATTTATATTACAAAATTGCTTAGAAGCTCAGCCAGGCTTGGGATCCTACAGTGAAGGCTAGTACAGAAAGAGACATGGAGGTGACAGCAGGCAAGGATTGTTCTCATCCCTATTGTACAAGGGATAATTGCAGCATGGGGAGATTACGTCCAACTGAGCACCAGTCATAGTTGGTGCTGGTGGAAGTATTAGTGTAAGGGACGTGAGAGAAAACTGGAACTATCACCTCTGCATCTAAGCGGCATCATAGCTAGAACAGTAAAAATCCACAGCACCCCCTCAAAACACAACTTGCCCAGTTTAACTCATGATAACACTCTCTGAGCCTCTTCAGGTGCATTTTATTGTGCCCACAAAAGAAAAGTGATTTTTACTGGTAACTGGGATTTCAGTGCTTTAACTCAGGCTTACTTGGGAGGCTGGATCTAAGGCCCAGAACTCGGTCTTGGCTCTCCGCCTCTTACTATGCAGGTGAAAAATCTAGCCAAGCTTTATTTGCATTTTATGTATGACTGTATTTCTATCAAATACTTGCAAATGACAGCAACATATTACAGAACAAGTGTTATTATTCTGGTCTTTTCTGGTAACTGCTTTCAAATTTTCCTCTCCTGCAATGGTACCCTGATATACACTATTCATAGGTAAAATATAGAGCAGAGAACATCTGTGAGGACACTTTTCAAATCAATTAGAAGCCTTGCAATATTTGGCTGTCTTGCAAACTACACACTTCCCTGTAACCACAAACTCCTGCAAAGTGCACTGACTGTTAGTGAGAGAAAACCAAATAATAAGTTCTTTTCTATTCAGTGATTTTTCAGACTTTTTTATAGTGATGTGACTGCATGCATTTGAACTGATCACGGTGTTGACTTTTCATGTTGACAGTTAATATAAATAAGATATTAGTGCAATATTTAGATATTGGTGACTAGTTTTGACTTTAATTCCTCAGGTCTATTGAAAAAAATTAGTCCGAGTCAAAAGTTTAGAAAAGCTAATAAATCTAAAACTGCTCTTCTCTGTGTAAAGCTTCCACTGCCATATTCAGCTACCTTAAAAAAAAATCACCTGCATGGTAAGTGGCCAGAAANAGCAATTTAAATTGGCTCAGGCAAGGGCTTGTACCACACACTCACCACAAGTTTATGATACTCATGGTCTTCTGATGGTGTTTCAGCTGCCATACTGCCAAAGCCTGGCTAAAACATTTTTATTATTATTATTATTATTACTACTACTACTACTATATAGTAAACCACAAACTTCAGATTCAGACACTGCTGTAGGAAATGCAGTACAGGATGTATAAAAGGTGTCTTCAACTCTGTCATTCTGAATCTACAATAGGAGAATCACCCGGAGGAGGAGAAGAACTTGATAGTAGTGTATTGCCCAGCAGCCAGAAGGGACAGCCAGAGGACAGCCCACCCCAGCCCCTCCTGCCTGGTGCTGACAGGCACTGCAGAGAACTTTGCCATGCTCACACACGTTACTAAGTGCAGGCAAAAGGCAAATGGATTTTTGATTTTTTTTTTTCCCCTGGGATTTACAAGTTGGCCAAGTTTCAGCAGATTTTCATGAGGATGGTTAAAAGCACATCGCCAACATCAGGCTGACAGACCTGCTTACTTCACACAAGTAACACTTAGCCCATTTTTGAATTCCTGTTCTCAAGCATGAAGACAGCATAAATGAAACAAGTCTTCTGAGAACAAAACTTAAAGTACTAAAACAATATTTCTGCTAGCTTTACTCCACAGGTTGTACTATTTCTTTCATACACATACACAAATCAGCTTGGTGCAGTCTTCAGTAGGGAAAATGTCATTCCCAGTAACAAAACTCTGCCAAAGTTAAAAACTAGTTAAAGATGATCTTTACTGAGCTATGCCAGGCAGCTGTCTTGGTGGTGCTCCAGGCTGAGCCAAAAATATTTGGACATTTAAACAGTGTAAGAGAGACAACTAGCAGGAGAAATATATCTGAGACAGGTCTGGAGGTGAGATTTGAACAAGAAAGGATTGCAAAGAGCTTTAGCTCTGAAAAGTAAGGTGTGAGGTGAATGATGTTGGATATAATCATACCTTTCTTTTCTTTCTTTTTTTTTTTTTTTTAATCCACATATTCTTCTTCTTATGAGTTAACTTCTCT
>VZRU01018116.1:178962-226287 GCA_013398155.1 Pedionomus torquatus | reverse complement strand
CCCCCCCCGTGATTTATACCCACTATTTTCTCATCCGTTTTGGTTGCTATTCTATCGGAATTTCACCGAACAGAGACTACACTGATATGTGAATTGATGCTACACTGACACACGAGTCTTCCTTTGGAGTAGTGGTGACTCATTAAGAAGCTACTTCTTGTGCACAGTGATGTGCATTTACCAACAACACCTTCCCACCACTGTTTTCTATCCAATACCTGGGAATTTGTTGTTTCTTTGGAAAGTCTGGCTTGGCCATGTGAGCCAAAGGCCATCAAATGATATGGAAATAAAGCCTTTCCATGGAAATAAAGTCCTCATTGTAAGCATGGCTGGCTGAAAGGGTCAATGTGGGAAAGTATACCAGGAGTTGAAGACAGGATGGAACTTGCCCTCCCAGGGAACCTGTGCCTGTGTTGGTTCGCTGGCTTGCTCAGAAAAGCTGGACACAGCCAGGAGCACCCCTAAATTTCACTGTCAATCACTTCAAGGGTCATTCCACTGCTGAAACCTTGCCAGGTTTAGATTTAGAGCTGCTTCTATTTTCTGGCCACTAATCTCTTTAAACTTAATAGTACTTTACTTCTCATTTCATACTTTCTTTACTTCCTTAACAGTCATTTGTGAATTCAAAACCCCAAGACATTAAAGAGTTACATACCTCATCTTCCCTTCAGAGAGAGGCTGGTTTTCCTCTTTCGGTTTGTGTTCACTGCCAAGCATTTTGGACATTCACTTATGATGATTATTTTTACAGGTTTTTCTAGAAGTAATGAGCAATAACTTGTACTTCATCGGGATCATCATTCCATTTAGAGGATACTGAAAATCACAACTCATATTTCCATTGTAAGAGTACCTGCTATAGGCACTATATGTAGTACATATAGGCTACTTACATGGGAATGTTTTAAAGCTTTATATGTAAGCTTCTCTACAGTCAAAATCCAATCCGTCCATTTTTTCAGCGTCTAGCTCTGGTGTCCTATTATCCCTCAGCTGATCTATTTCTTGCAAACTGTATTAAAACAGCACCTCAGTCCCAGACTATGCCATCTTTGATGACTGAGGAAAATTGGTGCCTCTGAGGAGCTTCCCCAGAGAAGACTGACAGAATTGTATCTGTGAGTTCCTCAGCAGTATTACTTAATTACCTCTTGCCTTTATTTTCTAGTAATCCACTCATCACACTATAACCTTCATTTTTCTCCTCCAAGGTGCTTAAAGAGTTTCATGTTTGTTTTCACACTTTGGCCTCCTACTTTCCACATTTGCCCTTATTAGTCAGAATTTGGGCTCTTTTGACTCCACAGTTTGGCTGAAGTACCTTTGTGATTTAACCACTGTGAAGCTTTTCTTCCTTTCTTCTTATGTGCCCAAATACATTTAAGGGTCAACTAGTGGGTAAAACTTTGTGTTGGCCACTCTGCTTTATTCTCCCAATTTTCTGACAGTTTTTCACCTTTCCCATTCTTTTTGACTCTGTTTCTGACATCTTCAGCTTATTCCAAGACTGGAATTCCTGGTTCACACCCAAAAATAGAAAACCTAACCTGTTCTAACCTGTTCCAATACTCTGTTTGTTCTCTTCCCATTTTGAAAAGGTGCTCAACATCCAACATATATCAGGTAGTTCAAACCCTTCCACATCTGCTGTTTTAGAGATTCAAGTTTCACATCCACAGATAAAAATCTTGAAAGGGAGATTAACCCCAAATAACAAACTGAGGAGCAGACCAGTCCCAGTCTTTGATCCCTCCTCCCTCCATAGTAATGAAATCTTTAAAGTGATGCTAACCTTAACATAGGAGTTAAAAAAGAGAGAAAGATAACATTGTTTATGGCTTGGTTGAGTGGATTTCTGAACAAAGAATAGACATATGGGGTATATTACATGAAAATCAAAATCACTGAGGTTTCCCCATTCATCTTCAAAAAAACACAAGCAAATACTGAACTCATCCAGAGTTCCCTCGAGGTGAAGTAAAACTTTGTGTGATTCTGAATGTAAGCAAGATTGATACGATTTCGAAGGAATTAGGGAGTTCTCAAAATACGTTCCAGGCATAATGGATATCCAATTCAATTCGATGTACATCAGAAACAAAAGAAATTAATGCCTCGAGTTACATATAGACACAAATGTTGTTGGTTTCCTAAGTGGTTTTACCATACAGGGTTTATAGAAAGTGTTCATATTAGACTCGGTAAGAGAGGCCCCAGGATTTAAGATGTGTTGTTAGGCTGAGAGACAGTCCAAAATCCGAAAGTTTGTTTTGTCATCAGGCCAACCAAAAACCAGTGGAATAGTTTTTATACTCTGGTAATTTTTCCTGACATAATTTGATCCATAGGAACTTTCGCAGAGTAAATTGCACGGGAAAAGGAGTAAATTATTGTCTTAATTAAGAGAGACAGGAACATGAATTTCGTTGGCTGTTGAGTGTGTCATTATGCCATGTATAGCACCTAAGGCATCTACAGCTACCAACAGGTGGCAGAATATTAAAAAAGAAAAAAACATTGAACTCACCTTTTAGCAAAGATTCAAAGGTAAGTATCTTTGTCACATCTCTCCCACATCTGCATGAAATTAGATACAAAGAGAAAAATATTTGTGAAGGTGACGGATTACTTGCTAGGATTTCCCATATTTTTTAATAACTTCAGCAATTTCCCTAGAGCGTGTGAAAGCCCAGAGTGCAAATTATTTGATCCTTGTCACTGTTTATACAATAAGCCATAAATGCCTCTGACCTATTAGAGGATTTAGTTCATTCTGAGCTCTGAGGACCCTGTTCTTTTACTGTGTGCTCCCAAAAAACACTCCTTCATATTTCCAGAGGTGAATAAAGCCTGTAAACTGTGAGCTGTTAACTAAAGAGAATTACTCTGAAACAGGATGATCGGTTGACCAGATCTCTTGAAGAAATAGATTCCTACTGTTTCTGAAGAAGGAAAACTTAAACAATTTTAAAATTATGAAGTTTTATCTTTACATTTAAAGTAACGTGTTAGAAGCAGTAACAAAAAAAGGAAGTTTCAGTCACGGTAGCCTACTATGAACTTTAAAATGTTGATTATACCATTGATTAGTACAACTTACCAGGGGATACCTGGTTTAGACAGCATATCAGTACAGTGGCTGTGCAGACTTCTCCTTTCTTAGGTTAGCCAAGAGATCAAGAGATTTTTAAAAAAGAATAATATGCGGTTAATAAAACTTAGAACCATCAGTATTTATGATTTATTTGTTTTCAGAAAAGCAATTACAATCACCACATTCTTCATTTCATTAGTGGTATGTCAAAGAAACCTACTAAAGCTCATATGTCACTATTACATTTGCACAAAAGAAACAAAGCCAGATGTGCGGTGAAACAGGTCTAGGATATCTGGTTGCAGGTAAAATACCTAATGCAACATTTTTAGCAGGAAAAAGTATTTATAAAAGTTCTGTGCACATGTATCTGTTCCCTTCTCAATCAAGTGGACAAACTTTGTAAAACAAACTGTTTGGGCTAAATGAGTTAAGTATTCAAATAGTCAGTGAGATTTGCGTCATTTAGAAAAGTAATGAAAACATTTACACCCACAAATGTAGGTTACATTTTTTTTTTTTCCCCCAAAGAAAACAAGACTACTCTGAAATTTCCAGTGCCTTCTTTTTCTGGGCAGAAATCAATTATGTATCTGCATCAGCCAATGGAAATCACAATACAGATCCAAAAACTAACACTGGAATGGGAATTGGCCTGGACAAGTACTTAATAACCTATGCACTTAGTGTCCAGGATATGAACAAGACTTTATATGCACTTGGAGCTAATTTGGAGAACTTTTACACTAAGCCATATCTGGCCAAATTGATGTTTCTCAGGAGAGCCCAGAGTCAAGTATTTCAAACATTTATAATGTGCATATTCACTAATGTTGATGAAAAACAGCTCAAAACCCACTGTCTTCATTACAGACTCCCTGTAACACAGCAGGTTGAGGAAAAGCTTTGTGTTACATCTTTGTAATAAATTCTTATAATACTTGTGGGTTAGCTGCAAACAGGAACATGTGACACACCTAGACAGCTGAGAAGAAATAAAAGAAAAATTCTAATATTACAGAATTTCAAATGCTATTTCTTTTTATTCTCAAAATGGTGAAAAACCCTCATGATTTTGCAAGGTGCTTCTGTTCCTAAGGAGTTGGCTATTTCTACTTACCACCTAATCACTTAGCAGCTGATGTAGGAGATATGACAATTGGTAAATGAAAAACATTTTCAACCTGCTTCTAAAATTGTTGGGGTTCTTTGTTGTTGTTGGGGTTGTTGTTTGTTTGTTTTTTAATATTAAAAAAAATATTTAACATAAAGAGGATTTTCTTGCCAGGACTGTTTTGCTAAACCCTTGCTGCTCTATTACTCACATGAAGAAGAAAATAAATAATCTAATCTATAATATCACCACGTCTATGGTGAAATCATGCCAAATTTTTTTCCCTGCCTGGCTACATGTTTGTTCAAAGACCTGAAGCCAAGTAAACGTCAGGCAGTTAGAACTAAATAACCCCCTAGGAGCAGAGGGGATGAAAGATATGCAGACGCCATCCAAAAGCCTCCAGTAAGCATGAAAAGAAGGAAGTTAAGAAGAAGAGCAATTTTCATCTCCAAATATCTCCTTGTAAGCCCAAGCATGGAGACATTCAGCGGTTTTGAAGAAGAGCATAGTCACCCTCCATGTGCACGTACACCCAGCCAGTGGCCACCTCTTCTTCCCTTTCCTATCAAAATCACAGGATGCTACAGAGGTGATCTGAGCCCATGACAGGCTTTGGGGGCTCAGACTTGCATTTATGAGGCTTGGCTACAAAGCTGAGCCAAAAACTGTCCTTGTCAGTGCCCCATACCTGGGCCCTCTTTTATCCTCTGAGCTGCCTGCTCTGAAGACCAAAGCAAGCTTTCACAAACAGCATGGGGTGGGGATAAGCATTTTGGGAACAGTTGGAGGTGACTGATAACAACACAGACAACACTCGCTAAAATGCAGGGGTAGGTGATACTCACTTATTCAGATTCTGACATTTAAAAGTATTTCTTTAAAGGTCAACAGGTTAAAGTAGTGCTTGTTTCTGAAAGTTTATATCAAAATTTTACCCTAGGACCTATAGTTTCCCTCCCACTACAGTTTTCCAAGTCATTCAGAGTTATTGGGCTACATTTAATTTCTTTAGATATGCTCAATTGTTTAATCTAATTTACCAGATTGGGCATTAGGCATTTATTCTTCATTATTGTCTGGTTAGAGAGGTCTGCAGGATGCTCTCGACTGGGGGGAAACAGCAGCTGCAATCTGCTACTCTAGTAATAGTAATATTCCCAGGCAGACACTGAGGGAAAGTGCAGATGGAAAACACAGTTCTGACGGGAATGAGCAATGAAGGGTGCCACAAATCAGCCACTAATGGCTCTCCACACACTTACAATATTAAATTTCAAGAACCAAACAGTATCTTTTTGAGATGCTGTTTTAACTGACAAATCTTTAAACATAACCAAATTGGATAGAAACTACGTAGTGTAGGTTTTTAGCCCCATTAATAGGCAGTTTCATTTCAGGTTATTATCATTTTATAGAAAAAGGTTAAAGCTGCCACAGGTGACAATGGGAGGCTGGAAAGAGCTAATAGGTGTGCTTGATAAAACAACAGTGTACCTGGAGGAAGGACATTAATATACTGCTAGTAACTGGTTTTTAAGTGTCTCAGGTTCTCCCCCCCAGCTTCTATTGTTCTCATCTATCTTCCAAGTCATGCTCCCGAGGCTTTAACATCCTTTTGCAAATGCCAATGTCAGATCATCTCTCTGCAGAAGAGAAAGGCACTGGAACTCCTTTTACCTACACATGTGGTTTCCTATTTCTACTTGGGAATTTGAAAGTAATATAATGCTTTTGGTTGGTACCACTGGAATTAGTAGTTTACCTATTGCAGAAAATGTTAATTTATGGTACCTATAGCATCAAATATATATGTACAGCTTATAAGACCAAAGAGAGGTTTTGCATTTTCTCAAAGACAAATCTCAAGGCAAAACAAGGTATGAAGGCAAGAGCTCTCAAAACAGGATTTCTTATAGTATTCTTTATAATCACCGTAATTATGTGGGTTTGGCATAAGAGGCCTCTTTTCTGTACAAAAAAACAGTTCCAAGATTCTTATCCCGGACAGAAATTACCATGCCAAGAGAAGTTTCTATCTCACATGTAGCTGCTATGTAGGATAAGAAGCTTGTGGCACGTGACTAGTTACTGTAGAAAATCAACAACAATGTGTATCCTCCTCTCTATTTAATCACGATATTAAACATCCAAGTCTGCTCAGAGAATACTTTCCCCTATATCAGTCAAAAGCAATGAACAGTAACAAACATTATAGTTCTTTTCAAGATGTAGAGAACTCTCAGAGTCAGCCTCTGTGTCTATTTCTGCAAGCTTACACAACAGTGTCCCAGCTAGATAATGAAAATAAACATTTTAGGAATAAATTTCTGCAGGTAAATTAATTCCCCTATAAACCAAATAAAGTACACCCAAACGTTATCTCACTTTATAACGGACCAACAAGAAGATGCTCTCTGCAATCCCTTCTCCTATTTTGGCTGCTAGAATTCCAAATAATGATTTTTTCTATGTTGTAGTGTCGGGTTCTTTTCTTGTCATCCTCCACTTCTGTCTGACTTACTGTTGTCTATTTAGGTCTGAGGTGGGAGGAATCATAGAATGGTTAGAGTTGGAAAGACCTTAAAGATCATCAAGTTCCAACCCCCCTGCCGTGGGCAGGGACACCTCCCATTAGACCCAGTTGCTCAAAGCCCCTGGCCTTAAACACTTCCAGGAATGGGGCATCCACAACGTCTCTGAGCAACCTGTTCCAGTGCCTCACCACTCCCACAGTAAAGAATTTCTTTCTAGTATCTTGTCTAAATCTCCCCTCTTTGAGTTTAAAACCATTACCCCTCATTCCCCGATAGAGTCCCTCCCCATCTCTCCTGTAGCCCCTTTCAGATACTGGAAGGCTGCTATAAAGTCTCCCCAGAGCTGCCTCTTCTCCAGACTGAAAAACCCCAACTCTCTCAGCTTGTCTTCATAAGAGGTGCTCCATCCTTCTGATCATTTTCGTGGCCCTCTGCTGGATTTGCTGCAACAGGTCCATGCCCTTCCTGTGTTGAGGACTTCAAAACTAGGCACAGTACTCCAAATATAAATGTAAATGATGTAAAATGTAAAAGGATCCAGAATACACTGGACCTTTGCCCTTGAATATAGTCTGTCTGGATTGGACAAAGAAATAGCTAGAGGCTTTTTGGTTTGCTTTGGTCCTTTGGTTGGGTTTTGGTTTTTATCCTTACATATTGTTTTCCTTATTTCTACAATTTGCTTTCAAGTTTGGCAATTTGATTCAAGAGTAAAAGTGAGGAGAGGGGGTTCTTGCTGTGTCGGTGTGACAGTCACCCAAAGAATCACAGTCATAGAATCATTTAGGTTGGAAAAGACCTTTAAGTTCATCAAGTCCAACCATAAACCGAAGGCTGCCAAGTCCACCACTAAACCATGTCCCTAAATGCCACATCTACACATCTTTTAAATACCCCCAGGGTATTTAACTCTTTTATTTGTCAGTCAGAAACCAGTTGTGTTTGGATTTCTTTTCTAACGACAGGTCAGAAGGTTGAGACATAAGGCAATGACATTTCACCCCTGCCTTCAGCAGGGTCATTACATTTTCTAAAGAAGATTTATTTTACCTGCCACTTCTAGGACAGACAAATAGCAGCACATCCAGAGGAACAAGAAGCAAACCCAAAGACTGTAGCTGCTCTCTCAGGAAAAAACTATTTGGAATGTGTAAGTCCTTTTTTTTGAATCAGCTACATTGATAACATCCAAACCAAAATAATTTATGCTTAGCTCTTGTCAATTCCTTGACTAATCAAGAAAATTAGTCACGTTTTATGTTGAACTTTGAGTTTAATCTTCAAGCAGGCTAAAACAAAAGAACGGGAAAGTCATTAAATAATATTTTTTTCATAACATATAAATCTCCTTTCCGCACAACCTTGCTATACAAAGTTGTTTTGCAAGTGTCATTTATTATTTATATTATGTTACCAGCTCATTGGCTCACTTCAACCAGTCCAACCTTTACTGTGCAGGGCACTGCACAAATGTATATAAATGACATTTCCTGGAGCTACATGCAGCAGAGACCAGCAGTCACAGTGTACACAGGGATGTGGAATTACAGCTCCGCTGAAAGCATAGGGGCTTTGTCATTGATTTCAATAAAGGTGGAATTTCACTCATGTAAATTAAACCACAACAAATTAGTTGACTTGTTTCCTTGAGGTCAGATAGGAAGAGTCTTTCAAAGGGCAGCGTGGGGCATTTGTTTTTCATGGTTAAATGGAATTCAACGAACCACGTATCAGACTAAACATTTAGTTTTATATGTTTCCATTTCTTGTTCAAAGCCTAAGATTATCCACGTTGGATAATCTTGCACTCGGAAATACAGAAGTGCTTTATATCACCTAGGAAATTGAAAACATTTTGTGTGTCCGCCTTTATCCCACACATATAAGCAAATATATACAAAATGCAGTTTATAAATGGAACAAATTATTTCTGATGATGAATAGATTTATTATGTATTTGATGGTTGCTAATGAATATATTCATGTTGCCCTTTTGGGATAGCTTTGAAATTCCAACCATTGGTTAATTGCATGAAATAGAAGCATGTCACACATTGTACACTGCATAGCAGTCCAGTAAACCACATAGTCTAGTACTATATGAGACCAATAAATACTTTTTTAACATTCAGAATATCATTTGTCTCTTGCAATTGTGTCTATTTTTCAACCCTGTAGCTTTAGAGTACCTCTCCATTGGAGAAAATTAGATTAAGGTGGGTCTTACAGTATTTTAGACTTACCTTCTGCCTTTCTGGGCTGCAACACCTTGAAGATGAGGTGTATGGGACATCCATACACCCCACATATTGATTATATAAAGTTAATAAAATTATTAATACATGTGAAAGAACCCACAGGACTTATACAAAAAAACCCCATAACTGAAAATGTTCTTTAAACTTTTTGTTGTGGCGTAATGGTACGAAAAAGTGAGATTCCTTTTTGACGGCTTTGTTTTGCTCTGGCATCGGTTCAAAAGGAAAGTTGTTTTTCTCCCTCAGCTGCCTTTACAAAGAAAAGCGAAGACAAACAAACAAATGAAAAATAAGCCAAAAGCCACTTAGACCTCCCAGTCAGCTACCTTTGCAGGGAGATTGTCTTTTAAATCAGGCCTCACTGGGTGACTGACTGTAAAAATACAGCAAGAGGTGCACTCAGCGCATAGCTCTCCATGCCGCTCAGAGAAGCTCAGCCCATGTTCCCAACAGTATGAAGGCACACACAGGCTAAAGATCTGAGGGTCAGGTCTCTTCCAGAGGTGTTCCTAGACAATTAGGCTTGTGACAGAGGGATCTTAGGATGTCACTCTGAGTCAGGAAATACAGAAAACGTACACGTAGGAGTTCGTAGCCGTGCAACTGGTTGAGTATGTTTTGCTTCCAGTGCTGAGATGACGCAGCCTGACAAGGGATGTTGCCAAGGTCCCATTTCTAGAGATCGTAAAAGTTCAGTCTGGGATTCACCTGTGATTGTCATAGGGAGAAAAAGTGTTACGCCATGAATATTTCATTATGAAAGTGAGAAAACGCTTTCCCCTGGAGCAGATTTTGTTAGTTAGCACTTTTCATCTCAAGCCTTCACAGAAAAATCCCAGGTTGAGTTTCATGCTCCCTGAAATATGTTTGAGGAATTCCCCTCTGCTTGCCACAAAGGCATTTTCTGTGGCATAGCATGGAAGGAAGGACGGGAAAAGAAAAATCAAAGATAATTAGAAAGAGAAAAATGAATAAAATATCACTAAGAAAAGTCCTGCTGTGGTGCATCAGGGAAATCAAGGAGAAAATCAGTACCTCAAAGACCTCTTTTTCAGCCTAGATTTTTACTTATGCAGCATATATATATATGCCGAAACTGGTAGATTAGAAGTAAATGACCTTTAGTAAAAAATGTAAATATAAAAATAGTATTTATTTACCCCAGGATTCATACCTGAACACTTCAAAACTCTTTCCTGAGTTTTTTCTCTATCTTCCAGCTTCACCAATGCAATATGTAATATTAAAAACGTTCATGCACCATTGCCAGCAGTTTGAAGAGAATATTTGGCCAGTTGTACACTTGCCTGCCCATTCTAACACACAATTATCTTATTTGTATAAGCATTATTAGTACATATATGTCCCAGAACTTTTTGCAGTTCAGCGTGCAGAATTTTAAAGAGAATTTCTTGAACAGACCAGACTTAAAATTTCCATAGTTTTCTTTTTGAGACAGTCTTGGATACACCAGCTTTGCTCTAACCACTTAAGGGTACAAATAATTTGCTCATTTTAGATATCTAAATTGATGTTCATATCAAATGTTCTGGTTTTTATTTTTTTTTCCCCACTAGAAAGAGGCTTTTTCAATAATCATAAACCAAAATATTTTGAAGTTTCATTTGGCTTTTTATATGTAGATCCCAGAAAGTTTTTGTAGAAATTTACAACAGAAAATTACTGTATCAGATGTGGAGAGAAGATCCTGAAAGGATCCTGCAATTAAAAGAAATTGAAAGATCTTTTATCTGGAAGAAATATGCACTGAGTTGAACCTTATAGTGCATAGATCATGTAATAATCTATTGTTTTGTAATATACAGTTCAGTGCCTGCCATACGTATGATTTATTTTTAAATTTAAATCCCCTTTTAAACCTTAACATTAAATGTTAACAGTCAAGAAGGTCAGAGCAGGTGCATTTGAAAAACTAAAAATGAGGACAGCTATTGCCATGAAAGAAATTTCAAGGCAAAAAACATGCAGAAAGAGGGCGTGGCCTCCTCTGGAAATGTCCCTATTTAGCTTTCTGTGTGCATCACACAAGGGAGAAATGGGAACTCAGAGCTCTTCCTCTTCTAATTTGCAGGTGATTATAAGGCTACAGGGAGCTGTCAATTGTTGGAACATCCCTTGTATAATTACATTAACCTCATCTGGTGAAATCTGAGTGTAAATTACTTCTTCACTTAATAAGGATATTTAATTGAACGTAGTTCTCAGTCACTGTGTGACAGATTTTTAGGGAAGGTTTGATATTATATACATTTTAATAGTAGGTAGGTTAAAAAAGATAAAACTATTGAAAAGGAATTTTACCTCAAAGTGATTTTTAAGAATGGACATCAAAGAAAGCAGGAAAAATAAGTATTCTTGTCCTCACTGCTGTCTATAATCGGCTGGGATCTTTTGCCATGGTAAATGAGAACAGGCACATGGATTTATGAATTAAGGTATCAGCCAGCCAATTAGCTGAAGAAATAACATCCTTCCCCCCAGGATGGAGTCATCTCATCCCAGTTATAGCAGCTTAAATGTCAAATATGTAGTAAATGTTGTGAATGAGAAAGAATCAACACTTCTTTGCTTTATTTTAAACAAAAATGGTTAGTTTTTTTGGGGGGGGCGGAATTGGGGTGGTTTTGGTTTTGGGTAATTACGTTATTTGATCACCCAGTGCAATTTCCTGCCTCCTCCAACACTAACAGAAGCAGCAACAGGCGAGGGGACCAAAGTACTTTTCAAAATGGTTAGAGAACACTATAGTGATTGGCTGCTAATTTTTTCCTCCATCATTGAATTCTTCTATGCCCTTATGCAATTCTTTATTGCTGAATACATTTAGTGGTATTTATTTCCCTTAATAAACCTTAAGGTGAAGAAATACAAGAGAGACAACTATAACAGAAGTTTCTCTAGCTCAACACTTTTAGCCTGACGGAAAATATATCACATTTTTGATTTATTTATTTTTTGAGTTGATCAACATTCTTCATAACTTTTGTGCAATTTTTTTCTCAATAATTTTTCTTTTATTTTCTAGAAGATACTTAAATGTTCCTTATATAACATTGAAAAAAAAGAGACTTGTAGGAATAAATAATGTCTCTTAAACTGAATGATGCACAGGTACATTGTTGGTCCTCTCAACATCTTGGGGAATGCTTATGAGTCCAATTTTTTTATTTCTCCCCTCCCAAATCTGTGTCAGTCTAATAAAATACATGAACATACCTTAAAATCGCTGTCTTATACATTTGGATCACCAAAGCTGAAGCAGTACCATTATTTTAAAAAAAATACAATAATTTTAAAATGGTTTAACAAATCCAAAATGCTTCCTTACTGTAAAAAGAAACATGCTAAGTGGGAAAAAAACGTTTTTGTGAAAAGATTGGAGAAGTTACCGTGAAAATCTTACTGATAAAATAGAAGCTTATTTAATTTCAAAACCTCTAAAATAAAAACAGCTTTTTGAGAAAACATCACAAGGGTAATAAGCTATAACTGGAATCTGATGCTAGACACTTTCAAGCTAGAAATAAGATGCAAATGTTTAACAGTAAGAGTAATTAACCAATCGAGTAAGTGACATTAAGATGAAGACAGGATGTTTCCCTAAGAGGTATCTTTTAGCTTAGCCGTATTTATGGAACTGGAAGCAGGAATTAATTCAGGGAAGTGCATCCACTAGATGCCATGAATGAGTCAGCAACATCTCGGAGACAGCAGCATCAATCTTCCCATGAAACTATCATGTAGCACTTTGTCTGTTACAGGGAGATCATTGACCACAGGCATTAATATCTACCTTGCTCTGTATTGTAAAATGGTCTGAAACTATGGTGATAATGACTTAAGAAATTCAGCCCAGGTCTGAAGCACGACACTTTTGCCATCACTTTTCCTAGACAGGAACACTTATGATAAACAGGATTCTGACAGGCTTGTTAGCATCAGATGATAGCTATATTAACAGATCTCTCTTATTTAAGGATAGCTGGCTGCTTGCCCTCCCCGAATGCGGCATGAGTAATACCTTAGCAAGAAACAAACAAACAAGCAAAAACAAAGAAAAAAAGAAAAGGAAACAAAGAAAAAAAGAAAAGGAAACAGAGAAAAAACCCCAATCCTCCCCACCCCATATTATGCTACCACAAGCATAGGCCAAAAAATTGTCCTAGTACTGTTAAATATTAAATTTGGAGGGACAATTAATATTGGTTTTCTTTACTGTTTGTGTACCAGTGCAGAGGCAGAGTTACATCTCAAGTGCAGCAACAAGAAAAAGAGTTTTCCAGGCAGTTTGTTGTGGGAAGTGCCATTATTCCTCTCACGAGTTCTCCTTATAAAATCAACCTCTCAATGTCTCTGTGGCCAACCTGAAATACTGTGAATCTTTATTGTCCCAGTGGCAGATAACAGAGTTTCAAAAGCAACACATACATACAATATCACAGATTCAACTGGTAGGAGTTGAACCCAGTAACCACCACCTTTGAATAAAGGCACCCATCTCTGTTCTTCATCCCTGCTGTCACTCCTGGAGGTTTCCTATGATATACCGCATTGTCACTTTTACTGTAAAGAAGTCACAAACTTCTTAAAACTAGGGACATTTAGCGATTGACATAATAAATTAGTCTGCTAGTCTCAATCTACCCAGATTCTTTTAAAAAAATACCTTACTTCAGAGCAAGATCTTCTTATTTCATTCACAAAAACCTGGACCCATGGGTGAGCTTAAGGAAATTATCTTTTTTTTAAATCAGGACTAAGTTGTTTTGGTCAAACGTAGTTTGCTTAAGCTTCTAGTAAAAACAAAATCTTGCAAAGCAAACCATATTATTAATGGCTTTCTTTTTTTTTTTTTTTTTCCCTGACATAATCTTCAACACATGTGTGCAGAAACAAAGGGTGAAATGTATGCCAGTCAAAACAAACAATATAAACAGATTGTGACCCCTTTTCCACACACCTTTGCTCAAGACCAGTGTCTTTCCTCTAACAGCAGAGGTTAAGGTACTGGAGAAAACATGATGCAGGCTGATATTCTCAACCCTGAACCTAAGAGTTCAGATGAGTCAGGAGCTGCTCATTGGCTTACTGTGAGTGGAAATCATCCTGGTGTACATGCTACTGCTTTTGGCTGCCATTGACATGGAAGCCTGCAACGCTGACTGCAGTGCTGCAGTTCCTGGACCCAAATGAGTAGTTGTGAAGCCATCAGTCTAATAAAAGTATTTTAATTTTTATTTTCATTTTTTACAACGCAAAAGGTGTTCAGATACAAAAGGTCTGATGCGGTACCATCAAATTCCTTTTGTTCACCACAGAGGAATTATTTTGATAAAGGATGTGTATGCTCAATATGTGCAGGTACATCAGCAGTGTTGTTAATTTGGGTATAAAATGACTTTCAGACTTCAGTAGCAATACTGATGCTTCCTTTTCTTTCTTGTAATCAGACAACTGCGTTCCAACTGCAGCAATATGTGCAACTAAACAAGATTATGTTTGTCATTTCTGATATTATTGATGACTGTCTGAGTTTCCTTTATTATGATACTTATAACTTTTATTCACATTATGTCATTACCTGTAATGGAGGATAATCAGAAACAGGAACAAATAGTAGATTTTAGTTGTTGTTTTTTTAATTTTTAAAAAAGACTTTATCATGATAGTTGCTTTATTTTAACATCATCTTTTGACATGAGATCATTGTGCTGAACATTACTGAGAAGCGTCTTGTGAAGGAGCAATTACCCAGACTAAATGGACTTTTAAGCAGATTCAAAGAGAAAGATAACAACAAGCAGCGAAATGTACATTAGTGAAATAAAGCTAAATCAAATAAGGATTAGAAGAAGCTGAATGATCCTCAAATAATGCAGTATCCTAACTGCTTAATTAAAAAATGCTTCTCGTGCCCAAGAGATAGATTGCGTTGCATTCTAGCTCAGCCACAGGAAGCGCGAGGTTGGCTAATGCCCCCCCCCCCCATGCCTGGTTCCTCTAGGTGCTACTGTAACACAAATAATCAAAGGAGAGAGACGTCGTAATGGGGAGAAGCTGAGTTATGTCCCATGTGCTGTCACCCCAAGGACGGATCTGGAGAGAAGCAGGGACCCTTATCTCGCAGCAGCCCTTCTTGGAGGGGAGTGTTGGGGCACAGATGGGGCTCCGCAGCGCCTCAACTGCGGCAAGGCTGGTTGGTTGCAGCATCAGTGTGGAGCACCAGGGACAAAGCCTCCGTGCCCTCCAGCAAAGAAGATCTGTGCTGGGATATAAGACCTGCTGAGCTTAACTCAGTTTTTTCTCCTGATGTGATGAAATGCCCATCATTATCAACCACAATGGATAGTTCAAGTTTCAAAGCCCTGAAGCTTGATTGCATGAATTGTGGTAGTTAACCAGTATTTATTAAAACATCATACAGCTGAAGAAAGGGCTGAAAAGCTTCTTTCAGGTGGTCTAGGACAACTTTTCACTGCACAAGCCGTTTCACTTGTTTCCCTAGAAATTTGTCTTACTACTGATGGAGAAAACCTTACTTTTGACACTGTCTCATTTATCAGTATATGTATTAACAAAATATTCATTTCTTTAAAGAGGCAAAGGAAAAGAAGTGTTTGGTGTATAATAAGAGCTTCTAAATCCTTTTTATGAATTTTCATCAGAGTAGCCTTAGGTGCATAGTCCATTTATAATGATCATAAACTCAACACCAAATCATGCTCCCCTTCATCATCTGAGAAGCCACACTGTCTGAAATGAGAGAAGTGTGGGCACAACACATACCAGCTTAGCTTGATGAGGTAACGATGCTTTTGCAGGTTAGTGGCTGAAATGCAGCAAAGATGAAATATTGATATTAAAGCTCATTACAGGAGTCCTGTCCCTCTCTGCTTCCCTCATGCCTGCCCTTCCCCAAGACAGACAGGGAGAGACATGGCCTCCATTTGCTCTTTCATGAAAGGGAGGGTTGGGTGACTAGTCTGAGAAAGATTTGCATAGAAAACAGAAAACAGCATAGTAAGAATTTACAAAGCAAAGGAAACAGAGTCTGGGACAACAGCCTGTTCTTACCCAGTTTTATACTTTCTTTGATTGAGAGACTTTTGGCTGCCTTGCACATCAGGGGTTTAGTCATGTTAGCCTTCTACCCAGAGCAGCTAAACCTCCTGAAACAAAATGTCTAGGTGATGAGTAGGTAGCTGTGAATTTAAGCTCCAAGACCAGGTAATGAATAACACTAAAACTTCCCTGATCTTGTTTTGACTCGCCAGCTACTGTAAAAGAGGAAGGTTCTTCAGCCAACTCACGAGCTTTTTTTTAGGAGATTTTCTTGAAAGACTGCTGGATTTCACTGATGTTGCAAGACATCGGCAGACCACATAATATCTGTGTGACCTCGGCCCAGGCTTAGCAAAGAAGAAAATGTCAAGAGGCCCTGCATAGCCACCGACCTCACTGCAAGTTTAAAACCCAATTTGTTATTGGAATTGATAGGAATGAAAGTCACGCTGTATCCTGAAGGAGAGGAGAGAAATTCCCAAACCAAAGAAACTCAAGAGATTTATGCAGCTGACTCAAACCAGGGCTAGACTTTTATACTTGCTGTTAATTTACACAAAACAGCTGTTCTATAGTCATAATCAAGAAGCGTTAGGACACATTTATAAAATTAGGCTTTGGAATACACTGCAAAACCTCAGACGTGAACACTCAAAACACTAATTATTCAATCTCTATGAAATCATGTTCACTTCTAACAGAGAATAGTTTGTTTGACATGCCAGCTCAAGGCTTCTGTGTACTTGGCTACGTCGATCCTTGCAAAATTACATACATTGGAGGTTTGAATAACATACAACAGATTAGGCAGGAATTGGAAAGCATTGTTTGAAAATGAATTTCTGACTACAAAAGGCTGAGCTGCGTTGGCAGGCATCCTTGAATTTGACAACTGATGCACAGAGGGCAGAAGCAAAGCACTATTTCTTTTTTTCTAGAGGAAATTCTCTAAGGGAGTTCTCTAAGAAAGCGTTACAAAAAGTACAATAGTGATAAAGAATTGACTACATCTCATTATCAGTTTGAAAGCCAGAAGAGAAATAATTAGAGTCTGCTCTTGTGTTGTTTATGTTACAGTGGCTTACAGACATCCTTTTCAATGCACAGGCACAAAGTGCATCCACTGTATGGACCCAATGTTCTGCGTGGCTGTGGGGAGGAAAAGAGGAAGAGTGTTTGCTCAGGACCTCCTCGTCATCTTGCGAGGCTGGCTCAAGCTATTTACCTGAAACTGTGGTATTTGGAATAGTGTGATGCTCTTTGCATGTCTAAGCACTAATACCAAAATCGGGTTCTAAAATGCTTTCACTTGTCTAATCAAAATGAAGTTCCTCTATTGAAATCACGTTTCTACAGCTGTCATGTGTGCGAAATGGGGGTGGGTGACAGAGAAGGAGAAAAGGATGATGGGGAAAAGGAATTGATTTTTGTTTACTATTTTCCAGGGTTATTACAAACTTCTTCCTCCGCAAACCTTATTCCTTCACTTAACCCTCCCGTATTATCAGTCTAAGCAACCATTCCCCTGAGACAGGAGGATGACTCATTTCCTTCTCTAATATATTTTAAGGGATATCTTTGAAACCTGCAGAGCCTTTTAATGTCCAAAATTCCATGAAAAACCACTGATCTCCTGAAAGATATTTTCTTCTCTTAATGATCTTCTCAAGAACCATAGCATGAATATGAGTTTAAACTCTATTTTAAATTTAGCAAATTGTCTACAACATTCTAAATGTTGAGTCTACAGCATTCTAAATTTTTAGCCACTTAACATCCATACCCAAATATTTTTTTTTTTTTCAATCCAGTTTGAGGGGATCTTCTTAAATTCACCCCTATGTATGGCTTGACATCCCTCCATTCAACTTCTCTGGCACTCATACGCATGGACAATAAATCATCTTTACACCTCATTCCACTACAAATTTTATTTAACCACTATACAGGAGTTCTTAAAGAGATTAATTTGATACGCTGCTTCTAATAAATCATATGAAAAGGTTTCAATATATTCAAGCAGAAACCTTATCTGAAGACCAAAAGATGAAATAAATTAATACTTTAACACTGATAATAACGTTTTACTAGATACTTGCTATTTTGAAATACTTTACATATGTATATACATTAGAAGAACTGGTAATTATGCTCTTTAGTAAGTTTTAGTACGCAAGGAAAATTAGTTGCCTAGGATAATTCATTACCCTGTCTTTAATACATACACAAAGCGTAAATTCGGTCATAGCACCAAGGGGTGGTAATTAAAAAAAAATAGTTTGACTTGGACATCTTAGTCCTACTTAAGTATCATTGCAGTTGCTAAACCTAAAATGAAAATTCTCATTTTATCCTGTCAATCATTGCCACACAAGCTTTTGTCCTTTCATCTCATTTGTGACACACAGCTCCACTTCTACCTCTCCCCAGACCCTCTGCTTTCTAGAGCTGAGCAGCATTAGCCGAGGAGATGGGTGGAGGACCTGTCATCCTTTCCTACAAATCCCAGTGCCTAGAACAATCATTGGATGGGGTGGGAGTTTGTAGGAGATTTCAATATATGAATCATGGAAAGGTTCCATCATGGTAGGCACCATGCAGTTGCCTACCTCCTTCTCCTGAAAGAGGCTTTCACTCCCCAGCTGTTTCACTGAAGCTTTATCTTAAATAACGAAGATTACTTGGAAAATGAGGGGTGCATGGAGCAAAATGCTATGTGGTGTCATATCTCAGAGGGAGAAGTTCATGGCTTTATTTCCAAACATGACTTTGGTCAGTTGGCTACTACAAAATAGAAGAGGGCTGCTGGGACCTTCAAATATACTCTGGGCTCCCTGGCCCCAGATGTGAACCCACAGTGCTGAACTCTGCACATCACTTTCTCAAAGACCACGTTCTCAAAGAGACCAAAATAGATCTGATGTTGGCATTTTTCATAATGCAAATCATCAACCACAGTATTTCAAGTATCCAGTCTCTGTCATTCCTTTTGGAAGTGGTGACTAATAGGCAGTAGCCATCAACATGAATTAACTTGATATTCAAGCAGCTCTCAAGTGGGGCTCCAGAAGTGTTTGTTACAGATACAGCAATATTAAGACATTAGGGCAAGTCATCTATTGTTTTGATGCAATGTGACATCCTATTCAGTCTGCATATTACATCATCTTGTGTTGTTCTAATATATAAATCTAAATAAAACTTTTTTAAAAAAGGAAAGAGAATAAATGTTATTTTTAATACTAATTTCTCTGGGCTTTAGAATTTATCTCAGATACTTTTCTCACATAATGAGGTATTGATTCACTGCATCAAGATCACTTATGCATTCAGATAGAAAACTTGAGACAAGCTCCTCTTCTTTGAATAGAGACCATTCCAGCAATTTGGACTGTAGGTATCACATCTCCAAGGTTCTCTGTATGTTCTGATATTGCACTCTGATACATTTTACAGTGATACTGGAATGTATTTTATTATGTTTTTGAGTGAAGTAGCATTTCTTTGAGTCTTTCTAAAATGGAAATAGAACTGCTTCAGAGAACTTTACATTCATGTGGTATACCGCAATCGGAAAATAAGGTTCTATGATACTGTCATATTTTATATTGCAGAAAGGGTTATATTGTCAAGAGCACAGCATCTACACTTGGGGTTAAACTCTCAAAATAACTCAGTTCCTCCTTTGGGTCCATAGGTTACTTTTTCTGTTTTACTCTTCCTCCTTTTTTCAGGCAGGTTTTAAAATCCTGGCCCTTGGTATTGGTTTTTTTTTTTTTTGTATATTTTGGAGCATAATGCCCAGTAACAAATACTTTTGGACCTAAGTATTATGAAAAAATTAAAGTTGGGGCAACATCAGAGTGAATAAAGCTGTGTTTAGCTAATTATTTATAGGTAGGAAATAATGCATACTTTAAGACTGAAGTTGAAGAGGTAAAAATGAGGCAAGAGACAAAATGAAGTCTGAGACCTGCAAGCACAGGATTTTTATGACAGATGAAATACAAAATTATAGCTCCTTGGAGTGTGGAGAAACATGAAAGATAAGACAGAATGAGGTGAGATATGCAAAAATCAAATCTTTTTTTTTCTGGAAAAAATGACATTTCAAAATCAGTTGTGTCTATATGGCATAATTTATTTCATATTAAGTGACCAAATGATCTAAATGAGAGTATAGTCAGACAAATTGCTCTGTAATTTCCTTGGAAAGATAAAGCCTGCCTATTTGCATTAAAAGGCCAAAATCTTTGTGAATATCTGACAAATTAGCCTCATGGTCAAGTGTGCCTTTGTATTTTATGCTACTATAAGTTACTTTTCAGTGTTTGATGAATCTCTTTTCAACATATTTTTGTCTTGGCAAATGGCCATTTGAAGTCAGAGGAGCTGGAAAGATATTAGCATCCCTTCACAGGCAGGTCCAATCTTGTAGAAATATGAAAGTTTAGAACTCAGAATAAAATAAGGTCAGTGTTTCCTACAGGATAAGTTTCAAAGATATCTTAAAGTTAATTTAGAAATAGTTTGTATAGATGTCCAAACGAAAGGAAGAGATACACACAATGCTTAATACACAAATATGTGATATTAAAGTTAATGTTTTAAAAAGCATGCTTGTCATAATGAAAATAATAAACCGGATCACACCAAGTTTTTTAAACTTTTTCTTTTTAACACTAATTCTATGACATAATTATGAAAAATAAGTATGTTTTTTTCCTCAACAATAAGGAAACACTGTGAGTCAGAAGATCTGGCTCTGGCCCCAGATACATCCTGTGATTAATTGGCCTGGATGTGTTCTCTGTGTATCAAGGTTCTTTTTCTCTAAAATGGAAATATTTGCCTAACTTTGAAGAGTTTACCTTTTGGACAGCAGTTGAGATTCTTACTGCGTAGTAGCTGAGACAATACACATTCACTGGGTATTGTTTGGGGTGCACATTGATAAATTAATGCATTTTTTTAGTAGTTTGAGATGTAGTTTGTTATTAAAATAGTAATCTCATTCAGATTTACTGTTTAGGAATCTTAGTATATATCGGGGGGGGGGAGGGGGGGAAGAAAAAAGAGCTTCAGTTCCCTGCAAACAGAGATGTTAATTTAATTTCCTGAACATGTCTTGCAAACCCATCTATTTTGCATTCAGGTCGCAGTTCAGAGCACACCTTTCTGAAAGCTTTTCTTTAATAGCTTTTCATCTGGCTCAAGCCATCACTGCCTAACAGTCACCCCCAGACCTCCACCCTTGCACAGGCATCCCAGGGTGAACTGCCCCCTCCCTCTTGGGGGGTACAAGGGTGCAGTTGGCTGCAAACTTAACCCCAACCACAAGTGGATTTGGCTGAAGAGTAGGAGCTATTTTGCTGGGTTCCCTTTCACACAGCTCCCTGATCTAACAGGAAGCCATTCCACCTCTTCCAGCAATGAGTTTTGGAAGGCAGCAACAAACAGGAATGAACACCTTTGTGTGCTGAAATACACAATACTGCCACAAAACACATAGCCTTAGCAAATGCCATTCTTGAAACAGACTAGAACATTGGAACTGAACAAAGCATAACAAACGTAAATGGCAAAATGAAACCTCACCCAGGGGCCTATGCAACCCAGTGTGGGTTGCATGAAGGAGGGCAGCCCCCATGGAAGAGCAAAAGGTCAATCACAATGCCTTCTGAGATTTTCCTCGGAAGGAAGTGCTGCCATCTGCATGGTATCCCGTCAGCTTTATGGGAGCACCGCACACAGTGAGCACTTTTCACACCTCCACACTAATAGGGCAGCTGTGGGATTAGTATCTCAGGGCACAGGATCATGTAGATTTAACATATCTTAAATGTTGTGGGATAAACTGATGATTTCTGGTGTAGTGTATTTCTACCCAAGTCCAATGTTGTCTAACTGGCAATAAAGAAGAGAACATCCAATATTAGCTATTATTTGGAGACAATTTTTAATTTTTTTTGTGGGTGTTAAATTAAATTTCAATTGGAAATTAGAGCTTTTATAACTATGAGAGAGCTTGATTTAAAGTACAGGATGCGTATAAAGGTCATAAGAGAAAAATGAGGCAACTGTAGATTATGTATTATTTATGGATATGGAGAGGAATAAATATTCATAATTCAAGGAAAACAGATAACATGGAGCTAAGTTATTGAGTGTTGTCTACTGAAAAAAAGAAAAAGTCCTTTTAAATGAAGAGAGATTATTCCTTCCCGTATGTGTAAAGACAAGTTAGAAAAGTGTGATTTGTTTGACTGTGACTCATCCCTTCAACATTTGACGGATATGAATCAGATGACCTTCCCCTGGGAGCATATGCTGAAAACAAACCAAAGTTTCTGATTGTTTAGAAGTCTTCAGGGATAGTTCTTGCAGTCAACAGGATCATCTTCATTTAGTGCTCATTTTTTGTTGCTTTTTCCTTTCCTTATCAACCATGGTCAAAAAGTATCATTCCCTGATAACAACTTATTTCTCCAGTCTGGAGTGAGCAAGGTACTTAGCAGATGATGCACTGGACCAGAGGATGGGAAACCAAGAAAGGACTCCAGCTGAGTGTGTCAATGGTTGACTTGACACTACTGTGCCAGGAGAACATCATCTGGGGGCACCAAATCTGTGTAAGAACACTTGAGAAAACCAGTAAACTGCCCTGTGAAAAGGTATGATCTTCAATTCATGGATAGGTCACTTACTGAGAAGGTCTCCCTGGAAACCTTTTTTTTTTTTTTCATTTTTATGAAATGTTCTCCACCCACCCAAAGGATGATGACAAAGTTGATTTGTAATCACTTCAGTTCCTCTGAGGCATTTAATTGACCTTGGGATGAGGTCAAAAAGTCAGAGCAAGGAAGATGCCAGTAGTGAAAGAAATGTTCTTTTTATTCTGATGGTTGCTGTTTTGTCTTCTACACTTTCTGAAAGTCAGCCTACCCTAGCTGATTTCCAGTCAGCCACAGAAGATTTGGGACTCAGCTTGGTATCTCCCACAGCAGTGAAGAATGTAGTTGTAAGCCTGAAGAAGTCCATGAGAACAAGTTTCAATTTAATAGGTGGCCACTCCCAAGCACTTGCATATGGTTGCTCATGTCTCTGTGGCTCTAGGTATGTCTTGCACAGGAGAAAATAAATCCCAACTTTCCTAAGAACTGCAAAAGGCTTTCCAGTTCCATCAATGACATTTTATATCCCCTTGGTCAGAAAAGATGAGCTGTTCTTCTGCCCTAGTTATCTCAATTTAAAAATTAAGATTTTTTTTTTCCAAAAACTGAAGCAGATCTTATGAATATGAATGGGTCCAAAACAGTAAAGTGCTGACATTCTTCTTAGTATGATGGGGCAAAAAATTGGAAAACAGTAACAATAACACTGAGAAAAACCTAAGAGAAACATGGAGAGCTAATGAAATGGGAGTTTTACAATGATATGTGGCTAGGGGAATGGAGAAACTGTGCTGGAGAAACTGTGCCAGAGAAACCACTGCCAAAGCATACTGCAGGAGACCACGGGCTCCACACAGCACTTGGGCACACTACAGTTCCCATGAAGGTTTGGTCAGCCTGTGCTTGCTGAGAAGGATGCTGCACATTCAGATCCTGGCTGCAATTTAGCAAAACTGCAGGTGCAGAGTAAGAGTCTGTAAGTGTCTGAAAGGAGAAATACAGTGTGGAGAGAAGAATTAAGATATATGAAGCCCTAGCAGTAATTGAATGCAAGGCACAGAAGACTATTTTGGCTAATTTCTCAGGGAAAAAATACCTGACAGTGAGATGTCCTGGACGGTATCCTTATCTCTGAAGCATACGGAAGCATCTTTCTTACTTGAGATATTTTAAATTGAATGGAACAAAATAGCAGCAAAGATGCTCTGTAAAATAGCCTTCTTTGAGCAAAAAGATGTACAAATGCTAGTATTCCTCACCAGGTCTGATGAAAACAAGAGAGATACATAAGATTTAACAATGAAGGGTAAAAAAGCTGGTTAACAAATTATTCTAACAAAATTACTAGGGTTTTTCCACAGCTTTTCAGAAATGAGAAAGCACACCATTAGTTATTCATCCTTGACAATTAATGCTAGTACAAATCCCAGAGCATCACTTTGTTAGCCCTGTCTCCCCTCCTTTTTGACGGATTACAGCAGTGCCTCAGCATGTTGCTAGAAGCTGATGAGGTCTCACAGGAAGCCCAGAAACAGACTACCATAAAAGATGGGGAAACATAAATAATTTAAAGTCAAAATAATATGAGGCAACTCCTTATATTAAGATTCAGGAAATTCAAAAGGAACAATTTGAAACATAAAGATAATATATTAAATTACTTATTTCCTTTGTGTTTTAGATCTTTGTGTCCACTTTCTACATGGTTTGCGTTTTGTCCCCTTCCACTGCATGGCTGAACCGCAGAGCAAGACTAAAATTTTTCACAATAACAAAACATCTTTTAAAAAACTCCTAGGAGGAGCCCTTGGTTTTATAGATAGCAGCATCTTCCTTGTTAAAGAGACAATGGATGTTTACAATGGATGTTTATTTATCTTAATGCAAAACTAAATCAAACATTAGACATTTTTCTGCAGATGGGGTGTATTTAATGTAACTGCATCTGTAACTCCATCTTCCAAATAACATACTAACACTCTCCAACTCTGCACAAGAGTGATTTCCTCACAGCTATACCTTACATGGGGTAGAGCAATAGTATAAACAATTAGGTTTTTAAACCTGAAGAAACTGTACAAGATATATTCAGCTTCTTCCATCTCTGTTTGCTATTTCTACCACATTAATTATTTTGGATGCAGAAGCACTTACAGAAGAGATGCCTCCCCTCCTTGACTGGCTATGGAATATTATCAAGGGCTCTACTTACTCCATTTACACTGGCTGAGACTTGTCAGAAAAAGGTTTACCTGGAGGGATTATTAAAAAAAAGAAATCTGATAGTAATGGATGAGCTTTGAAGTGTGCATTATTGATATTAGTATTATTTTAGACTATATACTAGCAAACACAGGATAGACTTAGGTTTGAAGTTGTCACACTGTTATCAAACCATAACGGCTGTCAGGGCTTTGACCCAAAAGAAGGTAGTGCACTTCCAGACAATGCCCTGGCAGGGGTCAGTATAGAACAGGGACATCTACTGATAGCTGTTAGTGCAACTGCAGATTGGGAGCCCTTTCTACCCATTTTACCAATAGGTTGCCACTCAACGACATGCAACCCAGAGGGATAAAAACGATATATACTTTTTACTTTCACTCTTTTACCACCTCTGTGTTCAAGAGAAAACAGCAGGCTTTCACAGCAAGAGACTCAAACATTCTCTTGTGGAGATAAGTGTAACTATTACTGACCTGTGAGGATAAGACAGGAGAACAAGCTCCATGTTTGGTCATTTTGCTCCTGCAATTCCTCCTCTCTGGCTCATCTACACTTAGCCCACATGTAATCACCCAGTAAAGCTTGTATTCGTATAAGAGCTCCTGTATCTAACCAACAAATTGAGTTACAAACTCATATGCTGACCCTCGGTATGTGACACATTCTTCATACAAACCCCTTCTCAAACACATCAGCAGCTTGCTGGACTTCATCCTCCTGCAAATCCCCACCCAGGTGGCTTGGCAGTATGGAAAAATACCATTTATTGGCAAGCAGCGGTAGCCTAGTCAGGTCAAAGGAGTCAGAAGGACTGTGCTGAATCTTCCAGAAAAAAGTCTAGTGATAACTACTGGTTCAGTTTCTCTTTGGTGACAGACGTATTATTTTTCGCCCAGGCAGAAATAGCCCCACTCCCAATGTTAGTGAGGCACTGAAGTCTGCTTGTAGTTCTCACGCATCAGAGTTTAACCCATTTCATACCTGTGTGCCACCTTTTACGTAGCTGGCCACTTGAAGCAGAGTGAGGAAAGGAAGTTTATTTCTGCTTTATGAATAATAAACTGATTAATCTCTCATTTTAATGGTTGTAAAATTGACATCTCTACTGCCAAGCAGTGCTGGACAAGCATAACAGTTTTATTGCTTACGTGCTGAATGAGGCTCAGCACATAGGCATCCTCTGTTGGTGTTCGGGTGAAACACTAAGTTAGTTTCCATTAGTTCAAGAGATAAATCACCATTGTTTTCATGCAATAACTCTCTGAACAACTAAACCAATCTCTCTTCCATAGGTTTTATCTTATAAATAGTCAATTTTCTTATCTGATTTTGAATTATAGGAGCAAAAACATTAAATGCAAGCACAAACAATAAAAATTGAAGCAAATCCAACAAAAGAGACAAAAAACCCTACACTGTTCCTATATTGAATCCTGTTGGAAAGTGAGAAAAACCCTGCACATCTGCTACACATTCATTTGCTAATCAAGTCAATTAAAATGTTTTTTATGGGGTCTTTCTCAAGAAAAACAGTAAGTTCGCTGTTGAGTGGAAGGTTGTGTTCACACAGCTTTTCACACATAAGACAGTGCAGCAAGAGGACCTGCACGATTACCAGCACTCTGGAATGTCAAACACCATGACCATAATGAAGTTGTTCAATAATGCAATTTAAAAGTTAGACCAAGAGGCTTCAGTGTCAGTCCACGTTGTCAAAGACTGGGGAGCACCGGTTGAAGCCAGAGTCAGATGTAGACACGATATCGAAGGTAGAAATGGTACTAGATTAAGATCATATTAAATTTGTTTAGAAGGAGGTAAGAGTAAGAAATGTGAAGTGCATAAAAGTGAGTAATGTTTAATATAGTAAACCTGTAACCTTTGAAGACATGAAACAATCACAAGCAGCTTCTAGAGGTCACGAAGTTAGTGTACAGTGCTCAAGTCATGTCTACATTGTCTAAAAAATGTAAACTCTTAAGTGGAGTTAGTTAAGTTGAGTAAATATCCTGGCAGAGGTGAGGCAGTCCATAGTTTCCTTGTGAATCATTGGACTGAAGCGAAGTTTCCTATGCTGCGAGGTTTTGAATCTACCTGAAAAAATCACACAAGAAGTATGCCATGCTTCATTGTCAGTACATTGTCTTCCTGAAGTTAAAAACCACAGCTTTTCTCAAAGTGAAGGCAATGTTCCCCGTAGAAGACAAGGAAGTAGCTTTTGCAGGGATCTACGTTAATCTGTATTAATCATTCCCATTTTTAAATTCTGAAGATTGAACCAGATTTTCTCAATGAGATGCAAATGCCCACACAAGTACATGAGTTTGGCATAAGACAAAATCTAGGCTTTATTTTCAGTTTTGTTGTCAGTTCAGTGAGAAATCATCAACTTATTTACAGCTTAATTTTTCATTAGTGATTAAGATGCCTATCTTCTAGCAAAGTCATTTCTTCTGATGTAAACTAGCAAAACCACTATCTATGGGGAAACACCCTGCATTTATAGATAGAAGATGTTCTTACTGCCATCTGTAACCATCTAGCACAGCCAATAAGCTGTCAAACCTGCTTTTGCAAATTTATATTTACAAGTAGTATAAAGTAATGGTGAAATACTTGACTAGAAAGCACTGATACTGGTATGTCAAGCTGCATAAAACTCAAGTGTGGCATTGAGACAAGGTGTACTATCAACAATACTAATCTCAAGCATTCCAAAATATCTGATCAGACAGCAAAAGAAATGACAGAAGTCACTTAAAAACTCAAGAGTTTTATCAAGTAATAAATGCACAATTCCCTCTAATTCACCTCTAATTTGCTGCACATTTTAGTTTACTGAAGCCCTGAATGACAGAACTTTAAAAAGAGTTTGTAACTGATGTTCTTATGGAGTTTCTTGATTTTGGCCTGTCCTTTAGGCAAAAGTACTCTGAGATTCACCATAAAACCAACTCTTGTCAACCCAGCATGCATATGTTAACACTGTGGAGTCATGTTTTTCCAGCCTGAGGCCAGAAAACAAAAAAACTAACCCAGAAAATAAAAAAAAGCCAACAAAAAGGGTTAATGGTTGCCCCTCGACAAGGAAAGGCAGCCTCATTCTGTCTTCTGATGGCCAGATTATGTCCTAATATATTTAGTTATTTTTCTATATGAGGCCTGAAATTGGTGCTTTGTTAACCCATCCTAAGCTTTTATCCAAACTCTTGCCATCTTAAATATTGCAACATCCTATCCTGAATGCTCTGCCAAGACAATTTTTCTGACCCAGCTGCCCATGTCGCTCCATCTTTGCATTGCCTGTGCTGTTTACTCCTCTTACTTCCTGACATTGCATCAAATCGAAACTACTCACTTCCACTTCTGTGGACCCTCTACTTGCCTATCAGCTTTCATTCACTGAAGACATACCTGCTGCCATTTACCACTAGGTATGTTCTTTTTCATGATGCCTGCTAAAACAGAAGGTAGGCTACTGATGTGCTTAACCCCTGCCTGCTACACTGGCCAGTACTGTCTTGTTTCTTAGTATATGTATTATCCTGTATCACCTTGCAAGCATTTTGGCTTCCTCTTCGTT
The DNA here is from genome assembly GCA_013398155.1 of Pedionomus torquatus. Classification (NCBI taxonomy): domain Eukaryota; kingdom Metazoa; phylum Chordata; class Aves; order Charadriiformes; family Pedionomidae; genus Pedionomus; species Pedionomus torquatus. Next base: position 197,712 of record VZRU01018116.1, on the reverse strand, counting down.
ATGTATTTATACTGGTTTTGGGTCTCATTACATGTTTAAAGCTCCTAGACACTATGATCATAGAAAATATATGTAATAACAATAAATAATTTAAGGGAGTCTACTGTTAAGTAACTGGAGACTTCCAGAATACAAACTGATGCAGTAATGTGATAATAGGTAGTGCTCTATCGTTTACTGGAGACTAGGGCACAATGCAACTCTGATACCATCTCTCTAACCCAGAGTGAGTATAAGCAGCTTTACACAGTAATGCTTACAAATCTTTTAAAATCCTTGTAGAGCGTTCTATGAGACTACAAAAGAATGGGTAGCAATTGGAAATTATTTGCTTTGTGCCTTTTGTTTTATGTCTAGAAATACTCACCCCTACAGAATGCCAGACCAGGGTATATTGGGCTGCCTTCTCTCTGAGAAATGCACACACCTGAAACACAGCCAAACTCTGCATCCCTGCAGCTTCTGTCCAGTGCCTACTGTTTTGCCAAAATGAATAAACATAGTACTTTAAGAATCATAATGGTGCCCACAAATCCATAATGAGGTTTTGACACTGTTTTCTAAATGTATATTTAGTGCTTATCCTCTAAAGTTTGAAGTGTGCCTGTTGTGTCTGATAATTTTTTTCTCAGGATTTTTAATAAAAATTATTGGGGGAAAAAAATACTATCTTTCACACTGGTAGATAAGTGCATGTTTTTGTGACTAGAACAAAGCTAACAGGCACCAAAGCTTTAAATATTTTAATTGCATCAAAATACCTTGGTCTTAAATTTACTTATCGTTCTAGGGAATGAAAATAATCTTACATTGCTTTAACACTTTACCCTTTCTGATACTTATAAAATTGACTCCATTACTTGCAGCATTCATTTGAAAAAAGGATGAAAAAATGAGAAACACACACAGACACCGTAAAGCTAGAAGCAGCAGAGGCTGAAGTTACAAAGTCCTTAAGATTTTGAACACTCAAGCTCACCTTTAGATTCTTAGCTTACATCTAGGTTTCAGACATTCACCACATTTCTGAGATATTTGAACTCTGGGTTACAATGTGAGTTAGGATTCTGCAAGGTCTAAGGCTGAGAGGGATTTCCCTTTGAAATACATTTACCTTGGAGTGTAATTTCTCCTAGGATGGGACTTTTTGTTGAGCTACTTTCTTCAGTGCTGCCAAATTGGAACTTGAGCAATGCTGCGCTGACTGTATTGATATGATGCTTTACCTAAATCCATTTAGGGCAAATTAAACTTGAAAGGAGAGAACTATATGATGCTTAGCCAAGTAATTTGCTCGAGACACTGAGCAGCTAAATGAAGCACCTGTTAAAAATGGGTGCGTGCTAATCTTTGATTGGTCTTCATGGATGTGCCATTCCATCCTCCACACGCGCAGGTAAAGCAACACACTGTGTTGGGGGTAAGGTAAGAAAACGATAGCCTTTGCTCATTTCATGGAGCAGAATTGTCACTGCACATACTTGTCTGTATTAAACCACTTCCTCCTATTCATTAGTGCCCATGTCAGAGCAGCTGTTGGGAACCTCTTAGTGGATATAAGATGGAAGTGCTTGGAGTCTGTACCTGCCGTGAAAAGTGGCAAGAACATGAAGTATGTGAGCTTGTGGAAATCCTGGCCACTTGAGATGGAGCGTGTACATACATCACAAGCACAGTAGGTGTACGCAGCAGACAAAACACAATCCTGACCAGCAGCTTCAAGCTCCATCCAGCACACGTTGGGCAGAAAGTCAGAGTAAGACCTCAGCTCCTGATAAACAGGAGTCAATCATATTTCAGACAAAGGCAGCCAACATGTAGTCACGCTCCTCTACAGCTGAGGAACAAAAATTAATCCCATGCCAGGAAATAAACTACACAAGCTTCTCACTAAGAGAACATCAAACTTATAAATGATAGAATAACAGACACATAGTGGTGCATATCCACAACTCCCATGTCTACAATTGTCATTAACTGCAAGTGTTTCTTAAAATTAATATTCCATGTAAAATATGACATTAAGTAACTTACCAGAAATGGAAATAAAGACCAGCAATCATGTCAGTTCCTCATGTCTTTTAGTTACATTCCTCTCCTTCCCTACGTGCAGACGTATGTGCATATGTGCAGACACTCAGCCTCTACATCTATATGCAATTATATACCCACTCCCATCTAGTCTATAGCATTACACCTCTAACTGTCAGGAGTAAGCTATTTTAATCAAACCATGTCTTTTGTCTCAATTTCCAGGGAGATTTTATTGGCATTGTTGAAGGCATTCAACCACAAATGTTTCTTTTCTCTGTTGTCATATACTCTTTCCTCCCAATAGCCTTAGTTCTGTGCACAGAGGCTGTTTGCTCCACACGCACAAGATTTGGAGAGAAACTCTTTACTTCCCTAGAATAAGCGTTAGTGCAGTTGTATTCCCTCATTTCCCATATCATGGGTTTAGGGATTCCTCAGAGGATGAAATACTTTGCAAACAAGATATTTGGTGCCTCAGGGCACTGGACACATGTTAAATCATTGCCCAGACCAGTGAAACAATCTGTTATGGCATGTTCGACAGCACAAACCTACTTGGAAACCCATTTGTGTATGCACAATTTGCCCCAGATAATCACCTAGTACTTGAGCAGTACAAAGAATTTTTTATCTCGTATTGCTTCTTTCATGTTATATTATTATCTAACTTACTAAAATACTAGTTTTCCAGATCAGGTATCTCTCATTTGCATTATCTAGAGAGGTTCAACCTTCAGGGAAAAAAACCAACAAACCCATATTATTTTTTCGAAGAATCCAAAGCCTAAAGCTGAAAGAGGGCATTAGTAGCACCTAATCTGAAGCCCACCTCAACTTAGTGTCCCTCAAACTCACTCACAAAGTACTCCAGGAGACAGCTGGAGACGTGCTAGCAGAAAATAGATAATATTTTATTATTCCTTTGATGCTCTGTAGTTAAGTAAACCACGGCAAGTGGCTGGACAGCAGCAGAACTGCAGCCCATTACACGCTAGGCAGGACTTTTCTCGGTAGCACAGGAGAGGGTAACACCATCTAGCGACGTCAGTACAGTGGTATGCTGTCACAGCATCAGTCCAGCAAGGGGAGCAGCAGGTGCAGTACGAGCACATACCTCCTGTCCAACAGATTTGTTGTCTCAGTATATGGTGCAAAGGAAAAAGGATCACGGGAACACGTGGAACATTCCTGTCACCCAACTGCTCTGTGCCTGAGAGCTGCAAAAAGGCATTTGCTGTTTTGCAAGGGGACACTGAGAAGGCAGCATGCCTGCCATTGTACAGATAACCACAGCCTCTTCTCAATAATGGGGATCTTGGCTCACTCTCCCCATGCGGGACGAGGGTAACATATGAAAGCTGGTAAGCAAAGCTATCGCACAACCAAACATGCAGCTTCCACCCACTGCCAAGGTCAACACAGCCTGGAAACACTTGTGTCCTAGTGACTCCAGGCTCCGATTACAGACATGTCTGAGCTCAGAAACAGGAGGTGGGGGGGAGGAAGGGGATTTTCAGAGTGTGAGGCAGATGGACAGGTTATAGGTCACCTGAAAGTATTCCATTAACTGAATGTCTCACATAAATGAGAGCCTAGTGTTGAGAAACATTTCTGTTCTCTGCTTTTCTAAGGAATTCCTCTACCATCAGACTCCTACACACAGTGATGTTCTGCTGTTATGGATCAGTCCTGAAAGCAAAATCCTTGCCTATAAAGTCAGGTAAGTAATCAGGAAGACAAGACAAACACATTTTTAAAGTCCATAATTGCACAGGGGTTATTTAATGTCAATGGCTGAAATGTCTCGTCTGTATGGGAGCTCTGCCAGTCCATAGGGGCAGGACTCCATCCATGTTTTCAAGATGCACGGAAGTCCACACTTCCTCCTGTCCCACACACACTGAATCAAGGTTACTCCAGGACTCTTCATGGTTTTCTTTCATGAGAATAAGGATAATGCAGACAGAAACACTTGCACTTAATGAAAATTTGGAATAGAGAGCTTCCCTTAGGCCACCAAGAAGACCATTTTTCTGAGGCTAACCAAGCATGCAGTGGGTACAATCAGACTCTGGTCCAACACCAGCAGAAAGCCAAAATTGGTCTTCACAGGTTAGGGTGTCTATGCTGGGGAAGGGTAATTACCCTGTCTTTAGCTGAGAGATTTCAGTGCACAAAACCTTCAACATGAACATCATTTGAGTAATATTTTGCCCATCACCTTCTAAAGATTCATTCCTGGCTCTAGTGTCATGTTGCTAGTTAGCACACCTTCATCTTGTTTGCATTAAAATAGAAAGTAAATTTGCTGTTGAATACTAATCCTAAAAGAAATGAGATAGTGCTTCTTTAGCCACCTTGAGAGTATCAGATGCTAAGGTGGTGTAACTAGCAACCAATACCTGTCATCTGATGAGAGTGAAACTAAATCCACTAACCTGAATCTGATCAATTATTTTTCAATAAGAATTAACAAAAAGCAAACTTAAAAAAGGTCTGAACAGTGTCTAGACACCAACAATTGCTCTTAGAATAATGTTTTTTGTAAAATAGATACATTTGCAAAGTAAAGCAAAAACTTGAATGATTTCTGAGAGATATAAACTCGCATAGATATGTATATACACACACTCTTCATTAGTTTTAGCAAGCCTGTACAAACAGCCCCATCTTCAAAAAGCATGCTTTCATTATCCATGCCAGAGCACTAGCAAAGAGTGAGAAAGATGATGAAGTGTTAGAAACAGGGTTTTGTGTTTTCAACAGGAAACATTTTCATTGTATTCTGCATGTTGCCAGATCCACTTTGAGATTTTAGCCAAGGCATCTGATACTTCATCCTCTTACTGCGCATCAGTTTTCGCATCTTAATATAGAGAAATAATACACCCCTGCCTTATACAATATTCTTGTTCATTCTTTGGGGGGGAAGCTTTGAGGTCCAAAGCAGACTCAAATTGAGACAGATGAAAATATTTCTGATGACAGTGAAACCTCAAAATCTAGAGACACAATTGTCCCCCTCACCAAAAAGACCAAACCAACAAAAAAACCTCCCACAAAACAACAACTAAGAAAACGCCCCCCAAAAAAACAAAATAAGAGGGAGGCTTTCTGTGAAGAATAAAACACACTAAATCTTGCTCTGTCTCAGTTTTCCTACAGCTGTCCCCAGACGTCTAGCTATTGGTTCATTGATGGCAATCATTTCCCTTTTTCCCATCTTCATGACTTTTCAAATGGCCCCAGAAGCCAAAATTCCTGTTCACAAATGAAGTGTTAGCAAATTCCTTTGCAATCACCATAAAACAGGTAGGTTTTAGTTTGGGTGTAAGTTCAGATTCATAGCTATGCATATGTCTTCCAACTCAGCAATCACATTCTTTCTTCGCTTTCATCCTTCTTCTCTGGCTAACAGCAGAATTGGTCAGCAATAGCTATCCCTATCCCAGGAAGGGGCAAGTTTGGTGGTCACTGAGGCACTGAAGGATGACCAGAAAAGTCTTTTTGCATGCCATATCACTGCCATAATTTAGTCATAATATTACATTTCATGTAACAATGCCAGGTAATGATTGGACCTTAAGATTTCTATATTAAGACGTAATTATACTGAAGAGCCACTGGAATTGTTAATGCCTACTCAATTAATTATGGTCAGACGTTCAAGTGTAAATAGTGACCTGATGTATCCTTCATGTAGCATTAAAAATCAGAACTTGTGATGAAGCCCCCCATATTAAACGTGGCAGATTTCACCCAGAGAAGCAGTGACCACCTGCAATCTGCCAGAAGCAGTAAGAAATGCATGTCCTCAGGTCTTATGAAAAGTCAATTTCCAGACAAGTAGCAGCACTTATTTCTGCAACAGCACATGTCCAGTCTAAGAACTTCAACTGCAAAATTATTATTATTAATATTGTTATTATAATCTTCAGTTGTGGCTAATTATTAAAGAATACATTATCTTAGGAAAAAAAAAAAACAACAAGAAAGTTATTGGATTAACTTATGTTGTCACTTATTAATAGGAATGATAGCAAAATAGGTTGCTTTGATTAAATTTTAGTAGGAATGTAGACAGTAATTGAAAGCCACAAAGGAATTATTTTACTAAACATTATGCATTCATTTTCCTCTATTTGATAGACTATGTTAATTACTTTTGCATAGTTACAATTAGCACATGTTAGTAGGGTTTTTTAAAATTTCTGTTGACCATTCTACTGGCAAGCAAAAGCCTTCAAATGCTGCAACTGCCTGTCCTTTAGCCACTTAATGATAACAAATAAAACAGACGTCCCAGCATTTGGGAAATTCAGTCTCCAAATGAGGGAGATATCTTCCTTCAAGAGAAGAACAAGCCTTTGTTTGGCTGTGAATCTAAGTTAGCAGTAAACACACCATATACTGGATTAGAACTTCAGCAAGTTATTTAATTATTAATTGGGATACTGGAAATGTAGGTTCACCTACATTATTCTTCTACACATACTGCTTGAGACAAAGACTCCGGTTTTTACACACCTCTAAGATGCATGATGAATTTGAGGGTAAGCAGCCTGTCTTACCCATCTTATACAGGTTAGGAAGACTGAATTTATATCTCAAGTTCAAACCCAAAGCTATGTATACTTTTCCCAGCATTAAAAATGCATTGTAAAGAGAAAAAAGATGTTTCTTATTTCTGCCTCCTATTTGTCAACTTGAAGATGCACATAATTTTTACTTTTATTCTGAAAAACAATATGGACAGTTAACACTTACATAGAATATTGGAAAAATATGAAAAAAAAAAAAAGAAAAGAAAAGAAAAGAAAAAGAAGCCTACAACAGCTAAGCAGGGTAAATTGAATTCTTATAAGCACCAAATTGTGAAGATGGCCAGTGCAGTTTATATAAAGCTAGTTTGGCAGTTGGCACTATTTACAGATAAATATATTTATGATATTTTATATCATAAAGTTGACTATAAGTAAGGAGATTACAATGGCAAAAGGCTCAATAAATTCTCTGTCAGTTAAGCCTTTTCCTCCTACCAGGATTCATCATTCCTTTTGCAATAGCAGGAATCCTCATTGCATGTTTCAGCCTGTCTGTTTTCCCCAAATACAACAGATATTCCTACCTTGGCCTTACAAAAGGTTATAGAAAACCCTATGAATATTTGGCCATTTGTAAAGAGATCCTTCTTACAGAGCTCTCCCTGCTGCTGGGGGACAGGTGAGGGGTAGACACTTGTGCCAGTGTCTTGCACGGGCCATAGTGCAACCGTGGGGGAAGGTCAGTAAGGGAGTAACAGCACCTTGCAGCCATGCAGCTTCTGTCAAATGGACAAAAAAATCTCTAAGTAGAAATAAAAGCATCAGAAGGCTAATTTTAACTTTTTTTTTTTAATCTTTACCAAATAAACTACAAAAGGGCATCGCTGATATATTAAAAGCCCAGTCTTCTATGGACCTTCATTAGTTTAGCCAGGCCTTGTTTCACCTGCAGAAAGAACATGTGTATATGTATATTATTTTTTTTTAAATTACATTAGTAAGGGCTTCACATGAGGTGGGCAAAAAAATCTTATTATTTCATTTTACTAAGAAGTTAATGGAACATAATACACTTTGGGGCTGAGTTAGAACATGCCAATCTTAGAAACAGGCAGACAACTTTCTCCTCTTTCATTAAAAATCCCCCACTCCAACCCATAGGCAGAAGGTTGCTAAGGAACGTGTGGCAAAACTGAGTGATGTTATTTGTCCAAAAATCACATAGTCCAATAAAAGATTTAGGAAGAGAAATCTCATCAGGAGAGTTCCAAGCTGCTGACCTGTCCACTAACCAAAGAGACAGAATTATTCCATCATTTAAAATTTTGAAACTTAAAACCTTGTTTCTTAAGTAAGATCCAAAAAATAGACATTTGTGTAACCACTCTACTTTGCACAATATGTGATATGCAGATTCGCACAAATTGAAATTACTGAGGAAGAAGTACATGTGCTGGATCCCTCAGAGAGGGAAAACCTGAGACTGCATCGCCTGCCCATCTTCCAGCCGTAAAAAGTAACTTTTATTAAATCCCTTTTTATTCTTAAACTGAGTCTGGAATCCCACACCCAAATTAAAAATAACCCAATATACTGTTAAAAGTTAACATGAGAATATTTATTAGGGTACAGATACAGGGATATTTCAGTGTTATTGACACACTATCAAGTATTTATTGATGATTATCAAATATTCTGACTAAAGTGGGCAAGGAATGCTATTAGACCAAACAGAAGAAGGATACGTATAGAGTATCAGCCATTCCTATGCATATCACCATGCTGCAAGGTTCCCAGGCTTGCAGCCAAAAGTTAGGGAATTAGCTCTTTTTTCTCTCCTAAAAAGAAACAAAAAATATCTCTTATGTTAGATGTTAAAATTTCTGATAAACTGTGTTTGCATATGGACTGAAGATTAGAAAACTGGGGCACCCTCGGAAATACCTCCTAGTGCCAGGCAAGGAGACAAAGCAGAGGTTAAGCAATCTTCATTGAAAAGATTTAACTTCATCAAAAAATTAATAAATATGTAGCTGTTTTTAATTTTTTTTTTCATTATGGTCAAATAAAAAGTTTGCAGTACTATGATTGCAGCACTAAGGAAAAATTAGATTTTGGCATTTAAGAAGATTTTGAAAGAGATTCCTATTTTAATTCTCTGTTTTACAGTGGCTTTGCTTAATGACAATGAGAAATACCTTCATGAAAAGAAATCCAGGAGGCAAACAACACATAAAGCGATGATTCACACGTTGCACTTCTGAAAGTTTTTCCACACTCTCTTTAACATTGCTCACTGTGGCTATTCCACACTATTAAAATAGCCACCCTAGTTGAATCTGTCTACTATTTTCTCTAGTTAAAATAAAAAGGCAAATAAGGTCATGAAAGTTTCTGTGGATTAGCGTGAACGACTGAGTCACAAATGAATGCTATTAAATACAGTTAATTTATGAGAAGATATGTTTGCACACCTCATTGTAGATGTACAAATATTGTTAACACAGTGGCAATCACATTTACCATGATGGCAGCTGGGAGCATCAGTCCAGCTAGAGCTGGGCTTCGGTCTGTTCATTTTGCTGTGGTTTCCATCTGTACCACTCTGCAGCAGTTGATAGTTCTTCTTCTATAGGTTATGCTTCCTGCTTAGTTTACCCTTGTCTTTCTGTTGCACATCACAAGCAGGGTTCTGAATTTAAAAAGAATTAAAAGTTTTAATTCATAAATTTCCTTCAAGGTTCTTTCATCCTCCACAAAAGAAACTAAATTCATTCTTGCTTTTAATAAGTGTTAATGAGTTAATGTTCTTGCCAGAACATTAGTATGTAATTTTACAACTGTGTGATATCTTTAAGCTAAATTACACACTCATAAAGCCTAAAGACATATAATTCAGTTTATTATACAATCATACTGTAACAATATAGGTTTAATTTCAGAAAAAAAGCAGACCATGAATGCCCATAACATTTATTCTAAATGTGTACCAAAGAGCAGGGCAATTCAGAGTAAAGGATGAAACCATTGTTAATGCAAATACCTAAGTTTCACTGTTACATTCCTTCCTAAGGCTGAAAGCATGCTTTTCATGCCTACCTGTCCAAGATGAAATATTTTCTTGCCTCTAAAAGTGGCCCAAAACGTAAATATTATTTCATATATTTTTTAGCGATATATCTTATCAGAAAATTCATGTCACTGTATACCCTATTAGTCATAGGGAGTATTTCAACCAGTGTAAACAGTTCTATTGCCTGAAATGTTATTAATAAAGCTGAAGATTTCAAAAATGTTCCTTTATGCACATGCTTATGGTAAATTCCACGGACAATCCGCATTTTTTTATATGTGCACATTATGGGCTAATCAAAAAAACAAAAAGCAATTTCTGAAAAACTATTTAAATTCAAAACACCCAAACTTTGTGCATTCAATTCTGTTGTTACCTTAATTTTATGCCTTTTGAAAAGCTATACCTATATCTGTGAATATTATAAAATATTTTTATAAATTTTGACGTGTTGAAAATGTAATTTTTGGAAAATTCAATAAAAAATATTTTTATTTGAAAACTGATTTTAGAAATGAGTATTTGAAATTCTGACAAATTGGAATTTTACCTTCATAAAAAAAGAAGGAAGAGGCGACCATTAATTTGTACCCCTTCCTTTTGTTATCTTTTTTTGAATAGGTCCATATATTATTTAATGGGTTTTGTAGAGATACATTTACATGAGTTATAGATCACATTACAACTGATGAATGCCCAACACACAGGTATGTTATGAAAGGTCATCCGTTACAAGGGAAAATGCATAATGTATGCTTGCTGAATACAATTGCAAGTTTTCTAGGCTTATACAGAGTAGCTACTTGGGCAACACCAAGCAGTGAAACTTTGAACATGAGTGACCTACGAACATTATTTAACTTTGAGGTGCTACTTGGAGGTCTGTTGACTTGTGGGTTGCATTCAGCACATGTAGGGTAGGGCGCAGTATACATCTGGGCTCTGTTCATTATGAACCAATGAAAATAAACCCCAGGTACCCTGATGCCATATCCTAAAAAAAACACTAGGGAAATGCCCAAAGTTTTCCTTAGTTATTTTTAAAAATTCCCCAACTCCTAAAGCTCCTAGGTCATCTTAAGAATAAAGAACAAAAATAACCATTTTACATATAAATGAGAATGATGATGAAAGCTCATGACTTCTGCTGTTTCACTAAAATTTTGTCCTACAGCAATTTTGTTGTACTCTGGCTGTAAGAAGCTCAAGGACAGCGGACACCTCGTAGTTTGTTTCTGACATTAGTGACATACTCCCTTTAGCTGTCCAACTTCATTAAGAACAAGAGGCAATTGCCTATGCCCATGTCCTCCCTCTGTGCTTCTTGCCACTGCCAGCACCCATGCAAGAATCTTCCAACCTGATTTACTGTTTCAAGAAACTCTTGAAACAGGAGGATAGCCTTTGGGAGTTACTCTGATTTTAGTTGGGAAGGATTTCCATGTGCCAAGAAGCATAAAAATATGCAAGTAAAAACACATTCCATCATTCATTATAAGATTGTGGTTGTGTACCAAAAGTGTAACGAGTGGAATTTGATTCTGTAAAAAAAAACCAAACCTATATCTTGGGTAAGATTAGGTATTGTATAAGCTTCTCTCTATTGTCTCAGTCAACACGCTTGTGCAGCCCTCCACAAAACTGAGTTGTGAGAGTCCAAGTCAGGTCAAGCAAGGCTGAGCGTGTGGGGAGAAGGTGAGGTTATAAGGCAAAGCCTGACTGCCTGCGCTCATCTTACCTGTGAAACTCAGCATCCCCGGAGGGGGCAATGCAAGTTGCTCTTTTTCCAGCCTCTGTAGGCTTCAATCCCATTAGGACTGTGAAAGTCTACTTCATTATCCAGACATCTATTTCATTATGAATATCTGTCTAGACGTAAGAGAGATCAGAATACAGCAGTGCTCATGGCCCGACACACACTGTGACAGCAGCAAGCAAAAAGCCACACAGTGGCCTTAACTAACCTTTGTTAGCTCACATCTACAGAGAAAACCAAGTGAGCAGCAGAGCAGCTGAGGACTCCTAATTGCCTGCATGAAGAAGCTTCCTCCTAGAGAATGAAATGAAGATTTGACAGTATGCTTTTGATTTATTTAGCAAGAACAGGACTTTAAGATGTTTTCTACCAGTAACAATTAATATGTTTTTCAAACAAAAAAAAATAATTAACTTTTAAAGATGAAAGCAGATTCTTCTGCATATATCAATCTTTAATGTGAATTTCTAAAAGATAAAAAGGAAGAAACATGGGTTAATAGCTTAGCATATGCCTGAAAGCATTAGCACCTTCGCAGAGTAGTATCTGTCAACAGCAGTAACATTGTTAGTGTCAGTGTACACTCTGTGGCTGTAGGAACAGTTGTGCAGTTTATCACCTCCATTCTTCCCAGAAGCCCCATCCAACTGTCTGTGTTATTTCTTTGTTTTACCACCCATGCTTTTTAAGAAATATGTTGAAAAAAAGCAATTTTGTGATAGTCTGGCAGTCTTTTTGAATTTCTTGCTTTATTACTTTGTGGATATAATTGAATAACAATATATTTATTTTTTTCCCCTATGACTTTCAGAAGCAGACTGTTATTCCAAGTCTACTGTTGAAGTTATACATTTTCAGTAGTGCCTAGCTATGGGCAGCCACTAATTTATAACACATAAACAATTCAACTTAATTATTTGATTGTCATCTTTTACTATCAATGTCACTAATGTTTTTGGTTAATTGATTGGATGTTATGTTTTGGTGCTTGTCTGTTGCTTCATGTGACTTTATGTGAGTTATGTAAAGGCTATCTTAAAAATAGTCTCTGTGTAACTAAGAAATTGCCCAGTGTGGAAAAAACAAACACTTTTAGAAATAATTCTGATGGGAGCAAATAGACTGCTTGTGCATGAGTCTATAGGGGCAGTCTCTTACGCGGAACAATTCTCTTTGTAAAAGCAAACATCTTTTATGTTCACTTAAAACATCTAGGAATTGTGTTCTCTGTTCTTCTCCAGGTTCCCCTTGGTAACTAAAAAAGTTAAGGAGGTTTTTCTTTTGGCTAGACTTTTTGCAGGATAGTCCAGTAAAAAATAACTTAAATAAAAATTTAAGCCTCAAATAAGGAATTTAAATAAACAACTCACTTTGACTCTTAGTTTCACTTGCTCAGTCCTATACATGGTCATGATTTTTGGCAGGGATGCATCACACAGCTATCATTCTTGATAAGTGTACAATTTAAAAGAATACATACTTTGTCCTCACAAGAAAAAACTTGAATCTAATGGTAAATAGATATAACAGCACCAAAAGATTTCCCTTGGTTTCAAGTTTTAACTTTTTTTTAAATTTTATTTTTATTTTTATTATTTTGACATCTCTATTACTGGAAATTGGCAGATGCAAATATCATCAGTGACAATTTTTAGTCCCTGATGAAAAATCCATTTGTTCTGCCCACAATATAGCATTGTCCATTTAAGACCATCTGTTTTTTCTTTTTGTGGCTCCCAGTGTTCACAAATGCACAGCAGTACTTGAACCTCTGAGAATGTGGCCAGTAAACACGTATTTTCTAAATTCTCAACTCAGTTTGGAACATCTAATTGACTACATAGCCTAAATGTAGCAGTTCAAGAAATTAATCTTAAATTTCTGTATCAATGACTGGTTTGGTATCCTTGTTTCATTGTCAAATCAGTTGGTGGTTTGGATTATGTTTGGGGGTTTTTTTCATTTGTTTAGTTTGGGATTTTTTTTAGATTGATAATCAATCTCTGTACTGTCCTATTCTGTCTTTACCTATCTATATTCCAGAAGGTCCCCTGAAGTGCCAGTTATTGTGGGATACATTTCATCATCTGACTTCCCACTAGCAAACAATTTCTTAACAGCTCTGGGCTGGCTCTGCGGATGTCACCATTGGCTTGAAGATGCCATGCTTCCCACAGAGGGCTGTGTTCACCCATTGGCTCATTCTGCCTCCACTTTGTGCCAGACTGAGCGCATATAGCATTAGCTTCTGCAGCTCTCCTCCTTCAACCAGAGAATGTACTGACCGCATGGATCAATAACACCTACTATTTTCCATTCATTTTAACATCGTCTTCCATTCTTCACTACTTAAATCTACACTTTTAGAGAAAATGTTGAATCGAGTTACAAAAACAGTGTAGCTTTGTTTCATCCACCTCAAGATTTCTATTAACTTTCTGATTTCAGTACAGCTGTTAACTGGAGTTCCTGCTAAATGTTTACAGCTCTTAAAGCTCTGAATAGCTTGAACAATTTTGAGCTTTTCACTCCACGAAACAAAGCAGCTTACTTTTTCAAAATCACTAAACCCCCAGATTAGCTGATTTGATAGGTTCATGATAGTAATTATAATGTATTTGCCATGTTGTTCTCTGACTTCCCTTTCTGTCACAATTGCTGTGCACTGTGTAATGCCCTCTGCCAGATATGTGAAACACAGTGTGTTAGGTTCAAAAAGCATAGGGCTGCTCTTAACACTATGTCAACAGGATTCTCTCAGCGGGTCATTAAACAGATACATCTCTATTTCAGTTGCTTGACAACATGCATTAACAGAATTAACTAAATTTTATACTAAAAGAAAGTTCAAAGGCCACCTCAAAATTACATTTTTAAGGCTCTTGTGCAATGTGAATTTATCTCTGAGTGCCCATTTCCTATAGTACAGCTGCTTTTTCCCCACAGCTTTGACATGGTTTTCTGCACCCCTTCTGGCACACTGAGGGCCTCGGGTGTTCACTGAAAGGAAGACAACTGAAGAAAGTCTTTCAACACCCTTCTCATGCAGTATATAATCTTACAATTCATTAACTTACCATCACCCAATGCCTACAATGAATACAGAATTATTAACTTCCTTATGGATTTTGTATGGTGCTTTTTCTACAGCATCTGAATTCTTTGAAAATGTTAATGAACTGTATGTCTCAACACCCTTTTGAAGTAAAAGGATATTTTTATCACTATTTTACACAAGTGAAGTGGAATATTTAAGATAAAAGCCAAATTGTCCAGAATTGTCAGCTAATTTTGTTCATGAATTTTGAAAGTCTAAGGCCTTAAGTTTTCCAAAAGCTAAGGCTTTTTAAAATATTTTTATATGGTCGGAGAAAAGAGCCTGATTACATCAGTTACTACTGTGAATGCAAAATGTTGCACATATTCAATATTTTTCAAGATCAAACCTCAGTTGTCTCAAGCTGAGCACTCAAAATGAAGAGACTTGAAAAAAAATTTTGAATAACCTGCCTTAAAGGAACCATGAGGTTTAGGTGTAATGCTTATCTCACTCAGGCTAAAAATCAAAGTAGTGTTCTTTCTCTTCTTTTGTGTCATTCACAAGATCACTTCCACCTTACACAAGAAATCAGATTTCCTGTAGAGCTCTGTCCTCTTCACTGAATGACTCCAGGCCATGACTAAGCAACTCCAGCCTGCACACCAAAAGGACTAGATATTGAAGAAAAAATATGTGTATCATTTGTATAAACTAAAGACTACCCAAGATGCCTGTGTGCAAAGGATAAGAATTACAGGTACACAATTTACCATGGGTGAGCATTCTGAAAAGTCTTAGAGCAGGGACAGAGGAAAAGATACAGACGGGTGAGTGCCAGAGAGATGCTATGAGACAGAATTAGACAAAAGAAATTATTTTTTTTACTCATTACCACTGCTGCCCAAATTATTTCATTAAAACCAAATTTGGAAAGCCATTCAGCTGCCAAAGACTTTCCTGATCCCCAATTATCAAGCTTAGCAGTTCCATTCTCTGCTGGCAAGGTCCTATACACAGGAAATCTTACAAAAGAACTATGGCCATTCAGACATGCAAATGTTCTTACCTACATGAATACACTTATGCACTAAAATAAACACTAACATTTTTGTAATTGTCTTTTATATATAGTAGGAGAACTATATGACAAAATCTCATACAACCTCAAATACAGAGTGAAGGAATTAAGGGGAATCTCAGAAGATCAGGCTACATTTTTAGTCTATTGCAATTCAATTGCTAGAACCCATGTATTTTAAAATATTTAAAGCAAAGTTAATTTTCTTTCTACTAACTGATTTTTTAGGTCTGATTTCAGTTGTCATTTCAGTGTTCTGTCAACAATGCCTTTAGAGACCTCACTGGAGGAAACTAGGCTATGATGTTAAGAGGGAAAAGAAAAGAAAGTGAAAAATGATACCACATTCATGGGGCTCATGCCACGTGCATAGACAACATGAAAACACATCAAACCCACTCTACTCTGCCAGGCACAAGTGAAAACACTTTTTTGGTCTGGCTCCCAATGGCTGATCATAGCAATAAGCAACAGGTAAAAGACACTTTCAGCAATACAGAGAAATACAATGTCCTCATCAAAGGAAAAAGGAGTCCTCTAAAAGCAGGGAGTGGGAAACTCGAGTTCATGACAAATACACAACAGTTTTTCCATTGGCTTCAGCAGGACCTACATTTCAAGTTAAATCAGTGTGACATATATAGTAACAGCAAAAGAAAAATATGTTAAAAGAGCTGACTCTCTCGTAATTACATCAATGCAATATTTTTTTTTAATTTGGTGGTGTGGTGAACTGTTGGTTTCTAGTTGATTTCTAGACACCTACCCTTTTGGTACCTACAACAGGAAAAAAAATAGTTCCTCATAAAATTTGTTTTATGTTATCTAATGCAGAGAAGTCTTTCTATATCCCTTACTGCAAGGCCCTTTCCCTCTCCTAGAATGATGAATTTTTGTTCTTTCATTCTCTTTTGTTAATAGTTACATCCTTGGGTATTACAAACAGACACAGTATTCTAGTTTTGGGCTCACCAAGACCATTAAGAGACATAAAATTGCTTCTTTTCTCCTAGTATTCATCGTTAAATCTGCAACAAATATAATAATGACAGCATTACCTTGGGAACTCCTCTCAGCCTGCTTGGTGCCTGAACTTTTCCAGAGCTGTTCCTTGTCTTCCCCTGTAGGAATGATCTGCTTCCTTCTCTCCAGATGTAAAATTGTATTACAATTTTAGGTCTAATTGTCCAGCTCTGTTCTCAACCAGTACAAAGTTCCCCTCCATAACTTACAATTTTACCAGCCTCTGCAGCTTTCACAGAGTTTGTCAGAATATTTCTATTTCTCCCCAGAAGACAGAAATTGAACCTTACTGAAAAAAAATCCTTATACCATGATCGTTTCCCTGTCATTTCTGTTTGGGATAGATCTGACAGGTCAGATTTCAGCATTTCAAGTTCTTGTAAGAGACTGGCTTAAAATCTGGTGTTTTGTTTTTTTTTTTAACATCAGAAATAACTATGTCACATGCCTTATCCATGCCAAGGATAAGTCTTGTATTTTTGTTAAAGAGAAATAGCACGTAGCCCTTTTGTTAACCTCTCCCTTATGAATCACATCTTTCTTTCTCATATTAACTCCACATTAACTTGTTGCCTGATAAAATGTTTTAAGAACAAACATTTCTATTGTCTTATTTTGTACTACAAGAAATACACATCAGATATTTCTTCTCAGCCTTTGCACACAAAGTCCTAGCTAATTAGTCTAGTAAGCATTTGCTAATTCTAATTCTACTATATTAGCTCCTGCTCTTGATCTAAAGATTATTTCTGTGCCTTCTTCCCCCCCACGTTCCTTTTTTCACTGGCCTTTCCTTTTATGGACCCACTGGATGGAATGCACTTGCCTGAAATGCTGCATTCCCTCAAATTTCATGCGGCATTGAAGTTTGTGCATTTGCTGATTTTCTCTTCTAGAGTAGCTTCCAGGTTGTCCTCTATGCCACAAATCTCTTCTGCCCTCTGGCAGAGATGGAAACAGTGCAACCTTCTCTTCATTTTTCCCTGTCAGCTTCCTAGAGGAAAGCTGCTTGAATTTCCTTTTGCTGAAATTTTTCCCTGAAAATCTGTTTGCAAATCTGCTCAGCTACTACATCTTCCTTTACAAATATTTTGCCCAGAGAGAAAAAATTCTTGATTAACGTACCAAGAGAAAGATCTGTGGATGGGAAATCATTAGATTTCCTAGATATCCTAGAACGGATATGTTTTGAGACTGAAATAACTCAAACTTTTTCACTTTTTAAAAAGTACAGTAAAGCAAGTACTTTTCTCTCTGAATACAACACAGTGGGCACTGGGCTGAGAAGCTGGATTCCTCAAGAAACCTCACACAAGATTTTGCTATTCAAAACATGAAGTCAGACATACACCATCCAAAGATGCCTCGTAGCTAAAACACAAAGGAGAGAGGCCAGAGAGTTCAGTTCTAATCTCTGGCCTGTCACCAAAAAACTGAGCTGCTTTGTAGCTGTTATCTTACTTGTCTCAACGTGAATTTCCCTATCTGTAAATTGATAGGAATTTTCCCTATCTGTAAATGGATAGGAATTTTTCCTATCTGTAAATGGATGTAAATCCCTCCAAAGTATTGAAAGTTTAACAACAATCCAGGATTCAAAAAGACTGACAACTTTTTATCCATGGACTAAAACGAAAAGTTAAAGAGCACTTTCTTTTCTCAACTTAAGACAAAGAGTCTGTGTTTCTCCCCTCCTCTCCTTCACATCTCCCAAAATGTGAAACTGAACAATATACTTTGTTAGAGAATTGTTTTAGATGCAAGAAGAAATACCTCACACTCACAGAGACCTTAAAGATCACTGAGTTCAACCCCCTTGCCAAGGGCAGGGACACCTCCCACTAGACCAGATCGCTCAAAGCTGCATCCAGCCTGGACTTAAACACTTCCAGGGATGGGGCAGCCACAACTTCTCTGGGCAACCTGTTCCAGTGTCTCACCACTCTTACAGGAAAGAATTTTATCCTAATATCTAATCTAAATCTCCCCTCTTCCAATTTAAAACCATTGTCCCTTGTCCTATCAGTATGCTTCCTGAGAAAAAGTCCCTCTCCTGCTCTCCTGTAGGCTCCCTTCAGATACTGAAAGGCTGCTAGAAGGTCCCCCTGGAGCCTTCTCTTCTCCAGGCTGAACAGCCCCAGCCCCCTCAACCTGTCCTCGTAGGAGAGGTGCTCCATCCCTCTAATTATCTTTGTGGCCCTC
>VZRU01018116.1:159043-177865 GCA_013398155.1 Pedionomus torquatus | reverse complement strand
GTGGTCCATCCATTGAATCCATGACTTTCCAATTTGGAGACTAGGATGTCACGCACGACAGTGCTGCCAAGTGCTTTGCCTAAATCCAGGTAGATGACATCTGTTGCTCTACCTTCGTTCACCAGGTTTGTGGCAGTATCATAGAAGGCCATCAAATTTGTCAGGCAGGATTTGCCCTTGAAGCCATATTGACTGTCTCCAATCACCTCATTTTCCATGTGCCTTAGCAGAGGTTCCAGGAGGATCTGTTCCATGATCTTGCCAGGCACAGAGGTGAGACTGACTGGCCTATAGTTTCCTGAGTCCTCTCTTTTTGCCTATCTGCAGGAATCTCACCAGATTGCCACATTTTCTCAAATATGATGGAAAGCAGCTTAGCAACTTGGTCCGCCAGCTCCTTCAGGACCCATGTATGGATTTCATCAGGTCCCATGGATTTATGCACCTTCAGGTTCTTCAGGTAGTCTTGAACCTGATTTTCTCCTAATGTGGGCAGTTCTCCATTCTCAGAGCCCCTGGTTTTGCCTTCTGTGACGTGGGCAGCACAGTTAGAGCCCTTGCTGGTGAAGACTGAAGCAAAGAAGTCATTCAGTACCTCAGCCTTATCCATATCCTGGGTGGCCACGTCTCCCATTTCCTTCCAGAGAGGGCCCACAGCCTCCCTAGTCTTTCCTTTATCCCTGATATATCTGTAGAAGTTTTTCTTATTGTCTTTGATGTCCTTAGCTAGATTCAGTTCTCTCTGGGCTTTTGCCTGCCTGATATGGTTCCTGGCTGTTTGGACAGGTTCTCTATATTCCATCCAGTCTACCCATCCTTGCTTCCAACCTCTATAGGCCTCCTTTTTGATCCTGAGCTTGTCTAGCAGATTTTTGTTCATCCACACAGGCTTTCTAGCTATTTTGCCTGACATCTTTCTTTTTTGGGATACACTTCTCCTGAGCTTGGAGGAGGTGATCCTTGAACACATACCAGCTTTCATGGGCCCCTCTCCCCTCCAGTTCTTTTTCCCACACTACCCTGCCAATCAGATCTCTCAGGAGTCCAAAGCCTGCTCTCCTCAATTCCAGGGTAGCGAGCTTGCTGAACACCCTCCTTGCTGCCCTAATATTGAATTCCATCATTTCATGGTCACTACAACCAAAGCTACCCTTCAATTTGACATTCCACGGATGTTTTGTTCAGATTTGTAATTTTTGTTTTCTGTACTCTAGCTACAGCTATCACCATTAAATCCAAGCCCACAATTGTCCCAAACAGCCCTAAAATGTATTTTCCAATAAACTAAATACTGCAAAAATACAGACCTGTATCTTCATCACAGTAACAAATTATATCATCAAAAGGAGTTATACTGAAAGCCATGCCTCAGTCCTACACCACTGGGAAATGGAAAGGGAAGAGCTGAACTTGGCGAGAGAAACAAAGCAAATCAGCAGCAAATCAGCAACAATGCAGCAAAGCAGAGCACTGCTTTACCTTTTGCATAGGTGCATCATGACTGAACACAAGAGGTTCACAAGAGCAACCTCTAAGCAACACAAGATGCATGCAAAGCATTAATGTAATAGACACAGAGGAGTTGTGCTGTGTGTGATAACAGTGATCAGATTAGACACTTCAATTCCTGAATGTTTCTACTTTTACATTTTTAATACAAAAAAAATTCAACAAGATGTTAAACTAGTCGAGTTCCTACGGCCAGAACAGAACAAAGTAACTGGGGAAATCTTACGTCCAGTGTTGTTTAACCAACTTTCACAATGATCATTTCTTTTGTCCAGCAGTTACCTACCCAAAGTTTACTTTTTGCTTAGCAGAATTATCCTAACTATCCAGAGCATAAAGTGACAATGCCAAGTTAAGAAGATATAGATATAGTTTTAGTTGGTTGGGTTTTTTTTTTTTGTTTTGTTTTAAATAATATTTTCAGGTTATTTTAATATGAAAAGTTAGAAAACAAAAAAGTTAGAAAAAAGTATGAAAAGTTAGAAAACACTTCTAACCCACTTCTGCAGAGCCATCCTGGAAAGCATAGAATCAGCACGTGCCTAGTGGACAGGTATCGCATTGCAATACGGGTTAACACAACAGGGAAGTCAGAAGAACAAAATGAAGGCTATTCTGTGTTTTAAGTGAAATTAATGCACAACATACAGTGGAGTAGAAAGCCATTAAAAACCTTTTAACAAGTCAAAATAGTATGTTTTTCTGACAAATTCAGCTTGTCAAACCTCTGTTGATTCTGAGAAAGTATTTTCCTCATCATAAAATTTAGTAGAAATACTGTATTTATTTTAAATGATAAAATTTAGCTCTGTGTGCTGATTTCTCAAGCTTCTGTAATTGCTACTGAAGAATTGAAGAGGCATGGTGGTGTGAGGCTGTTATTAGAAGGGTAGGAGGAACAAGAGAAAACAAAATTAAGGAAAAAAAGTAGCAGTGAAAAAAAAAAAAAAAGTAGATAGTTCATGGACTTTAAATGAGCCAAGATGACTGAGAGGACTTTAAATAGATTTGCAGGCAAATATAAAACCTGGCAGAAATGATCCTTTTTGAAAAAAAGTATAAAGCATATGAAGTTGTGGGAGACTATTCATATAAAATATTCCTAAAGGTTTTTCAGACTAATTTTAAAGACAAAACTTTCCCAACCTATGAGCCAGTTCCCCTGCATGTGGGAGTCAGTTTATGAAAAGAAAAAAAAAAAACGTTTTATCTTTTCAGTATATTTTATCATATTCAGTATGTATTTCAGTGAATTTCCACAGCATCTCTAATTGACAGATGTAAGAACTGTGTGAAGACAATACACTTCTCAGACCTTTCCAGTGGACTCCTCTGAGTTTAGAAATATTTACTGTGTAGTTCACTCATAATTTCTTAACATTTAACATCTTGGTGAGTCTCAGATTAGATAACCTAAAGCAATCACAAAATTAATCTCTCTGTATCTTTCAGAATGCCCAACATACAAATTTACTTCTCATTTTCTCTGATATGTGAACAAGAGCAGAAGAGTGCCACAGAACATTAGGAAGGCTAAGAAACACATGGTTTAAAGGTCAACAGGATGGAAGAACAACTCTGTGAATCAGATGAAAAGAAAAGCCAGACTGCAAGAAATTTATATGAAAATGACTATTTCCAAGTTTTATAGCAATATAGTTTTGGTTTGGGTTTTGAGGGGCTTTTTATTTGTTTTAATTCTCTCTCCAAAATGGGAAATCCTAATTTACATGAAGTTGTTGCAGTGCTGAAATGAGAAGCTAGCTCATTTTGTGCCCACTATACTTCCTGGATTTCTGCACGTAAGCTAGGGTAAACTCTCATCTAGGACTTGGTGAAGCACTGGAACAGGCTGCCCAGGGAGATTGTGGCTGCCCCATCCCTGGAGGTATTTAAGGCCAGGCTGGATGGGGCTTTGAGCAACCTGCTCTAGTGGGAGGTGTCCCTGCCCATGGCAGGGGGGTTGGAACACGATGATCTTCAAGGTCCTTTCCAACTCTAACCATTCTATGATTCTATGACTTCAAATCTCAGAAAAATGCTAAATACTAGGGTAAAAGGTCAGAAACTTAAATCTGTCCTTCATTAGAGTGCAATCTTATAAATCCACAGAGTACCTGGAGGGTAAATATAAACTTCACCTGGGAGGAGGTATCCAGAGTGCCAAACTTGAAGGTCCTCAAGGAACAAAACTTGCCTGCCTGGTGAGAGCATTGCCAAAGGAATTAAAGTCAGGCTGCTGTCCTGAACTGCCTTTTGGAAAATAGTCTCTTCCGGCTTCTTTCTCCCTCTGTTGACCACAGAGGGTGTCAGGATGAGTAGCATCTTAACATTGAACACCTAAGATACTAAGGAAAAACTCAGAACAGCCGTAATAGATTTTAAAGTACAGTGAACACAATCTCCTCTTTCTAGTAGCACCCCTTAGTAGATACTAATGGGAACACCAGAAACACACTAATGGCACTGAAATTGCCCTCCTACCTCCCCATCTGCTTATTGCTCTGAGCACTTGTTGAACCAGCCTCTGTGTTCAATAGCTCCCTATAAACATGTCTTCCACAGGTCTGCCTAATCACTTTTGAACTCAAAGCTTTCAGCACTCATCACATTTTAAATTACAGAGCTCAGTGTCATAAAATATGCTATGCAGGGAAGAACTTTCATGTGTTTTGAACCTGCCCTTTAGTTCTTGTACAGTAAGAAACAGTGAATAATTGTTGCCTAGTCCCTTTTTCCATGACTCATTATTTCATATGCCTTTATCATAACTCCTCAATCACCTACTTTTCAGGCTGAAGTGTCCCAATCTATTTAATCATTCCTTGTATTCAGGCTGTTCAGTACTTTAATCACTCCTCTCATCCTTCTTTATACCTTTTGTAGTTCTACTGCATTTATTTGGAATGTGTGGGACAACACTGTAACACGCAGGCATGCCAAGGATTTACACAATGATTTGTTCCCTATTCATTTTTGTGCTATTTTGACCACGGAGCTGATGTTTTCATGGTATTTTTACAATAACTCCAAGGTTTCTTTCCTGAGTCATAATATCTATTTGAGAACCCACCATCATGTATGTACAGTTTGGGTTGTTTTCCTTCTTGTGCATTATTTTGCATTCATTGACATTCAGTTTCATCTGTTATTTTATTGCCCAGTCACTTCATAGCTGAGATGCTTCTACAGCTCTTCATAGCTCGCTTTTGTTTCAGCTACCTGAACAATTCAGTGTCAGTAACTTAGTTTACTTTAGAACCCCTTCTTGAAATAATTTTTGGATATATTAAACCCCATGGATCTAGCACACTTAGTTGGAACGCACCAGTAATCTTTCCTCTATTCTGAAAACTGACCATTTATTTCCTGCTCTTCGGTTTTGACCTTTAAAGCACTTAACTCTTACACAGAATCCAACCCACCCACCCCTTTGGTTATTTCTTTTAATAGGTACCATGAGGTACCTTCTGACAGTTTTTTTTTTTTTTTTTAAATTTAAATGGCCTACACTAAGCAGTTCTATCTTAATTATAAGCTCAGAGACTGTAAAATAATCTAACAGATTTGTGAGACATGACTTCCCTCTAGAGAAAGATTATATCTGCCCATAGATCTATCCCACATCTTGATCATATTTCCTAACCGACTACTTATTAAATTATTTAAAGTTTTTGTGCAGAATGCTAGAGTTTCTAAAAACACCAAAAAGCAACCCAACAAAACCAAAGAACCAATTTTGCCTTTTTATAAGTCATTGGTACCAAGGACAACTGAAGCAATAGATCTCATGGTGCAGTTATTCAGTTCTCTATTTGACCTCTGGTGTTTTTCGCTAGTGAAAGAAAGAGATCTATCGGCACTCCTTTAAAAGCTCATTTATAAAACACCTTCTATTGGCTGAGGTAATTCATCCCATTCCTTTGAATTGTAGGATTGTTCAGGATGGAAGAGAGCTTGGAAGGTCATCTAGTCTAGCCTCCCGTTTAAAGCTGTGTCAACACTGATTTCAGACCAAGTCACTCAGAGCTTTGTCCAGTTCTTTTTGAAGCCTCCAGGACAGAGATACCACAGTCACACGGGCAGCTTGCTCCAGCCCTTAGTTATCCTCACCATTACAAACACCTCCAGTTCAACTTAGGACCTCTGTTTCTTGTTCTTCACCACTTCTGCAACTTAGCAGACAGTCTTGACATCTTCTCAACATTCTCTGATGTATGCAAGGCTCCTGTTAGGCCCCCTCTTTCCCAAATTAAAAGCAAGCCTACTCTCTCAGCTATTGTCTTGCACTCCAACCCCACACCACATGGGTTGCAAAGGTTCCTGTTCATCAGACAAGTCCTGGCTGTGCACACCACCTGCACCACCGTCCCCAGCTCAGTGTCCTCTGCAAACTTGCCAAGGCTGCTTTTGAACTCTCAGCATCAAATTGCAGTTTATCTATTTCTTGTCAAGAAGAGCTCTGACAAACAAGCCTCATTTAATATATCTTAGGAATTCCTTTAAAATTCCTGTCTCCTTTAAGATCTCTACCATGGCCTTTCATCTTTGACTACATTTTTACTGAACCACTATGAGTCAGCCTGTACACAAACGGAAAAGGGTTTATGACTAGTAACTTTCACATTTAGCAAATGACTTAAATTCTTTTTGTATTTAAAATTCTCTTTGTTTTTTCCTCATATAAACATAGCTTCCACATTTTTACTTTCAATATTGAGAGGTACGCATTATAGCTTCGCCCTCTTCCCTGCAAAGGCTGATTTGACAGATATCTCACCTGAATAGCTTCAGCATTTATCTACCTTTTCCACTTTATTTTTAAACATTTACTTTAGTTTTAATTTTCCCTCCCCCAGTTAAATACTTCAGTGACTATTCTGGGCTTTTTTTCTCCTACAAAGGCGGTTGAATGTGAGCATATTAGAAAGTGGTGGACAAATGTCAGAGACATCACTTATATGCTGCTCAGGCCTAGGTAAGTCAAGCATTGGTTTTGGTGTCTAGAAGTGCAATTTATATCAGAGTTCCCCCTGATACTATTTTACCTACACGCAGTTAAGTCTCTAATTACAATGGTGTTTTCTGCTTTTTAAAGACTATCATTGTCCTGATGCAGGTTTGGACAAACAGTAGGAATTTAGCTATTGAATTTCAATGTAAGTGTTTCCTGTTGATCATACGGTTAACTCATTCACTGGTTTTCCAGTCTCAGAATACAGAACCACTGTAGCACCCAGCGTTAGTTTTTGTGGATATCTTTTATTTTTGAAGACACCTTTAAGTAAATGAACAAACTGCTTTAATGAAATCCAAAGTACAGTAGCCTCCAAGTGCATTTGTTAGCTAGCTGCAAAACCTGTTTTCATCATCTAACCGTAATACTTTGTGAAATATAAGTACAGATATTCAGTTAAAATCAATGCCAGCAATGATTGCAAGCTAAAAATTTAAACCACAAAACGAAAATAGTTTTAGTTAAACACTTAAAGCTTGATTTACTCTACTGTAGCTTCAAATAAATGTTAGATTCAATCACTCCCTTGTAGAATGTAGAAGTACAATAGTCACGCTACATAAAACCTTAAGACCTAACATCTATAGCACAATTAAACTTAAAGCAATAGGGAAATCAGGAATAATTTTCCCAAGAGCACTACATAGCAGAGAAATAAAACGGGCCATTTACCATTACACATCTACTCTCTATTAAAGTCAGCTCTTCAAATTTCCTGCAGGGAAGACTACATATCTTCCACTTCCAGTGGGTGAATTTTCTAAAAACATTTACTTTCCCTAGTTGTTAAAACTAATTTCCTCATGTCTATTTACAGACGCATATTTTTAAAAAGCCAATCAAAGTGAAATACAACTACTCAGGAGTCCAAAGTATTTTCAAGGTGGACTGCTTTGCTAACTTAAATCTTTGTTTTTGCATTTTGTTGTTGGGCTTCCAAATAGTACCTGCTATCTTCTGCAGCCAGAGTGCCAAAACTTGCAAGGGCAAGAGACTCAGCTGCCTCAACAGAGGATATCCCAAAATATTTGTCTCATTAAGTAGATGTCTCAGCACCTTCAGACCGCTATGGAGATTTCTCCCACCACTGCAAATGAGTTTTCCTAAAAACCTAATCAAGCTCTTGTACTTTGCCAGTTTGACAAGACAGCAGAGATGATGTTTGTTCCCCCCGCCCCCTCAGTGTATAATCTTAGTATTCCATAAAGCTTGTAGAAACCTACAGGTGCCTCTACGTATAAATTTGCCTAAGTCTTTGTGTACTGTCAGGATAACAAACTTGTTACAGTTCTACAAGAATGAACAGACATGATTGGTTTTCAGCATGCCTAGGCACTTGGCACAAATATGTTGAAGCATAGCAGTGCAGGCACATACTCATGATTAGAGGCAGTTATTCAAAAGGAATGACTGAAATATTTGCTACTTGTGTGGAATTGGTCATGAAAATGGTGTTTTACAAAATGAGTGTGACACTTAAGTCCATTATAGATGGCTCAGTCTCTATAGCCACACTGACAATATGGTTCCTATTCTTCTGCATCCAACTCCATCCCCAGTAACAAACATCCCAAGCCTATGCTTCAGATACCTCCTATAACTTCATTTTCCTGAAATGACAATAAGCAAGTAAACGAGTCAGAGTACGAACTACACCCTACAGCCTTTGTATGTTTCCCTAAGAATTCCCCAGTAGGAAAAGATATTTAACATCCTTTTCACACTCGCAAGAAAGTTGTTTTTCAGAAAAATCCCTGCCCATTTGGTCATGGGAATTGTCAGCCTCTTGGTAAAAGTCTGCAATGAGTTCTTTTGAAAAGCCAGTCCTGAAAAAAAGCTGTCCTGAAAGCCCAGCCAGGGACCAGGAAGATGTTACCAGGGTCCCAGTTTGGACTAACAAGGGTTCAACAAAACAAGCCAGCAGCTACGCTAAAACATAAGGATCCCTATTGACTACAATCCCTTTCAGAAGAAAAAATAAGCATGACTTATTCTTGATGTAGACTGTAGGAAAAGGAAACAGGCTCTCTTTAGCCCAAATGGACAACATACCTCTGGTTATACACCAATATTTTTCAAGATTGAGGGTTACATGACTGCCTTGTTTTGATGGAAAGAACAGTAACACACTATTCATATCCAATTACACACAGGCCATTATGGCAACAACATATGTACCTTCTCTTATTTTAAAGAGGCTTGAGATCTGCATTGTAAAATATACTCAGGAATATGCAAAAGAAGAGAAACATTTACAAAGAATTAACATTACAAACTATTTTTTTCTCCTCACCCTTTTCCAAAATATACCCCATCACTGCAATTTATCTATCTACACATTTTCTGAGTTTTATACTCTGATAATTTAGCATGTGAACTTTTCAAAGCACTAAAATCAGACATTTGTGTATGAAAAACTACTTTCCACAACACTAACATGCAGCACTAAACTCAGGAATGTTCTATTTAGATAGAAACATGAATATTAGACCTAAATTTTTGACTCGGGCTAATATTTGATTTACACAGACTATGTGTCTATATTAAATAAGCAAGATGAGCCAAGATCGGTACTCCTATGTTATGTGTATGCCCAAATATTCAAAAGTTGCTATGAGACACCCAACAAGTATAATGAACTCAGTACCTATAAAGTATTAGGTACCCAAGATGTCAGACTCTAGGATAGTTGAGGAGCACATTTTCTTCAAGTGAATTTATTTTAAAACTACTGCTTCCCTCCCCCCCCCAACAAGATTAAATTGACCCAAATAATTTGAGTTCTTGATTCAGCCTGAGTCATGTTATGTTGTGCAATATTCCATTACATCCCATCTGGCATGATTTAACACTACATGGTACAACAGAGTGAAACCAGTTATATGTATACTTTAGATAAATGCTATTACTTAAATTAGTTTGTAAAGGCAGGCCAACAGGTAACAGGCAACGTAAATTGGCAAGGAAAATGGAATGAGTTAGATCGTACCTCCTCTGCTTCACAAATACTCTTTGCTTTTCACCTAAGAAGAAACTGGCAATCTGACAAAAAACCTACTAGGCACTGAAAAGTTCTGTAGCAGCACCATGTGTGGAATGTTCTCCAAGGCACCTTCTGCTTATGAAGTCTAGATGCGTTCATAGTATGTAATAAACATACAATTAATAGAGCAGAAAATTAACCAACAGCGATCTGAAATATGAGAATCCTGCCTCAATCTGTTACAATTTCTGCAAACATTTTATTTTTTGCTAGTTATAAGTAGTAAATACGTACCCAGGTAACAAACATGTAATCAACATCCGGTTAGCAGATAGGAAAATGAGTCACTTATCTCAGAATGTTACTTTTCTCAACATACTTTTCTTTTTTTATATTTTAAAATATAAAATGGAAGTGTTGCAAATCAATTGAATCAATTCCACTCAGGGATATGCAAAACATTTAGAAAATACAAGATTTCATCAGTTCTGTTTTGACTGAGTATCAAAATGTTGCATGCGCAAGCTCATCTACAAACTTTCCAAAATTGCTAGGAACATTTATGTTTGTCTTACATGCCACTTGCATATATGGAGCATCATGAACAAAAGAAGCTTCATGTGCACATTTCATATTAAACACTGAGAATTGCATGAATCAGAAGTGTATGGTCTCTACACTTTTAGCTGTACAAGGAGCCAAAAACATAAGGAGTTAAAATTAATTCCAACATCTTGTTGTTCATGATAGAACAATATTATCCATAAATAATATTTTAAAATAAAATAAAATAAAAATATTTCCACCCCTCTTACTTACATCACCTTGCTGAGAAGTTGTCAAGTCTCAAATTCTAGTTTTAGGCTAGTTCTGGTTCTAGGCTCTTCTGTGTTCATAAAAGCCTTTTCCACAGCAAATATTTCTGCAGTCATCATTATGCATGACCATGCATTATCAGCATGACCCCACACTCATCACAACTATATCACCTATATTCCCTTTAGAATGCATATAGGAAGATTCAATTTTTCCCCATCTCATTCTTTTTAACTAGCAAAACCTATTTCTTAAAGAATTATTCCTTTGTCTCTGAACTTCCCTGATAAAGTCAGCCTCTGCAATACTACCTGGTCCTCCCACAAGCAGTCCTTAAATGTTATACAGGCTGTTAACACTTTCCTTTTTCAGAAGAATTCTGAAAAATGCCCCTCCAGTGTACTAATGGTAAAACACACCAACATTTGCTAGTCAGGGGAAGATATAACATGGAAGAAGATTTATATTAGTTTAAATATCGAAGACTATAGAGGACAAAAATAAAATGTATAAATCAATAACCACTTGAATACTGAAACAATTGTTGGAACAAATTTGGTAAGAGCTATTAGATCCTGGGATCCTGTTCTCTATCACAGAAAAGCTTGTGATAGAATAATAACGATAACCTGTGAAGCTCTTTTGAGCCCATTACTATTACTGAAAGCCAGGACACTCTTCTGCAGCACACTTCATGTTGCTTAACTGATTGCATTGCAAGGTCCTTACTTTAGATGTTTGTTGGACACCACTGGAACTAGTTACTGGACTTCTTCCGCTAGTTCTCCTTAGTTTGGGGAAATACATGTATAGACATGTTCTACAGAACACTAGAACCATGTTCCCAAGAGTGGGCAGGCTGTGAAGGCTACAGTAGAACTATATATAATTACCTTGTCTCTGAGTATTAATCATTTATCAGAAAATAAAAGATGAACTACGTGTACTTATACCAGACATTTTTCAATAAAGAAAGAGGCAAACAGGTACATTTTTTTCCTAGAAGCTGAATTCAGTTTTTATTTGCCTTATTAAAAGTTTATTCAAAAGTAATTAACATAGTTATCCTATTTACAACAATTAAAAACCTGAAAAATAAAACAAGAACATTCACAACCAAGAAACAGATTGAAAATAGAAAGGCTAATTTAATTTACATATAATACTTTCATTACAAACACTTTTGTAAATTATTTGTCTCCTGGTACTACTAGGACAAATTACTAGGTAATACTAGAATGCTAGTATCTATCTAGGATAACATATCAAAGAATAAACTGGCATCCTAATGGTAAGCACAAACTCATTTTAGTATTAACATCCGTATGACTTTCTTACAAATAAAAAACAATCTTAACGTTAAGAAGTTTCAGTAAAAATAATTTAGCAGGTTAAAACAATTTTTCTAACTTTTCTATCACAAAATTCTCATTAGAAAATTAAGACTGACTGTAGGCAACCAGTTTAAACTAGCATCTAAAAATTACAGTACCACTGATCCTACAGACTTGCATTGTCCAAGTATTAATCTGCTAGTCATAAACACAGGGAAATGTTTGCAAAGACTGCAGCAAAAGGTTTACCGTGTGCTTCTCCATTCCCAGGTCCAAATGAAATTCCTTATTCATTTGTCAACATACAGAAGTTGTTTGTAGGCTTTAACAGGAGACAAAGGTAGAACTTATTTTATTTTAGAATTAAAAATCCTTCAATTTCCAAAAAATGGTTCTTTCTGAAATAAAGATGTCTCTCAGAAATGCACTAACACAAAAGAATTCATAAGAGGAAAGGAAAAGTCACTCTATTTGCTATCCATCGATCCTGCTTGAAATATGGACGGACTCAGACCTAAATCCTACTTTTTTTCTTACAAACATGAAGTAAAAGATTTTTTGATGTCCTTGATTTAACACCCAATGCTACATTTCCTTCAGAGAGACTTCTAACTAGGTTTCTTGGCACATCCTGTTCTTGCTTCCAGCTTCTTGTTTTAATTCCTAGTGAAAAAAGAAATGTTATTACAAATAGGAGACACTCATTCAATAAACATAAGCAGAATCCAGATCCTGTCTGGATATTCTTTCAGAGCATGTCTAAGACTTTTTACACATATTTCTTCTCCTTACCGAAAATCTAACTGTGATATGCAAAAGCATAATAATTCTTAACTCAGTAGTCCAGCATGCTAATTGCCTAAGATGTTGAACAATTAGATCCTCAATTGACATGAGATGCTATTACAAAGGCACATTGGTCTACATAAAAATGTAGAAATATGTGAAAATTCTATTAATCCTTATTAACAGTATTGAAAAGCGAACACTATGTCAATAAAGAAAGTTGTGTCTATTTAATCTAAAAGCAGCTCTTCCTCTTAGGTATTTGGTCATATTTCAATCTTTTCCTGTAATGCATGCTTTTGAAAGTAAAGTGTAGTTTACATTTAGTTAAACTTTGAAGAATCAAAAAAATCTATTCTTTATTTCAGAACATCTTGCTTCATTACATAACCTCTTTATAACATCCGAGTAGCAATTGATTTTGCTAACTTCATAGTGCAGTCTTTATTAGTGGAAATAGATACCGATGTAACTGTGTATGCTTTTTGCTAAATAAGTAACTATTGGTTAGACAATGTTTAGCGTGGCTTACACTTTTCTGAAAGTTTATTGTAATAGAACATCAACATTTCTCATGAATGGAGAATAATACATTCACATGTACTTGCTGTAAAACTGGCATATTGCCTATGCCACTATCTATCGTTGGACTAGTTCAAAAGCAGACTAGAACTTTAGACAATCTTTGATCTCTTTTAACCTGCCCAATAAGTTGTATTAAGAAAGATCATTATGTATGTTTCTGAAGATAGAGAGGAAAAGGAGACAAGTGGATAGAGATAAAAGGAAACTTGTAAATATTCAGTGCACTAAAATCTACTGCAGGTGCTGAGCAACTTCGTGCCACGCACTAGGAAAAACAATATTTTTTTTTGAGATGTGTGAACAAGAGACCTTTGTGCACATTTACTGAAAAAATTATTTTAATTGATTTTGTTGCAGTAAAGATTTATATACCTCAGAGAGAAGCCATATAATTGTAGCAGACTTCCATGGAATACCACCTAATAGTATTACTATCAGCAATCTGTTAGAAGCAAAAAAATTCCTAAAATATTTTTTCCTTGGTTGCTGTGTTGGCCCAAAATAGCCACAAAGTTTAAGTAATAAATCTCTGGGGAAAAAAAATAAAAAAAAAATCTGTAAAAACAAATCAGTGAGGTGCTATAAAACACTGCAAGCAGTTAAAAAGCAGGTATGGAAATGACTAGACGATTATATTTCTTGATAAACCATGCTTGGCAAAGAAAATTGGTAATAATGTTCACCACGTTTCTCAGTAAGTGGGCTGACAGTTTTTGGTGGAAGATCTTAACTCTCAGGAAAAGGTCTTCCCAAGAAGCTTGGAGTACTATCAAGCTTTGATTAGATACTATCTAGAGAAGTGGTTAGACATTCTGATTTCACTTTTTAAATGAATACTATTCAAAATGATAGCTTAGTGTACTGATCACAGCAACACATACTGCTAAATTGACAAAACCCTGAATATTAACCTANAAAATCTAACTGTGATATGCAAAAGCATAATAATTCTTAACTCAGTAGTCCAGCATGCTAATTGCCTAAGATGTTGAACAATTAGATCCTCAATTGACATGAGATGCTATTACAAAGGCACATTGGTCTACATAAAAATGTAGAAATATGTGAAAATTCTATTAATCCTTATTAACAGTATTGAAAAGCGAACACTATGTCAATAAAGAAAGTTGTGTCTATTTAATCTAAAAGCAGCTCTTCCTCTTAGGTATTTGGTCATATTTCAATCTTTTCCTGTAATGCATGCTTTTGAAAGTAAAGTGTAGTTTACATTTAGTTAAACTTTGAAGAATCAAAAAAATCTATTCTTTATTTCAGAACATCTTGCTTCATTACATAACCTCTTTATAACATCCGAGTAGCAATTGATTTTGCTAACTTCATAGTGCAGTCTTTATTAGTGGAAATAGATACCGATGTAACTGTGTATGCTTTTTGCTAAATAAGTAACTATTGGTTAGACAATGTTTAGCGTGGCTTACACTTTTCTGAAAGTTTATTGTAATAGAACATCAACATTTCTCATGAATGGAGAATAATACATTCACATGTACTTGCTGTAAAACTGGCATATTGCCTATGCCACTATCTATCGTTGGACTAGTTCAAAAGCAGACTAGAACTTTAGACAATCTTTGATGTCTTTTAACCTGCCCAATAAGTTGTATTAAGAAAGATCATTATGTATGTTTCTGAAGATAGAGAGGAAAAGGAGACAAGTGGATAGAGATAAAAGGAAACTTGTAAATATTCAGTGCACTAAAATCTACTGCAGGTGCTGAGCAACTTCGTGCCACGCACTAGGAAAAACAATATTTTTTTTGAGATGTGTGAACAAGAGACCTTTGTGCACATTTACTGAAAAAATTATTTTAATTGATTTTGTTGCAGTAAAGATTTATATACCTCAGAGAGAAGCCATATAATTGTAGCAGACTTCCATGGAATACCACCTAATAGTATTACTATCAGCAATCTGTTAGAAGCAAAAGAATTCCTNTTTTTTTTGAGATGTGTGAACAAGAGACCTTTGTGCACATTTACTGAAAAAATTATTTTAATTGATTTTGTTGCAGTAAAGATTTATATACCTCAGAGAGAAGCCATATAATTGTAGCAGACTTCCATGGAATACCACCTAATAGTATTACTATCAGCAATCTGTTAGAAGCAAAAAAATTCCTAAAATATTTTTTCCTTGGTTGCTGTGTTGGCCCAAAATAGCCACAAAGTTTAAGTAATAAATCTCTGGGGAAAAAAAATAAAAAAAAAATCTGTAAAAACAAATCAGTGAGGTGCTATAAAACACTGCAAGCAGTTAAAAAGCAGGTATGGAAATGACTAGACGATTATATTTCTTGATAAACCATGCTTGGCAAAGAAAATTGGTAATAATGTTCACCACGTTTCTCAGTAAGTGGGCTGACAGTTTTTGGTGGAAGATCTTAACTCTCAGGAAAAGGTCTTCCCAAGAAGCTTGGAGTACTATCAAGCTTTGATTAGATACTATCTAGAGAAGTGGTTAGACATTCTGATTTCACTTTTTAAATGAATACTATTCAAAATGATAGCTTAGTGTACTGATCACAGCAACACATACTGCTAAATTGACAAAACCCTGAATATTAACCTAAATTTTGGACATTGTGTACAAACACAGTCACCAATGCCGTGCCACACATTAAAGTTTTGACACTTACCTGCCATTTTGGGTACTCGCAAAGCTCTATGGCTCTCTTGTCGAATGCGTTTTGCAGAAATAGGGTCTTGCAGGCTGCCTATCCCAATGCTTGATGTAGAACTGGAAAAATAGCCAGAAAAAGTTTGCTCTCAGAAATAATCTTAGTAGTGCATGCACAAAATCCTTGAAATGATCAAGCTGTATTTATTAAACAAATCACACTTTTTGTTACAATTTTTCTACAGCCTCCAACAGTTGGAGGTGTCTTCATAGCAGACTTTTTAGCTAAGGAGCAAGAAAGCTGTTATCGTTTCAAATTTGTTAAGACAAAACTTTTTTTTTTAAAAGGTTTTAAACCCTTTAATGTGATGGACTTAAGATCTAC
The DNA here is from genome assembly GCA_013398155.1 of Pedionomus torquatus. Taxonomy (NCBI): domain Eukaryota; kingdom Metazoa; phylum Chordata; class Aves; order Charadriiformes; family Pedionomidae; genus Pedionomus; species Pedionomus torquatus. Next base: position 161,812 of record VZRU01018116.1, on the reverse strand, counting down.
AGTGAAAAAAACCCCAAGAACATATCTGATCTCAGCCTTTTACACTTGCCTCGCTGACTTCCCCAGTTCCATTCTGTAATACAGCCTCATAAACAAGCTAATTCTATTTATGTCCACAGTTTTTCCCATTTCTCTAATGATATTGTATTCCCACTTATTTCCCTAACATACAGTAGTTTTCTTAATTTTTGCCTAAATCAAAATATATCGCAAGCAGTAAAGACTTAGACCTACCTTGTGCCAGTCCTAAGATCTATTCATGTATACTTCTGGGAAAAGTACTTATACCATTAAGAATATATTGTTCATTAGTAAAAGCAGCCTCTGTATTGTTACTGACTTGTCTCTTATCTCTTGTCCTAGCAATATAACTGTTTCAAATTATATTTCTAATGTGCAGATACATCTGAAACTTATATTTTTATTCTAATGTTAGTAGGACATTAATGAACGAACTACATCAGACAGGGAAATTGTGTGAGAAAGGATAAAAGTAAAGAAAAGAAAGGAAAGGAGGTGCTATCTGAAAAGTAAGAGCATATTATTTTCCTCCTTCACAAATAAGCAACTTTCATTCCTTCACTTCATCTCCAATCACTAGACAAACCAAAAATAAGTTTGGTTTACAGACAGTTTACAGTCTGAGGCTGAAGAAATAATCGCCCCAAAGGAATAAAAGTTGTGGTATTTTCCTGTAGTGTGATTCTTATTTGGAAACTGGAAAATACATGTTTGAGACATAGAAGGAACTAGATAAGAGAGCTGAAAGAGCTAGTCTTTTGGGAAAAGATAAGCATATATAAGTTTGGAAATCATTAGGAGTATTTGGGTTTTTTTTATAATAACAGTAAAGTCTATCGTAGGACATCACAAAGAATCATTGTGGTTGGAAAGGACCTCTGAGATCACCAAGATCAACCATACACAAACCCACAACCCACTCCCTACAGTCTTGGCCATTAGAGCATGCCCTGAAGTGCCATTTCTACATGTTTCCTAAATACTACCAGGGATGGTGACTTCACCACCTACCTGGGTGGGCTGTTCCAGTGCCTGATTGCTCTTTCAGTAAAGTAATTCTTCCTAATATCCAGTCTAAACCCTCCCTGCCACAGCTTCAGATTATTTCCTCTGGTTCTGTCATGGAGAAGAGGCCAGCACCCGCCTCACTACAACCTCTTTTCAGGTAGTTGTAGAGAGCAATGAGGTCTCCCCTCAGCCCTCGGTGCTCCAAACTAAACCACCCAGTTGTATGACTTGTTCTTTACACCCCTCACCAGCTTGGTAGCTCTCCTCTGGACACACTCCAGCACTTCAGTGTCCTTCTTGTAGTGAGGGGCCCAGAACTGAACACAGCATGCAAGGTGAGGCCTCACCAGTGCCAAGTACAGAGGCACCATCACTTCCCTACTCCTGCTGGCCACACTGATACAAGCCAGGATGCTGTTGGCCTTCTTGGCCGCCTGGGCACACTGCTGGCTCATATTAAGCTGGCTGTCCACCAGCACCCCCAGGTCTTTTTCTTCTGGACATCTTTCCAGCCACTCTTCCCTAAGCCTGCAGTGCTGCGTGGGGTTGCTGTGACGAAAATGCAGGACTCAGCATTTGGCCTTATAGAATCTAATGCAGTTGGCCTCAGGCCATCAATCCAACCTGTCCAGGTCCCTCTGTAGAGCCTCCTTACCCTAAAGGAAATCAACACTCCCATTTAGTTTAGTGTCATCTGCAAACTTACTGATGGTGCACTCAATCCTCTCATCCAGATCATCAATAAAGATATTAAACAAGACTGGTCCCAGAACTGAGCCCTGAGGCACACCACTGGTGACTGGCTGCCAACAAGATTTCACCTTAGTAATCATGATGCTCTGGGCATGGCCATCCAGACAATTTTTTTTACCCAGCAGAGAGTACACTTGTCTATGCTGCAATTTACCAGCTTCTCCACAGGAGAATACTGTGGGAAACAGTGTCAAAGCCCAGGTAGACAATGTCCACAGCCTTCCCCACATCAAGAAGCCAGGTCACATGGTCATAGGAAGAGATCAGGCTGGTTAAGCAAAACCTCCCATTCACAAACCCATGCTGACTGGCCCTGATTTCTTGGGCTGCCCTGCACTTGCCATGAGAAGTCACTCAAGATGATCCTTTCCATGATCGTTTCTGGTACCAAAGTCAGGTTGACAGGCCTGTCATTCCCTGGATTCTCCTTCTGGCCCTTCTTGTAGATGGGTGTCACATTAGCCACCCTTCAGTCATCTGATACCTGCCCTGTTGACCAGGATTGTTGATAGATGGAGAGAGGCTTGGTGAGCAATTCTGCCAGCTCCCAGAATAGCCTTTGGCGAANAATAGCCTTGGGTGAATCCCATGTGGCCCCACAGACTTATGAGTGTCTAAGCAGTTTGTTAACTATTTCCTCCTGAATTATAGGGTGGTTCTGTTCTCCATCCTGATCTTCCTGCTCAGGAGGCTCAACACCCTGGGGGTAGCTGGTCTGACTGTTGAAGACAGAGGCAAAGAAGACATTAAATAACTCAGCCTTCTCTTTGTTCTTGGTTGTGATGTTCCCCCCGGCATCCAGTAAGGAACAGAGATTCTCCCTGGCTCTCTCTTTATTGCTGAGATATTTATAGAAACCTTTTTTGTTGTCCCTTATGTCAGTGGCCAGGTTGAGTTCCATTTGGGCTTTTGCCTTCCTAATTTTTTCTCTGTATAACCTAACAAGATTTCTGTACTCCTGAGTTGCCTGCCCCTTCTTCCAAAGGT
>VZRU01018116.1:132317-157794 GCA_013398155.1 Pedionomus torquatus | reverse complement strand
GTGTCATCTGCAAACTTACTGATGGTGCACTCAATCCTCTCATCCAGATCATCAATAAAGATATTAAACAAGACTGGTCCCAGAACTGAGCCCTGAGGCACACCACTGGTGACTGGCTGCCAACAAGATTTCACCTTAGTAATCATGATGCTCTGGGCATGGCCATCCAGACAATTTTTTTTACCCAGCAGAGAGTACACTTGTCTATGCTGCAATTTACCAGCTTCTCCACAGGAGAATACTGTGGGAAACAGTGTCAAAGCCCAGGTAGACAATGTCCACAGCCTTCCCCACATCAAGAAGCCAGGTCACATGGTCATAGGAAGAGATCAGGCTGGTTAAGCAAAACCTCCCATTCACAAACCCATGCTGACTGGCCCTGATTTCTTGGGCTGCCCTGCACTTGCCATGAGAAGTCACTCAAGATGATCCTTTCCATGATCGTTTCTGGTACCAAAGTCAGGTTGACAGGCCTGTCATTCCCTGGATTCTCCTTCTGGCCCTTCTTGTAGATGGGTGTCACATTAGCCACCCTTCAGTCATCTGATACCTGCCCTGTTGACCAGGATTGTTGATAGATGGAGAGAGGCTTGGTGAGCAATTCTGCCAGCTCCCAGAATAGCCTTGGGTGAATCCCATGTGGCCCCACAGACTTATGAGTGTCTAAGCAGTTTGTTAACTATTTCCTCCTGAATTATAGGGTGGTTCTGTTCTCCATCCTGATCTTCCTGCTCAGGAGGCTCAACACCCTGGGGGTAGCTGGTCTGACTGTTGAAGACAGAGGCAAAGAAGACATTAAATAACTCAGCCTTCTCTTTGTTCTTGGTTGTGATGTTCCCCCCGGCATCCAGTAAGGAACAGAGATTCTCCCTGGCTCTCTCTTTATTGCTGAGATATTTATAGAAACCTTTTTTGTTGTCCCTTATGTCAGTGGCCAGGTTGAGTTCCATTTGGGCTTTTGCCTTCCTAATTTTTTCTCTGTATAACCTAACAAGATTTCTGTACTCCTGAGTTGCCTGCCCCTTCTTCCAAAGGTGATAAGCCCTACTTTTCTTCTGAAGGCCCACCAAAATCTCATTAGACCAGGCAGACCATCTTCCTTGCCCTTTAATCTTTCAACATTTAGGAACAGCCTATTTCTGGGTCTTTAAGATTTCCATCTTCAAGAGTGTCCAGCCTTTCTGGACACTTTTGCCCTTCACGACTGTCTCCCACAGGACTCTCTCAACCAGCATTTTGAACAGGCCAAAATCCACTCTCCAGAAGTCCAAGATGGAGGTTTTGCTAACCCCTCTCCTTATATCACTAAGAATTGAAAACTTGACCAATTAACCACAAAATAAATCAGGCTCCAAAAGTTCTCGTATCTCTCCCTAAAGAGAATCTAGAGAACTAGCAGTTTTAGAAAGCAGGTAGTTTGTTATGCATTTAGCAAAATAAATTATTTGAAAAACCGAAAACCCGAGGTGTGCCTTTTTTCTCATCCCAGATCAATAGAGCAAATTCTCATCCTACAGCAATCCTAGCAAAACAGTTTAGAACAATAATTAATAACAATTAGAACAGGAATGTGAAATTGCATCAGGTAAATCTGTGGTCTTTTAGGAAGATTTTCTATATCAAATATGCTAATGAACCAAAGTAGTGCTTAAAATTTCTTCCATGGCCTGTGATCCATCCATAGAACTTTTTCCAATAGTCTCGAAACTTTTTTTTTAAGACCTTGAAGCTGGCAGCTCCATTCACTGTCTAGCAACAGGTGATTTAAAAATGACTTTAGAAGGTTGTATCAATTTTCGCTCTTGGAAAAAAAAAAAAAAGAAATAAAAAGAGAAAGAGAAAAACCCCTGTGTTTCATCAGTACTGACCTGATAACTTATCCTTAAATATATTAACAAACAAAGAAGTACAATTCCACTTAGTGTTTATTCAGTTTCAGCTTTTCTGCTGCTCCTAACAAACCTCTGTCAGGTCATAAAACAGAAGTGACACAATGAGAGATCTTCCCAGAGCAGACCACAAGAATAAAGTCATAACTGAGGCTGGAAATGAACCACAAGAAAAATAAAGGCATTTGCCATATAAGTTTTTCTACTTTATATTTTGGTAGTTTCTAATGTGTTTTAGCAAAGGCACAGCATTTTCAAACAAATGAACTTTTTGTCAATGGAATTTCTCTCTTCAAAATTATGTATTAATTGAATTATGTACTTGTTAAAACAACAGAAGCTCCTAAACTGATAGTAAAAAAGTTTTTACTCAACTTGCCAGGGAAAAAACACAAATAATGGAATTGTCAAACATACTTGAGTCAGAACATTTTATACATAGGTCCAGATGACTTCATAAGAGGTTTTTTTTTTTTTTGAAATATAATACTAAAACTTAAATGAGAACATAAGAAATACAAACATATCTGAAGAGAAGAATTAGTTTAATTTTACCTTGATATCTTTCTTTTTCTCTCAGCAGCGGAAGTCATTGCCATATATGAGGGCTTTTCAAGCACTGAAGTAGTATTTCTGTTTTTTAAGGAAGAGAGACCAAGTCTGAAATGCAAAAATTAGATTTTTATAAAATCTATTCTGGATAAGAGTCAAGTGAAATTGTTGTTAACTAAATATATGTTAAGCTGAAAAACAATACTGGAAATTTCTTTCAATGATATTACTTGAGGTAGCTTAACCAGATTTCACACATACATGGCAGCTTTAACAAAGGTATCTCTCAGTGTCAGAGAGGTTAATGTATCTATTTTACAGATAGAAAAATTAAGGCTTAGTGAAAATAACTAGCCTAAAGCATTACCAAAAATTTCAAGTTTTGTATTTTATTTTTTCCCAGTGCATATCTTGTGAAATAGGATAAGTTTCAGCTTCACTTGTTGATTTCAAGTAATGGATAGAATTGAATCTGATGCTGATTAAAATTGAAGGTTTGACTTCTAAAATGCTGGATTTACAAATAAAATTTACATTAATGGCAAAACCCAGCTATGAAGATAAACAGGATTGAGTTGTTTGGGTAATATTCTTTGCCCACATAAGTGAAAAATACCTTTGCAGAATGTTATTGCTGCATGGCTGAGACTCCTTCATGGATGAGTAAGTAGGCAGTTCAGTTGTTTCACTTGTCTCTTCATAGAGAATTACTGTTGAATTCATGTCATCTTCATTGCACTCTGGGATTACGTAACATGTAGAGTCCATAATACTTGCTTTTTTCACTGGCATATCTATGTTATATGCACTAGTTTCCTGAAGGCCTGCAAGATGTAATGGTTTCTTTACCACTGTCTCTGTACAGCAGCTTTGTACTGGCTTTCTGCCACATTCTGGCGTATACACAATAGGATGGACCTCCTTGGTTAAAGAATCCTCCAGATGATGGAGACTTGATTGCTTGGATGCAGCAGGACTCTGAGCTGTGATGGGAGAGTCCATTAGCTTCCGTCTAGTTCTTTTCTGTAGTGGTACTGCATATTCTGTGATTTGTTGTGTATTTGTATTCATTTCTTGTGATGGTGTACCGCAAGTTGTAGCTGTGCAACATAGGCAAAGATGGTTAGCACGTTTACCTGTATTTACTACTAAATTTTTGATTTTTCCCCTCCTTTTCCCTGCTGAAATATGTTTATTAGCAGAAATTGCTACAAATACTATTTGTTTCATTTACATATTAATTTGATCACATAACTGAAATTATTTCTACTGCAGCATTGTCCAGATGGCAGCATTTGTTCTGTGGCACTTAAAGTATTATAAATATGCATAGGCTGATACAGTTAATCCCAGAGATAGAACAAGTAATCATAAGACATGACATATGACAATAGAGAATGGAAGAGTAAGAGCTTTGAAAACGATCGCATTATCATGATACAACTCTTAATTTAAAATGGTATAATCACAGTAATCTACAGCTGTCTCCCGATCATGGCCACTTTCTCCTAGCAAGTACCACATAGCAGAATGAGAGAGCCTACTGTTAGAAAGGACATAAAATCACTTAGAGGAACAAAGTTCTTTGACATTGCAAATGAGAAAGTAGTGTTTTGGAAAAGGGGAAATAAAGAAGTTACTTGGATCCTGTCATCTAGGTACGTAAACTTTGGAAATAGAGTTCTTTACTAAAACCATCACCCCTAAAAATAATAAAGCAAGTAATGCAGCAGTAATTGGCAGTTCCCATTCATCCTGATTTATACAGTTTTTCTTGAAGTGTCCTGATATTTTTATTTTCAGGCAGGTGGTAATGAACAAAATTTCCAAAGTAATAAAGAAAGGCTTTTCTTTTATTCAAGCTTTCAGTACAGGAGAATCTTTTTAAGACACAGACTCCTGTTTGAATGGCTGGTGACTTAAGCAGCTAATAACAGAACATTAAGGACTGTTGATTGGTTTGGGTTTTTTTTTTTTATTTTTTTTTTCCAAGAGTAGGAGAGGGCTGTCAAAACCCAAAGTATTTCAATATTTAAGTTTGAGTGTAGATTTAAGAAATTCAGTAAAGACTACTATCGTTAAAGGAAATGTCTATGGCTTGGCCTCACTTGAGCTGGTAGCCACAGCATTATACTTCCCCTTTCTGTGTTGCCTACTCCATTCCCAGGAGCAGTTAAAATGTTAAAAGGTTTCTTTGGGAATTAATTATGATATTCATATGACAGTGTTGATAAATATTTATTCTAAAATTACATTCTATATTTGCCTCACAGTAAAAAGATAGTTTGAACTCCTCAGTCTGAATACTGATATAAATTAGAGCTATAAGGATACAGGAAAGACTTTATAAGGGTACCATGACACCTGAACTTGTTCTGGGAGAACAGAATGGGTAATATCAAACTGTGCACACATAGCAAGTGAATAGATGCTAATACATAGACCACAAATCTATCCTACATTCCTAGCACTTAATTTATTAATGAAACCATTGATAAAAAGCAAACATTTACTTGTTACTTAAATGCTCAGTTTTAGAAAGAACAACATTTAAACTAGTATGGTTTAACAAATATATCATCCAATGATGCATAAACAATAAAAACAGGTTTATTTAAGCTAACTGCTTATGGGAAAAGATGCCTGGATAATTACATGAACAACTACAATTCTGTTATGCAGTTTTCAGCTTTGAAGAAACACAAACATAGGAAACTAAAGCCTGAGAGGACTACTTGACAAAAAATAACTGAATCGTAAATTTTTGTATGAGTGTGCCCACATACAGTTCACTATAGTATATGTAAAGGATTTATATTTTTTTTTGTTTAAATGCAAAATACATTTCCTCATACCTAATCTTAGTCTGATTCATGGCCAGCACTACCCAGGTGAAGTGCAGCACATTGTTGAGACAGTAGCTTGATTATAATGTAAACATTAAGCTAATTCAAAATATTCTCCATATGCAGTAAAACGGAAAGGGTAGTTAACCAGGGCCTGTGTGTTACCCAAATAATTTTTACCTCCTCCAGAAACAATATAAACTTACTTTCAATTAAGAGTTCCCTAATACTTGGTAGGATTTTCTTGGTAACAAGCAAGAAATTGTTTATGAACCATTTCCAATATGTATCCCGTGACTTCATCAACAATAGTATCCTTCATTAATGTGCTTGCTCTTTGATTTAATGAGTAGACTTTTTTTTTTAATTTTTTATTTAATGTAGAAGACCAACGTTTATTTTCTCCAAAAAAAATTTAGGAGAGGTTATATTCTTAAACACAAGTTTTATCTTAGGATTCCAATCTAATGTTTGAAATAACTAACCATTAAACATTTCAGGACTTTTTAAAGGAATAATTCTAATTTAAAAAGGATAAATTCTAATTTAAAGGACAAGTTCAGGACTAATTTTAAAATATTTATTATTTCATAGGTTTTTCTTCTGCTTATATGCATCTGAAATTATGAGTTTCGGGAAAAAGAATGGTTAGAATTCTATTTGTCTGTTGTTACATTAGGACTGGGAGGTTCCAGTTTCAGAAATTTTGCTTCCTGTAAGACACTGAGGTTTTGCTAATGTCCTGAAAGTTACTAAGCAGGAAGTCTGGTGGAGAAACATTTTGGCAAATGCCAACATTTAGAAGCTTCTCCAGGACTAAATACTGGAAGCATTTTTAAATTAACTGTAAATGCAAGCATTTAAACCATGAACTAAATAGGTAAAGAACACAGAAGTATTGCCAACATTAATAATTTGTTGAATTTCATCATAATGAACAGTAATTCATACAATAGTATAAGTACATTAATGAAAAGACAGCTGCGGTGATTTTTTATAGGGCAAATATAAGCCGTTAGTAAAAACCCAGACCTATTTTTAAAATCTATTTCTGGAATGAAACTCATTGTAAAATGAGGTGAAAACAAAACTAGCTTTTTTTTTCCCAGTTAAGTATTGGAAACCATATAAAATATTCAAGAAGTTTCCCTTCTCAAAGCTCTTTGTGAAAGCATTAAGTTGCTCCTAACACAGTAAACAAGAAAGTAAACAAAAATATCATCAACATCATATTTAACTTGGTTTCACTAAATAACGTAAACCAAATATATGACAAAACCCCCTCCAATTCTATGTCAGCTTGCTGTTATACAAAATATGGCTCCAAACAGTTATGACCTAAAGTGAATATAAACACAGCAAGAAAACATTTAATGCCCCCCCCCCAAAAAAAAGTGCCAGTGGTTTTATTTGTCTTAATAAAAAAGCAAGATACTAAAGAAATTTATTATTTTTTTGTAGGTGCTTTTAATATCTACCATTGAGAAGTTCAAATAAAACAGTCTCGGACTATAGCTGCTATGAAAATACTACTAGAGTTCAGATGACTTCAAATGGTCATATGAAAAGTGTTTCTCCTTAAAAAAAATAAAACACCATTATTTCATTTGTGTGAGAACATATCTTCAAATACTTCAAAATGCCACTTAGTACTATTAAAACAAACTTATATAAATCTTAAAGCATGCCTCTGATTATCAATGTATAAATTCTTACTGAAAAAAAAAATAGTACCACAAGCTAACACAAAAGTAACATACCTCAAACTAAACACTATACCTTGTCTTTCCTACATACTAAATTCACACAGTTTTAGCACAAACGAGCTCTAAACAAGCACTGACTATTTCAGCAAATAATTCTAGAAAATGTGGTCACCTGTCACTACATGGCTTATATTGCAATGTAAGCGCTAAAACTAGGGGGAACTAGTTCCCCTAAATCCTGTTCAAGAAGGGAAAGATAAAAAGCTCCAGAACATAAGACTTGAATGTTTTAAGTTGCAAATACAGCACCACTAAAGCAACACAGAAGAGACATTAATTTACTAATACATTATGTCTACTAAACCCAAAGTATTTGTGTGATAGTTTTAGACGATGCTTTCTCCCAGGATAGTCAATTTTACCATAATACTGGTAAGTGCTTATAAGATGTATGTCTATGCATTAGAACATTTTCTTATTGCCTAAATATTTCAGTGAGTAAACAACAACAAAAAAAGAGATACCAGTACACTTCTAATTAGGAAAAACTGAGGTAACACATAATACTTTAATAACATCACAGATTATATGTTTAAAAGGAATTATTTTACTTCTTGCAGTAAGAAACAGTAGATATTCCATATCACGTACTAATTTTGACACTATGAGAAGTACTTCCCTCCCACAGAACAATTATACTGTTGAACTCACTGCAGCAAATCCTCTAAGTTACAAAACACAGAAATGTCAAACTTGGAAGGTATCTACTGAAAATTACTACATGTGATTGGTTCAATGGGATTTCCCATTGCATTGGAAGCTGCAGGTCAGCTGACTCTCGATTTGCCTTGTTATGGCTGTCTGCCTACAGACTATGTTACTGGCTAGTGGTGGACCAAGTACAGCTATTCTTATTTTCTAAGGAACAAGTTTAAATGGTTCCTCAATGGATGTTTGATGCTAATAATTAAGTGTTGTCATCATTATTCTACTGACAGACAAACACCACATTCCAGTTCCATGAAGAAAATCTTGAAACCCACTCCATAATAAAGCAGGGAAATGATAATGGTTATGGTTTGTATTTCCTTCACATTTTATAGCTAGTTCAATCTTTTGCATCAGAAGGATCATTGTGATTCAGTGATATTAAATTTAGTTTTTATTTCATATACAAAAATGAATCATCGCATACTTTACAGAAACATCCGCAGTTAACCTGAAGGAGTAGATTAACAGGAAAATTTAGAAGTTGTATTTCCTTCACTAGTGCTTTCAGTTACAAAGCTTTTCTTTAAAAAATAAGCATTATTCCATATATATTTTAGAGAATAGATCATATTTGCTGATCTTCACTTTTAGGTTGATGATTATAAAGGAAAAGTACTAGATGGCTGTTCGTGTTTTCTTTTTTTTTTTTTCCCCCATTATTATTTTTCTTACAGAGATTCACTTGGAAATTAGAGTTATTCTCCACTGACCAACCACCTCCCATCAAATAGTATGGGATGGGTTTAGTTGTTTGTTGTATTATCTATCCCAAAAGACTACTCAGAGGAACTGATTTATCAGGAGAGAAACGTAGCAACATTAACCCTGTGAGTTAATATGAAAAGCAGAACACAGTATTTGCGAAACATGAATCACAGCAAAAGTACACAGAGTTCATGATGAAATGACTCTGATAAATTGGGTTAGTTCTAATTGATTCTTGGGACAAAATAATGGCCAAGTCTTCTCTTCTTCTGGAACTCATGTTAAAACATGCATAAGGCGATTATTTCTGGAAACCACGCTAAATTAGGTCTACCAGGTTGCTCTGCTAAGTGAAATCAAATATTAATGTATTCATTTCAATAAACATTTCTGGGCTACCAATGATTGATCCAATATTACAATAGTAATCATACATTTTCATTCTTTTAACAACTGACTCATGGAATTCCAAATTGCAAATGAGGTCTAGTGAATGCATTTCAGTTATTTGATATTCAAGTAACCCAAAGATGTCAGTGTGATAGCCAGTTTCACAAACAAATGTGATGAACTAGAAAAGGCTAAATAAAATCCAGGCTGCACTGAGTCCTAGTGGTCAGGTGCACTATTTTACAGAGCATGGAAAAAAAAAACCAACATCATACAGGACAGTGTGAAAAAGCTACTGAATACAAGACAAATCTTTCCTATATACAAGATGCATGCTTTCCCTACTTTTAATCAAACTTTTTACTGCATACAACTCCACCCTAATTTTTCCTGCCATGCAAAATATATTGACTTTACTTTCGGATGTTTGTGACAAGGGGTGGTAATGGATGGCTTTTGTTTTTCTTCCTGTAAATCAATTCTGCTCTCTCAATGGTAATGTACAGTAAGGCTTCCGGAAATGGGATGCCTGAAACAATGCCAAGAACTTTCCCATTCACAGAAATAGTTGCAAATACCAGTCAGGGCTCTCCACCCATCAGCCCATACCCTATGAATACTGCATGGCTCACCATCAGTCAACACCCAAGAACAGGGACCCCAAATGCATTTTTAAATTAACTTACATTGTTTCCATAGCTTCTTTCTTAATACATATAGCTGAGTTGTTCATGAGGTTGTGCATTTACTGTTTCATGAAGTATAGCCAAGCTTAAACTAATTTTTTTTACAAACTGGAAAACAAAAATTATAGCAGAGAACCAGCATTTCCTCTACAAAACAACAATTATAAGTTATAATTAAGGTCAGAATAAAGAGTTAGTTTGGGTAGATACTAACAAACAGGATCATAGAATGGTTAGAGTTGGAAAGGACCTCAAAGATCATCAAGTTCCAACCCCCCTGCTATAGGCAGGGACACCTCCCACTAGACCAAGTTGCTCACAGCCCTATTCAGACTGGCCTTAAACACCTCCAGGGACTGGGCTGCCTCAACTTCTCTGGGCAACCTGTTCCAGTGCCTCACCACCCTCACAGGAAAGAATTTCTTCCTAATATCTAATCTAAATCTCCCCTCCTCTAGTTTAAAACCATTACCCCTTGTGTCCTATCACTACGCTTCCTGACAAAAAGTCCCTCTCCTGCTCTCTTGTAGGCTCCCTTCAGATACTGAAAGGCTACAATAAGGTTCCCCCAGAGCCTTCTAATAAGAATACACATTGATTAAAGCAGTGTTTAAAAAAAAAACACAAAACAAAAACAACCTTCCCTATTCCTGTTATGGAAACCCCATGTGAAGGCTTCATTATAAAGTAAGCAAGAGTAGACATTCTGAAAAGAATGTGTTTTCAGTCATGTTTTAAGAAATCAAAAAAATTACCAAGAAAAAAATAGTTTAAAAAAAGCATGTGAACACACTCAGTGGGATGAATGACTTTAAACTAGAACAATAATACAAATGTTTAATTTTTTATTAAATGAGGGTATTTAATTTTATGTTTAAAATCCTGAAGTGGTGAAGGAATTAAAACCATCTCAGATAAGCACAACCAGATATTCAAGATTTAGATACTCCACTAAGATCTTCAGAAAACACTCTCGAATCGTCACATCTAGATGAGGTTAGCATGCATTGCAAAACAACTGTTTGTTAGATCCCATTACTTGTCATGCACAGTTGTGCTCATATGGCACTGTCACAAGTCAGAAGAACAAGGAACATCAGCTTAGGAAAAATTGTGAATTTTTTTGAGACCTATTTCTGGTGTTGATGGTAGTGCTACCATAGACAGAAGTTTTTAAACAATACTACTTGGCTGGATGAGGTTGCTGATTAACGGTCAGCTAGTAATGTTCATCTCTGCCTCTCAGAGCAAGAGATTTTACAGCAGGCATTTAAACGTTTCAAAGGTTAAAGGAAAAACAAGATACAAAAGATGCACAATCCTGCAGTGAAGGTTACATGTGCTTTGGCAAAGCCTATGAGCTTTAATTCTCTCTCTAAAAAAATCAGAGTTTTTAAGCACAAGAATTGCTATCTTGGTAACTTGAGCATAGAAACAGACATTGCATGAATGGCCAGAGAGTATCTTGATCTTTTCCTCTCTTTTCCTCCTCACTATGGCTTTGTATTATTTAATACATAGGAGAACCTTTCCAAGGAAGAAGTCATCATTAAAAACAAAAAGCACAATTCAGCTGCAATTCTCTGGTATTTTGAAGCTCCCAAAGATGTTATAGCAAGGTAATACCAAAACCACTTGGAAAAATTAAGCACATTTTGAATACATTTTTCAAAACTTACTTCTGTAAGACTTTAAACAAAACCTCAAATTAACAATTCCTGCCCTTTTACCTTTGCTGTCTTTACCTTTACTCTTTTTAGATGTTTTTTCTACATCAATTACTAGTTTGACTTCTTTCTTCAGGATCACAGTTGAATGTAGTTAATTACAAAGAAAACCATGAGAAGTTAAGGCCCCACTTTTACAGCTTTTCCTATTCCACAGAAAGGATTCAGCAGCTTTGGTGTACAGCACTTAAAATCAGAATAGTTATTCATATGACTTAGAGCACTTTAATTGTTATGTGAAAACAATAACAATTCATTTGCATTTGAACAATGTCATGGCTCTCAAAGAACTGCCAGCAAAAGATTATAGTGCCATTAAAACATATTCTGCAATGATTAGTGCTTCATATTTTATGACACACAAAATTGTGCAGCTTCCTTTAAGTACAAGTATTTTTCCTACAACACCATTTTAAACACATAGTGACTAAACTCGTAAGCTAACCCTAAAGAGGAATATATATTTCCCCTCATAAGTCTGTTCTCTACATGAGTAGCATCTCATTTTTGCAGAGGGACTTAATTTCAATAACAATTCTTATAGATATGTTGACTTCTGTTCAAAAGCAATACATAATGTTACCAATGGATCTTGTACACTCTCCTTCCTCTTCAATAATCTAGGCTTACACTTCATATGAAAGAAACATTACATTGCCATCAACTAACTTTTCTACCGTCTCTCCCAAATTATTTAAAAAGAAGCCTCTGAGACTCGATCTCAGAGGTCCCTAACACAAGGCAACATATTTATATCAAATTGGAGATTAAAAAAAAAAAAAAACACAAAAAACCCACAAAACTGCACTCAATTTATGACATGAAAAATAAGAAGCAAATCACATGAGAACTGCATTGCTTTTTTTCTCCTGACAAGTTGAAGTTCATATATTAGATAAGAAATATGGATTTTTATATAAGGAATAATGACCACTCTGTAGCATGTGGCTAATGCTGTTTTTCCCATCTTTGTGCAAAACACTATTTCCTTCCCAACATCTTGAACAAATTATAAATAATAAAATATCGATGTGCCAAAGGTGTGAGGGAATCTGTATAAATCTTCCTTTTTATTTGTTCACTAAGTTCTCAGGTCAGCTCTTGCTAACATTTGCCAGGCATACTTCTGAGATGACTTTAGGAAGAAGGAATTGGGTTCTTGAATAATTTATTTCATCTTTGAAGGAACAATGAAATTACTACATCCTTCCCATTTCTGATTGGGATGTTGCCCTTCACATTTCCCATGCTAATGTATATTTTCTGATTTATGTTTTTTTCTTAATAGTTTGTTATACACATTCTGTGCAAAGAGAAGTGGATTTTTGTAACACAGTATCAGCTAAATTTCAAAACATTTAAAACGTGAATTCAAACCAACAGTTGAAGAATAGGTGTTTCATTGCATTTATTTTGTGTTCAACACATTTTTAAAGCACTGATAAGTGGATTACTTTTTTCCTTCACACCTCCCAAGACATATGGAAATGATTGTGGCAACACCAGTAGCATTTTAGGTAATGACATGTTAATATTAAAATTATACTGTAAAAATATTGTTTGAATAGAGTTTATTTTTTCTGAGCAGAGCTGCTAGTGTTTGTTTACTTATTACCTCATTATTTTAAAATTAAATAATTGAAAATCCAATTAGTAATTTTAAGAACTTTATTTAACTTCCTCTAGTATGCAAAGCCAATTCTCATTTCAATCACAACTCAATTTCAAATTAAAATGTCTAACATCAGGTTGTCAGTACTTTAGTACTATGGGGCAATATGTCTTATTCTGTACAATGACTTATGTTTAGAATTTTTTGTACATTGTCTACCTGCTGAACAGTAAGTCTTACGCTAACAAGTAGTATTGAGGGGAAAAAAAGTTGTTGAAGAAAACTTATTTTGTTAGCTCACCAACTTAAACCTCCAATTAGGTATATACTTTGTGAAGATTAAAAACCATCAGTAATTTGGAAGAAAAAGATCCTGGAAATATCCCCTAAAATCATCACATTTATGCAACTAGTCAAATGCAAATGGAAAGAGCACACAATAAGATGAAGACTATTAAAAAAAGAAATATATTGAGAAGTGTCTTGTTAGAAATTGTCTTGTTAGAAGTTATAACCTTTCCTGTATACAATATAAAATTTGGAAAACGTTTTCTTCTACCACATTTTCTCCTGCCTCTCATAAGAGGGGGAAAGGAATTAAAGTAATGTTCTTTGGAAAAGGAAATAGGACACAACAAGTAAACAAAAGTGAAAGTATCACAGAAGATTTCTATGGACATCTTCAGGCAAAGACACCATTTACAGCTAAAAAAAAGTATATCTTAACTGACAAGGTGTCCATCTAATTCAGTGACCATATCGTCCAACAACATTTAGAACAAGAGAATAACTGGAAAACTTCTACATAAGAGTCAAGACAACCCCTCAAATTACATCTAATGTTTTCAATGAAGTGAAATGTTTATACCTTAAAGTTCATGTGTAATTTAATTAATGAAATATTGAGGATCAACTATCTGGTATTGTCAACAGCAATACAGACATGTCAAAAGTCATATACACACTTAAATGAGAACAGAGGTAATAAATGGTTTTGGGAGAATAATTCTCAACCCCCAAGTGAGCAGTGTAGAGGAAGAAAGCTAAAGGAAGCAGGCAACTAATTTCCCAGTGCTCCATGGGTCAACAGCTCTTCCACAACTACCAGCTTTTGAGAAGCTGAAGTATTATTTATCTGCTTTTCCCTTGTTACCTATGGATGTCTCTCAATGTTACGGATTATTAGCTGCAATGGGAAAGCCCCAGTGTGCTGAGTGCTGCCTATCCAGAGCACAAGAGCGTTGGCCAACAGCAGTTGCACTATCCAGCTGAGATTTTGCCTGTCATGTCTCAGAACAGTGCATCCTGTAAGGATTCTTCAGCCCTTTTTACCCAGGCTACACTTCAGGGCAACTCACTTTAGAGCTAAAGAAGAAAAGACAGCTACTTAGAATAGACTGTTTCAGTTGGAAGGAACCTACAATGATCATCTACTCCAACTGCCTGACCAAGTTAAAGCATGTTGAGAGCATTGCCCAAATGCCTTAAATATTGACAGGCATCAAACACCTCTCTAGGGAACCTGTTCCAGTGTTTGACTGGAACATAAGACTTATGGGGAAAAAATGGGGCCATTGGGATTCAGCAGAGCAGTCAGTAGAAGTAGTGAATATACTGATTCTTGGAAAAATAAACTTAGAAAATATTGATTTCATGTCATCCTGTAATTAATGGGATTTCACATCCCCATTAAGGCTATTACTTTAAACTGTGCAAAGCTAGAAGCTGCTTAACTTTTCAAATCACTAACAGCAACTGACACTATGATGCCTTTTCCATCAATGTCACATGAAAGATTTAAATGGAATTATTAACACCATTCATAGTATCTAGGAACACTGATATATGGGGTATGTCACAAAATGAGAATAAGGAAGTTATCTGTTGTCAGAGTGTGTCTAGAGATTGGAAGAGCAAACTTTTTTCCTATATCCAATTAAGAATGGTATATAATTTATAGAAAGTAGCTCTGAAGCTTGGTTTTACATTTGGCTTCAATATTTGCAGAAGTATGTGTCCACTGTGTTTATGGATGACACATACCTTTTGCAAGAGACATTTAAAAGTATTTCTATCAGAAAAAAACATTAATTATATACTTACAACATGGGGTGTTTGGTCTGCTCACAAGTTGTGGGAATGCAAAGATAGTTGACAATGGTAGATCATGGTTTTGATTTTGTTCCTTTTCTTCAGTCTGGTCAGCCCAAACTACTGATTTTTGTCTTTGAATCAACTGCTCAACCTCCCCAAATTCAGTCTCAGTTAAATTATTTGTCAACCCAGCTTCTTTCAAAGTGAGGTATTGCTTGCGAAGAACTGGAAGCAAAGTATTTAGTACTCTGTAAAACAACCAAGAAGTAAACCAAGTAAGACTAAAGCATAACTAATCTGATCCTTACTAGCACTATCACTATTAGGGATATGAGGGATTTTTTCCCTGTATTTCCCCCCCTTCAAGTTCTATTGCGCAATTTAATTTATTTTCAGAAAACTGAGAGGAAATTTTCATTTTTAAGTAGAATGACTTTTCTCCTTTGCAAAATCTTCTATTTCACTCTAAGCATCTACTCTCAGTAAATGGCATTTCCTCAGTGTCCAAGGTCTTCAGTCCCTCAAACATCACTGAAATAGTTGTTGTATCTTGACTGAGTTCTGACTTCCTGAAATTGTGCATCAGATTAAAGTAGAAAAGTATAAACCAAATAACATCGTTTAAACCAAGCATATCTTAGATACATGCAAAACCTTATTAAGAGCCTAATGCATATAAATTTAGATACCAGGATCTTTAATAAAATAATGTAATACATCACGATTCACGCAGAACTGCAAAACAAATTAAAGTGACAAAACTTTAGGAATTATATCCGAACATGTGAATTTAACTGTGGAGTCAGCTGCAAGGCTAAACAGTAGGTTCAATAAATAAAAAGCAACTTTGTAATAACTAACAACTTAGCTTTAAAAATTTTGCTTTTAGTTTTGCAGGTTTATTAGCTTTTGTAATGTTTATGGTAACAGCCTTTTCTCCAAAGGAGAAAGAAAAGCTGATTATTTAATTTTGGAATGATTTAATACACTTATTTACTGCAGATTTGCAATTCCTTCCTATTCCTTATGTTACACTGAAAGAGTTTCCAAAATTTTTGAGAGATTGATACCAGAAAAAGAGCTGATGCTCACCTGCAAATTCAGCTTCTCAGTCTGACTAGCTATATAAGAGTTTAATGGTAACAATTTTTAGGACATGTAAATTAATGTCTACAGTGCAGGGAATTAAAAAGAGAAAAAATGCTTATAAAAAAGAAAAAAATCAATACTGCTATTCAGCACAGAAGACGAAAATAAGACATCATGAGCAAGTGAACAATTTGTAAAAAATTATGCGAAGAAAAAAATTAAATAGAAATAAGTAGTACTAGAGTATCCCTGCAGTTTGTCAAACAATGATGGATACAGACCAATATTGATGAACTGATTACTGTTTTACACATCTTATGAAAACACAACTCAAACCTAGGAAAAAAAAACATCTGAGAAAAATCTTGATTCTGTTTGAACTAAAACTAAATTCTATAGATACTTTTTTCCTCAAGTTACAAATGTCAGAATAGAAGTCTTATCAGGCCTGATATGAAACCACACTTACTTTTCTGTCTGCTTATAGTGCTGATCTTGAAGGGACACCAGAGATAAAACATGCTCAACCTGGGCTTTCAGGTCCTTAACTTCTAGGTTTAAGTGGCAACACTGCAGATCTTTACAGAGTTCCTTGGGAAAATAGCAAGAGAAAAACCTGAACAGCTGCATGTCAAACCAGAAAGTAATAAACTGAAGTTTAAACTAAAAGAGTATTATGTTGAAAAGTAAAGATGGATTAGATCTATAGTATTATAACAAAGTGTTATGATGGATGTAAATATCAAACAATTCATACTTTTCCATGTGTATTGCTTTGCAGATTTCCTTTGACCAATAGTGGGAGTGGTGTAATTAGCATTAGAAGTCCAACAGGCACACATATACACTTATCTATGGATGCCCAAAAATATGCCTCCTTTTCCTATGCACTTGCTCCATATCTGAATGTCAGTAACATTGTCTAGGACAAGTCTTCACTGTATTCAGTTATCCTCCTGAGATTTTTTTTAAATTTCATAGAATTTATTTCTTTTAAGTTATCTACAAGCTTTAGTCATGTCAATAAAATGGAGATATTTAAATATTTTATGAGTCACAAGTGCTCATTACAGTATCATTAAAGCCACTCCAATTGCTGGCTGGAACTAAAAATCAAGGAAGAATAAGCCCCAACTTTTCCTCTTCTTCCTGCATAGACCCTCATCCCTTCCCTGTTGCCAGCTCCAGTGCTTGTCTTGAGGCTACACTGAACCGAATCTATTTGCTAAAACTTGACAGAGAACACAAATTCCCACTTCTTTCCCCCTTCTACTCCCTTCCAAAAAAGAAGGTTTTTTTTGGCCAGGCTAAGAATTAGGTTATCACATGCATAGATGAGTATCAGGAGCTACAGTAAAGACAAGAATAGAATTGTATGGCTGAAAGCAGGATCAACTCTGACAGCCATCCGAACAGCCCAGCCACATCATACTTATTCCCTTTAGCATGCATTTACATATGTAAATGTATTCTTGCACAAACTAGGAATATTTGTACAAACAAACAATTCTAGGGCAGAAAAACAGGATCAACTAAAACTAGAATTTGAAACCAGCCTGAAAGAACTGAAGAGGAAGCCATGATTAGAAAAAAAGATGAGGGGGGGGGGCCACACAGGGAAAAAGTTGATTAACTATAGTCAGATGTTGCCTACAGTGCATGAAATCTGACCTTGAAGTGAAAGGTATTTTACCTTTGGAATACACCCATCTTGACCCAGGAGACGCATTTCATTTTCAACACGATGCAGCCAATTGGTATTTTCTTCAAAGCGTTTTACCTCCTCTTCTTTCTTCTTCTGCGTGTGTATGCGGTGGGTTCTAAGCATCGCAAGCCTTTGATCCCGCTTGCAAGTGGCCTAAAAAACAGCATTTAAGGGGAAAAACTTTCAAATAATGTTCACAAACATCTCTACATGAAAAAAGATTTTTCCATACTTTTGTACTCAATTTGGCATAAGAAGATTTGTCATTTTAGACCAGTTTAATAGAAGTGAAGTAGCACATTCTCCTTACACATGTGACAATTATATTTAAATTTTTTTCATTTTTTTTTCCTGGAAGTCTGTATAAGAGAATGTAGTTATTTGCTTCATTATTCCTTTAGAGAATAATACATTGCATTTGATCAATTTCTGTTCTAGGCCATAATTATCTTAAGTTAGAAAGACTGAGAAAACTACACATGCACAGGAAAACACACTTCTAGATACAACATAACCTAATAATTTCAAGTAACTCCAGTATGAATATGAAGAAGGAATTTTATCTGCTTAAGTTTTCCTAATGCAGTATGTCCTAGAAAATGCCTACTAAAGGATAAAGTGTTTGGCAAAAGGAAAACCCTCTAGCTTCAAACATCACAATCCTTCTGATGCTTCTCTGAAGTTTGAGAACAAAAAGGCACAAACCCACCAACAGCAAGCTGGATGCGATTGAGTTAGTGTCCTAAGGAGGCGAAGGAAATTCTATTCAGAGGACACAGTTTGCAACATACTGCAAAAATTAAGTCACTAACTAGTCATAGCAAACATTAACTTTACATGGAGTTCAGAGTTCAACTTTGCCTAAAATTTTAGTTAAAAATAAAACAAAAAATCATCAACATTTGAAGTACATTGCCACACTCAGAACCAAACATACAGAATCCAATTGGTTTTTAAAAATTATATAACCTAAATCTCTACATTCATACATTCTAAAATTAGTACTGTAAATGAAAACTTCATAAATTAGAATAAATCTACACATTTAGAATAGCAGGCCAAATGAGTTCTGTTATAAAACGTCATAAGAAACTCCGAATGCAATACCCTAACTTTGAACAAGGCAGAAGTTACATTCACTGTTGTCCTTTTGAACATACTGTAGAAAACAGGAACAGTATGTAGAGAGATGCAGATTGCATTTCTCCAGCTGAATTTTCAAAATGCTTACTTCAACACATGGCATACAGAACACAGAACCAGCATGGTAAAGACACCTGAGCTACACATGTACTCCAGGTAACTTACCAAGTGAAAGCCTACATTCTGGCCAGAATTTTACTTTTCTTTCTCTTTAAGACTTTCTCATCTGCTAAGATGACAGAGCATGCAGGAAAGAAAGTCACTCTGTAAAGGACCAGCTCCTTACAGAAAGTACCAGGAGGAAGAGTTAACTGACTAAGGCTCACAATGATCACTGGTTGCCTCTGACCAGTGAGGCTGGGGGAGAGCTTTCAGGACTGCTGAAGTAGATAAATTCAATCGCATTATTTTGAGTACTTCAGCTTTTACACAGTACAGGAGAGGTGTTAGGATTGAAGTTGGTATTTACAACATCCCACTATTTGATGAACCCATCCCAAAAGTTCTCAGGAAGAAGAGATGTCACAATGTGCTACAACAGAAAAGCATACGGTTATGCATACCAGCTCTACACAACCTCTAGAACTCATGTTGTCCTAGGCAAAATTTTGGTTGCTACTCTGCTTTGCAATAGAAAAAAAAAAAATCACAAGAGATATAGAAGAAATTATCCCTTC
The DNA here is from genome assembly GCA_013398155.1 of Pedionomus torquatus. Lineage (NCBI taxonomy): Eukaryota > Metazoa > Chordata > Aves > Charadriiformes > Pedionomidae > Pedionomus > Pedionomus torquatus. The sequence continues at coordinate 138,202 of VZRU01018116.1, read as the reverse complement.
AGGCTGAAAAACTGGAACAAGCATTTTTGAATCCATCATGGACAACTGCAATAAGCAGTAAAAGTTAAACAAAGTGAGGCTTGTGGCTGATGCAGAAACGTTCAAGATAAAATAAGTCAAAACTGAGTAGACTGTTTCAAACTCAACAAGATAGTTAAATGTAACTATAGCACAGGGGTACACACTAACTTTTAATGTTTTCATGCAATGCTCTATACATGTTCTTCTATTGACCCAAAGGTTTTTTGGCAAGGTTGCTGTAGCCGATACCTAGCACGCAACAGGAAAACAATACAGATGCAGAAATACCGATACTAAGAGTGAAGGAATGGCATTATCCAGGAGGACGTAAACAGGCCCTTTAAATGGACAGCATCTAAGCTGTAAAACGAACAAACCAACTAACCAAAAAACCACAACCTGGAAAGAGGGGGAGTTGTGTGGAAAATGGAAGTGATTTATTAGTGGCACAGGATGGACTGAATGTGACAAGATAAATTGTGGTAAAATTTTTGCAACAAGAAAGCATTTGTAAGAACAGAGGTTAAGGTAACAAACTTACATGGAAGTTTTTTCCATCCTGAAATTAATGTTTTGAATTAAAGCCTTCAAACTGGGGTTGTTCAAGTAGAGAGATATGACATAATTTGCTTTGTGTTAACTTACCTGAACTCATTATATCTAGTTACTGAGCAAGGACAATTAAGTGTAAAGTGAGAAAACACTAAGTAAAACTTCTCCTTAAAAATTAATATTTCAGAAATATCTCTGTGACCTAACAGTACATTTTACAAAGTAAAAAACCAGAGGCATTTAGGAAAATAGCAAATGTGTAAAAATACACGGAAGAACATAAGCATTATAGAGCACAATTGAAACGTGAGCAGTCCCTTTGGCAATCAAACGATTAGATTGCCAATTAAACCCCAACTTGTTCCAAAGTAATTGCAAAAGGACATTTAATTTTACCATTACAGTGACTTACTCTTAATAAGGCATGGTACTTATAGGATAAGTGACTCCTGACTCTTAGTAAGTCACATCTACAAGTTAACTAATAGCATAACCAACACTGGAGTGCAGCACTGCTAACATTCAAAATAAGAATTATATCAGCTCATAGAAAACACTTGTATAGAATTGAGTATATGAAGGTATAACTCCTCATTATGAATACAGATACAACTATGTTCCATTGTAGGAAGCATTTGAAAGTATGGCACAGATAGAAATATTACTTCAGAGTTTCTGTGGCATAAAAGAGAGTTCTAGAACACATTAGTCACTTGAAATATCTTCATTAATGACAAGCAAAACTGCATGATGCATTTTCACTTTGACATTTATCTAAGGACCAAACTTCATGTGAATCACTGGGGAAAAAACTAGTCATATGGTAAACTCTCATTTTTGGCCAAATACAGATTGTTACTGTGACTAAGCAAAACCGGCCCCTCCCTCAACTTCATATCCACAAAATATATATTCCTTTAAGATTATTTTTATCAGAAAAATTAAGGTAGCATAAATAAGTAAGCATGGTTAGATGCTATGAGTCTTCTAGAATGACATGGGCATTTAATGCTGCACAACCAACTTAGACACCAAGTTCTTCTTTTAAAATGCAAGCCAACTTAATGTAATTATTGCAGTTGACACAACTCTGTCCTTAGACAGCTATCCAAACATCTTCCTGGTGGTAAGTAAAGACACTGATAAGAATCCATCTTGTTTAGCACAAGGTCCATAGTTTTCCAAATTACTCAGCTTGAAATCATCTCTGATGGCTGTACCACACATACTTTAACATGGTTTGATTTTGGACAAGAGCACCATGAGTGCCCTTAAGTCCAGTCAGGTCTTCAGTAACTATGATAATCAAGCCCACGTATGGACAATTTGTAAAATTTTCAGTTAGCAGCAATAAGCACAACAGTTTTCTGTGCAGTGTGGGAAATAAAACAACATACCTCACATTACTACTACATTTTCTCTATTAATTTCAGCAAATATTAGCTGAGGGATAATCAGTGTGTCCCACTTTAAATATTTAAGGATTAGCTAATTATATAATTACTCAAGCAAAATTCATACATTAGTATAGCAAAATTAAGACAGATGGTACCTTGTTTTACATTACAGGAAACTCACCTTGTCTACTCTTTCTTCAGAGCACAGCAGTTGAATTTGTTCGTGACATTGTATCTGATAATATGTCTTCAGGGCATTTTCTTTCAGCTGCATTTCCAACTTGAGATATTCTTTTCTGATTTCCTCACGATTTGCAAACACATTTTTAAGGATTTCTTTGTATCTATTAGAACAAAAGGATAAGAATAAATAATGGATTACTTACTGAAGACTTGTTTTTTTTACGACTATCTCCAACAATGAGAACTTTCAATTTCAAGTTAATAAAATATAAAATTAAGAATAAAGAAGGAAAGCCTGTTATAGATAAGCACTCAAAGTGTCAGCACATCATTAAAGACTATGTACTCAAACTGTAAATGGGATATGAAATTTTGAAAGGGACACTAAAAAGAAACCTTGTTGTGTTTACAAGGATGACACCGGGATTCAAAAGAAAGATATCTGGAACTTCTTCACAATTTTATCTCTGTCTCCAAAAGATAATAAATACTTATATTCTCTAGTTCTTATACCAATTTATTAAAGAGATCTGACTACTGTTGGTATCAACACACAAGGTGTCCTTTAAAAAACCTGCTAGCTAGCTCTCAAAAGAAAACCATAGAAGTCTTCAGTTGTTCACATTCTCTGAAATTCTGTTGTACAACTTTAGTCACTAATCGATGACAAAAATCAGAACATGCATCATTTTTAACACATACTAGGGTAACGGGGGGGGAAAAAGTGGTAGAAGAATTATTCTGAGGAAACCAATATTTAAATGGCCTAAATCTGCTCAATCCCTAGTCTGCAATGCAAAAGAGAATAAGGTAAGGAGAAAGCCTGGAAGTATCACCATGTTGCAATATAAATTTCAGTGGTTGTATTTTTTTACTTCCCTCATGAGTACTGAAAATGCAGTATGGAAGAGTCAGAAGATTCACAGTATCTCAATAGTGACTATTTTTTATACAAGCCATTTCATAACATCCTATTGATTTGTTAGAACTTCACAGAAGAATACAGGCACAGCAACATTCTAAAGAAGTGCAACATTGAAGGTCATCATACAGTGTTTAGGGTAAAGGATTGTAAGATTAAATACTGTGAAAGTATTATTAACACATAGGTTCAACTAGAGAGCAATTTGAAGAGACATTCTGGCCAGTGTATTTCAGAAGTAACATTTCCATTTCATAGTCTAAAGTCTAAATAACTCCAAGTCTTTATTTCTTGTGTTTTATCACACATTTTAAGAAAAAAGATAATTCACTAAATAATTCTTCTCTACAGTTCTAGAAATTCAGAAGTTTATCAGAAAGCGTCCAGAGAATGCTATTGCATCTAGGTAAAAGTGTGTACTAAAACACAAACAGAATTTAGAAATAATATTTAAGAAATAAAACAGTCAGCTACCAAGTATCAGAGTTCTTACCTTACACAATCTGCACTACTATACTAGCTATTGCACAACTGGGTAGAGATTTTTTTCCTCCATAGTATCCATAGAAACAGTTTTTCCCAGCAATACAGCAATAAGAAATTAAGGTGAAACCTCTCTGTTTCCCTCAGGGTAAAACCCTGGGCATAATCTAAAAGAGGTTGCAGATGCAGATCCTATGTACAGTCACTGTAAGGAACCATTACCAGTAAATCAACCCTTTGTGTACTTAAAATCACCAATGTACCAAATATAGCATCAAGTAAAGAAGCCTTTGCAAAGCTCCTGCCTTGAGCTGCACTCACTCTTTCCGTAAGCACACTTCTACTGAGTGAACTTTACCTTCTCTTCTTCACTTAAAAATGAAGAGTGATCATGCAAGCATATCCAGCGTACGAACTCTCTGAACTACCTAGTCTTAAAGAGCTCGTAGACTCATTGGTGGTAGTTCAAAAGCCAGTATCCACTGTCTACCTCAACAGGCTCGAGACTTGAAGAGTTGGCAGAAAATGCATCTCCAAGCCTTCAACAGTGGGAACAGGAATGACCTCTGGCTTTGAAGAAGTGATGTAAGCAGCAAGTCTCTTCCAGATAACACTGAAGCAAGAGCTGTAGTTGGACTGAAACACAATATTGTGGATAAGGCTCTCTACCCTGTCCCAAACAGAAGGGAGAAGACAGAGTACTTTCAAAACCTGTAAATGAACATGGGAAAAATCAACTCATCACTACATCATCAGTAGGACTAACTTGACAGGATCCTCATGAGGAAGAACGGAATGAAACATTTGCTTTATTGGTGATATTGGATAAGCTTACATGTGTCTGCATGTTCCAGAACATTAAAATCCAAATATTTTCTGACCACAAATCTTAGCTGTCCAGCATTTTGAATAGCCTTTTTATAGATCTTGCCCTTGACTGATTCTTCCCATACAGACAGAATGAAATAAAGGGCAAATCACAAGAAATTAAAATAACCTTAAGGACTTACAATACAAAAATATGCAGGAAAAGTGTCAGAACCAACAGAATTACTTAGAAACCTACACTTCTTCTGAAAGTTAAATTTAAGTAAACAAAATGAGAGGTTTGTTGAAGCCTCCAGAATGCTGGGATGCCAGTAAGTAAAATGGAGCTCAGTTAGAAAGCATTTTGCTTTTTCAGTTTAAAGTACCACCACATTCAAAGTGCCAATGAAAAATGTTAACTGAATAAACCTAGGTTAATAATTGTCAAAAGTGTGATGAGATACGTGGAGAGATTCAGAAAGACTTTAACATCAAAGCCTAATTTTCCTAAGGAATAGATTGGCTTCTGCAACAAATTCATACATCAGATGTTTTAATTTGTTATTTTTTTATGTGCTCTCACAAGAGCGTCACATTAGAAAAGACAGAACCATCACCAAGAAGAAAGAGACCAACAAATACAAAAGCAGAGATTAGAGAACCTAGAAAAATTAAACTCTTTGTGGAAAGAGCTTCAAGTTCCTGCCTTTCTTAAACCTTGCAGGAAAGATACTATTGAAACAGTATCTGCCAGTAGTAGCAGCATCTGCTGTCATTTATGCAAACTACAGTTTATCCACCCACAAAAATGACCGCGTAAGTAGTTTTGCTGAAAAGTAGTGTTCATATGGTCCTTCCTACTGCATTCATACGTTACTTCCTGCCCCTTCCCACATAACTAAAAAAATTAAACTGGACTGTTAGGAGAAACACCAGTATTAGAACATGTAGTTTTGGATTTTTTTTTTTATAATGCAAGAGAAATTAAAGTTTTATTTGGTAACATGTTCCTGGAGTTATTGAAAGAGAGTCTTGCAAATATCTTAGTGTCTCTTCCTCCAAAACATATCATACTGATTTTAAAAGCCTAGATCTTGATCAGTTCATTAAGAATGAGTGGAAGTGTTCAAGACCAGACTGGATGGGGCTTTGAGAAACTTGTTATAGTGGGTGGTGTCCCTGTTCACAGCAGGAGGGTTAGAACTAGGTGATTGTTCTGGATGTTCCTTCCAGACCAAACTGTTCAATGATTCTAATAGAAGTTTAGAACTACAGTAATTCTCTATAACATTTTTTAGGTTATAAAGATAAGTTTTCTGCTAGAAAAACTTGTTGGGTTTATTCTATTACTAAAGGACTCTGCCAAGTTTTACAAGTCATAGAATGGTTAGAGTTGGAAGGGACCTCAAAGATTGAGTTCCAACACTCCTGCCAAGGGCAGGGACACCTCCCACTAGACCCAGTTGCTCAAAGCCCCATCCAGCCTGGACTTAAACACCTCCAGGGATGGGGCATCCACA
>VZRU01018116.1:117388-132068 GCA_013398155.1 Pedionomus torquatus | reverse complement strand
ACCTCTCAAGCCTGTCCAGGTCCCTCTGGATGGTATCCCTTCCTTCCAGTGTGTTGACTGTGCCACCGAGCTTGGTGTTGTCAGCAAACTTGCTGAGGGTGCATTCTATCCCACTGTTCATGTCTCTGATAAAGATGTTAAATTATACTAGTCCCAGGTACTGACCCTTGAGGGACACCACTCGTCACTGCCCGCCACTTGGACATTGACCCGTTGACCACAACCCTTTGAGTGCGGCCATCCAGCCAGTTCCTCATCCACAGAGTGGTCCATCCATTGAATCCATGACTTTCCAATTTGGAGACTAGGATGACAGGCAGGACAGTGTCAAATGCTTTGCTTAAGTCCAGGTAGATGACATCCATTGGTCTGCCTTTATCCACCAAGTTTGTGGCAGTATCATAGAAGGCCACCAAATCTGTCAGGCAGGATTTGCTCTTAGTGAAGCCATGTTGGCTGTCTCCAGTCACCTCCTTATTTTCCATGTGCCTTAGCAGAGGTTCCAGGAGGATCAGTTCCGTGATCTTGCTAGGCGCGGAAGTGAGACTGAGGTTCCTCAGGTGGTCTTGAACCTGATCTTCTCCTACTGTGGGCAGTTCTCCATTCTCAGAGCCCATAGTTTTGCCTTCTGTGTCTTGGGCAGTGCAGTTAGAGCCCTTGTCGGTTAAGACTGAGGCAAATAAGCCATTCAATACCTCAGCCTTATCCATATCCTGTGTGGCCAGATCTCCAGTTTCTTTCCAGAGAGGGTCCACAGTCTCCCTAGTCTTGTCTTTTTCCCTGACAAACCTACAGAAGTTTTCCATACTGTCTTTGATGTCCTTAGCCAGATTCGGTTCTCTCTGGTCTTTTGCCTGCCTGATATGGTTCCTGGCCACTTACAGTTTCTCTATATTCCTCCCCCTCCAACTGTTCTTGTTTCTACCCTCTATAGGCCTCCTTTTTGGTTCTGAGCTTATCTAACACTTTCTTATTCATCTACACAGGTCTTTTGGTTATTTTGCCCAACTTCTTTTTTGGGATGCACCTCCCCTGAGCTTGGACGAGGTCATCCTTGAACACTAACCAGCTTTTATGGGCCTCCTCCCCTCCAGCTCTTTTTCCCACACTACCCTGTCAATCAGATCTCGCAGGAGTTCAAAGTCTGCTCTCCTGAAGTGCTGAGAGGTGGACTTCTATCGTCCTCCATGTATGAGTATTCCATAGACAGATCTATTTAATAAGCTTATTTCTCTATTATGTAACATTCAAATATAAACTACCATATTTTGTTATGTTCAGATTTCTATTTCTATCATTGAGTTACTTTTCAGCCCACATACAGACCAGTTATTTAGCTATTTAGTAGTTTTTGTTTGCCTGTTTTTTGTGGGGTTTTGTTTGTTTGGGTTTTTTTTTCACTGTTTTTGAGGAATTTTTACATGATCAGCTGGCTGGCAGTTATTTTTCATCATAGTGTTCTTCGTGTTAATGCCTCAGTGAATTACCCTATCTCAGCTCTGTATCTCTTACAGACACAAGTTTTTCACTGAATGTTTTTGCTACCAAACCTTTCACAATGACCATTTCATTTTTATCGGCCATTGCACGTGTGTGTATACATATGTATATGTGTACATGTATATACACACATGCACTCAGTTTTTGAAAGATAGTGTTTTCACAGGGGGATCCTTCTAAAAACTTAAGAAAAACAGTAGAAATAAAATTGGAGAAGTCAAAGTGAATAAGAATCAATTTAAAGCAATTTTGCTAAATATTGGCTCAAAAAAAAATTATAGAGTTTACATTTCATTTTAGTTTTTCTGAAAACCTGCATTACAATATGGTAAGCAAGATTAATTTTTTTTTATTTTTGTCCGAAATGTTAAGGTTTCAGTAGTAGAAGAGAACTTTAGCCCTACAGAGCTCTTGAGTGTCCTAGGAGAACACTTGTTCTAAAATCTTTTGTGTTATTAACAGTAAAATATAATCTGTACATTAGTACAGACTAACATCAGTAGACTTGAGACAAAAAATACCTGTCTTTCCCATGAAATATCTTCATTACAATAATGAAGCTATTGATAAGCTTTTAAAAGACCCAGTATATGAGCATTTTGTAGAACACATACAGACTGATGAAGTTAATAGTTTTTAGTAAGATTCCATTGTCTATCATAAATAAATATTCTTGATACCAGCAGTAGGAATTAACATTTGATGGTAATTGACCTAATCCACCGAATACCGACATTGCTGCACCTCTGACAATTTATGAAATACTTCATATGAAAGTAAACTACAGATGCAAGGTCTTTACCACTGATCTGAATCATGTTGTCAGAGTCAGTTATGTCACTTTCTGCAGGTATCTTGCAGTGTTTTAGTGTTTAATTTGCCTAGAAGGTTAATATCAGGATATTTTCTCAAGTACACAATATTTGTTTTGTTTTAAATCCACCACCAAGTTCTGAAAAGACATTATAAGGTATGCAAAGCCACACCTAGTTTAAGTAATGCAATGTTAAAAATGAGGAAATCAATACTGAAAAGAGTAAGTTTTACAAATGCTTTTACAAGTTATACAAATTCCACTTTTGAAGCAAGATTGTAATATGGTTAATTTACCTTTGTATTTCGACTTGCTGGTTGTTTGAAACAACTGCTACATTATGATTTTCAGGAATGTTTGCTTGTTTTTCTTCGTATTCTCTCAGCTTCTCTTTCAACATTAGGATCTAAACCAAAAAAGGTACCTTTTATTTGGAACACAGGTTTTTTGAGTTTTATAACCTATCATTCTATGCCTTGAAAAGCTTTACAAATGGCAGTAGGTGATACTCCTCTTGAAATGCAAAACATCTTTCTTACTTCAAGAAAGTATATGGGAAAATTAGGACAATATCACCTCATAGGTTCAATCCCATTGAATTGTAAAAAAAAAAAAGTTAAAGTTATAACAATTTATCTTTCAAACATCTAATAATAGATTTTGACATACCTCTTTCTTTTGTTCATTGCAAATTTTAACGTACTGGCTTATGTGGCTGTCCAAACTAACAACATTGCTCTTCAACTGTTAAAGAAAAGAAACAAGTTAGAATTTAAGGAAGGTTATTCATGTCTTCCTGCATAATAAATGCACTGTGTGTAAGTACTAGATAATTACACTTGCACTATGTTATCAATGTTGAATACAACCCTGACTTGCACAACAAAAAATATGACTCTAGGCTTTTGGAATATTTCTTTACATACTCATGGCCATGTAATTTCCCTCAACAGAACAATAAAAAAGTTATGACATTCACACATGCAAGCACATTCTGCATTTATTCATTTAGTTTGTCATATCTTATTTAGTTTCTTGACTCCAGCTGAATTCTACTTGTACAAGAGCCAGTCTGTTTGTTACAACTGCTTAGACATCTTTAATGTGCTTTTCATCTCTGAGAATGTAATAGCACTTGCAGTGAATTCTACCAGGTAAAGATTATTTCAAAATTTGAGGCTCATAAACTCTCTCAAACTGGCAGCATAATCTTATTAATGAAGCTACATTGCCTTTAGGCCAGAACTAGCCAGCTGTACTGCCTCAGCATCTACTACATGTATCATTCATGGTGAAGAGTTGATTTGAAGAAAGAGGTAACTGAACAAAATTGAGACAGAAGATGGAGGAAATTATAATTTTTGAAAAGAAATAACTCTCCTTCTCCTAATCCTGTTTTAAGATACTTTGATAAAAGATCAATAAATACCAACATACTCACAGAAGATTTAATATCCTTTGCTCGGTTTGCGTACTTAAGAGTATTATACGTATCATCATAGAACATAGAAGATGGACTAACAGCAGCTATCATTATTGTTCGGCAGTTTCCTCCAAGAGAATCTTTCAGTAAACGCGTAAGCTTGCTGTTTCGATAAGGAATGTGCTGGTTTTTGCTCTAAAAAGAGAGTTATACGTATATGGATTATCTAAATGGACTTTAAATATTCACCTGCCTATATATCTGCTTAGAATTTCAACAATGCCACAAAACATGACAGCCTTGGAACTTTTCTTTGACATAAGTAGTTAGATCACTAGGACCTCAATTCCACACCAAATAAGTCATCATGAAAAATCTTACTTATGTTAGTGGCACAGATTCTAAATTTTACCTCTTGCGCCAACAAAATGGTGATAAGAATATGTGGCACCAGGAAAGGAATTAAGAGTTCTAATAATTTTTCACTGGCATAATTGAAGGGATAAATTGCTAGCTGACCAGAACAAAGGGTGTAGCTGTAGGCAACAGACTTTGCTTTGGCAAGAGTTCAGGAGGCTTAGACATACTCCCACATAACTGTCCTCATTTCTTCCCTTGAGTTGATGAGCCAGATCAAGAAACTAATTCAACTACTATGAGCAAGGTATGTCTGTGTGTGCAACAACAAAAAAGAACAGCTTTGGATAGCTGTTTTCTCCTATAAAAGTCTTCTCTCTTAAGATTAAAGGGCATAGATCTCGGACAAAAAAAAATACAAACAAAAAAAAACCCCAATAAAAACCAAAAAACCAACTTTGTCCTTGTATTGCAACTCTGGTATTATATTTTTAGTTGTTGCAGGAAATAAGAAAGCATTTATGTTATGTTAAATGACTGAACCATAAAAAAAAAAGCAGCTTCATTAATGCTGGAAAAAAAAAAAAAGAAGAGTTTTTGTTAATACGCAGGAGCAGTATAAGACCAGGAGCAGCATATATATAACTGGAGGGCAAGAACCTTCCTAATTAAAACTATATGAATCCTAGGCCTCCTGATTATAGGACGGAAACAAAACTTATTCATGTCTATGACTAGCCTATAAGGCAAAAATCAAAGCAGTTAAAACTGTTCAAAGCCTTTGCATTTTTGTTCCGAGTGTAAGCAACAAAACCCAAGCTGTTTTCCTCAAGAATTCTTACATAGACAAACTCCATGTAGTTCATTTAAACAAGCCTTTGACTTAAGGCAGTCAAAGGGATCCTGATTCCAACATCAGCAGAAATGAAATACACAAGACATATTTAAAAAGTTGTTTCTCTTTCATTATTAACTGTAATAATGAAAATAAAAGTTAATTTCAGCACTGGTGCTAATGTTATCAAAAGTAATGTTGCAGCAGATGATCCAGCAACAGAAAAGATACAGCAAATTTCTTCTTCCTCCGCCCACAGTCTACAGAGCCTTTTTTTTTTTCATTAGAATGACTCTACACATACCTTAATTATATGTTTATTTAATATCTCCCAGTAGGATACCCCAGGAATAATTTCTAAAGACACAATACGAGTCAAAGGAGATCTGACAAAGAAATAGTGCCATTTTTAACACTTACCATTTTTAAAAGTGTTTTCACAACAGTAGGAGGTGAAGATTGCATGGGAAAGCTGCACGTACCTTAGGATTTGCCAAGGCATTAATGACATTTCCAAGAGCTAGCAGGGAGCGGTTAATATTTGTTCCTTCTCTAAATCGAGCCCCCTTGGCATTTGTCACACTGGCACGTTCAGATCCTGCCAGGTCAATGAGAGACATTTTGGCAATGCGAACATTTTGATTAATACTAGCTGTTTTATCTTGCTGCCTTAGATAAATCTACAAAAGAAAAAATAGAGGAAAATCATAAGGAAGTAACTAATGCTGGGGCCTTTTTTTTTTTCACTCTAACTAGTCACTCTAACTTGTTACTCTAAGCAGTAAGTTAATTTTACAGTGTAACAATTGCTTCCAGAAAGTTTTATTCATTCATATGTATTCAAAGAACATAAGTTAAACCTTTAGTATGTATCTAACACCAACAGTTTGGCCTAAGGGAAAATAGTAAATCCATTTCTGACACTTACCTCTTGAACTCACTTGCTTCACATTAGCAGGGAAAAAGCTGCAGAGTACAGTTGCGCTAGGTTTAGCTAGGATTGAGTTAATTTTCCGCAGAGCAGCCCACACAGCGCTTTCAGATTTGTGACCGAACACACTGGTGTTTAGTCTTTACTGAACAGCAGTTGAAGAGTGTCAAGGCAGGGGGCAAGACCTTGCAAGGGGGCAAGACCTTGCAAGGGGGCAGCTGACCCTAACTGACCCAAAGTTTCTCCAAAATAGCCATTGCTTGTGGACTGGCTTGACATCAGATCGCTGATGGCAAGCTATCCCTTTCCCCTCCACCCCTTTCATTTCATAGATAAACCTCAAGGTGTTTCCTTCTCCCTCTTGCTTTGCCTTTTTGATTCTCTCCCATATCCTGCTTATTGCAGTGGCAGAGACTGGTGAGCTTGAAATGTACTTCATAGCTAAGATAGCTCTTGATTCTTCCACACTCAAGACATACCATACTAATGCACTTTAAACTGAAAGAGATGTTAATTTTTTCATATTCTTTTAAGAGTATGCCATGAGGCAATAGATATATATAGGGACAAGCCAGGAAGAAGGCTGCACCTTCCAAGATCTAGACTTAACTGTAACTACAATTAATAGGAGAACAATACTAATTTACTGCTGTGAAAACATACACTATTCCAGCATCTTCTGGAAATCTGAGACCCCTGATGCCACTTGTCCCCCCTCATCCCTTCTTTTCTGAAGTTTTCATAGTACAGGACATATGCAAAGGACTAAATGCTTTTGCCTCCATTTGTTAGTGAAAGAATTCTTTCCTCAAGTTTATGAGCCAGTAGGTAGAATAGGATTATATGAGTCAATAAGAAGAATTAGTTATCCTTAGGTAGCTTTTACTTTTTCAGGATTCTCCATAAATTTCCCCTTCTTTTGTGTTGAGTGCCTTGTCATTTTTGAGGCTAATTGTTACTGACACTGACCAACACACTTTTGGGAAAGAGGTGCCATTTGTATAAGGCAATATATTAATATTGCCTTATATTAATATATTAATATTAAGACTAATAAAGGCAATATCTCACCAGCATTAAGCTTTGTGCACGAGAAGTGAAATCTTCACAGCAATTTGTAATAGAAGAAAGTGACAAACATTGGGAGTGAATAAAAGTCTTATGACTTGCCACAAAAGATATGTCTGTGTTTCTATATGTTTGATATAGAAACAGACATGTTTCCATATCAAACAATACAAGTAAGTTCTGTTGTACTACTTCCATGACACTATAATAAAACAAAACAAAAAAAAAAGGAAAAGAAAAAGAGAAAAGAACAGGAAAAAAAGCCACATCCCTGTATTTACTTAGATAAAGTAGTTATCTCAGGCTGGTAGCACTCCACCAGAACCCAGTATCTCAGCATCTATCACTAGTCAAATAGAGAAAGGTGGAGTGACAGCCAAACTATGTTGTATGACTCAAACTTCTATGAAAATTCAAAAGACACAGGAAATGCCCAAAGCAGAATCTTTCTAATTCTTTGTCCGTCAGCAGAACACTTTCAATAGAACAGTGTGCCAATTGGGATTTTACTTTCAGATGCAGTAATTGCCTGACCTAGATAGAGATTTCAAACTTAAGACAGATGGTACAGTAAAGTAAAACTTGCATCTCTACAATCATCTCAGAACATCCTGGGCCAAGACTTTTACTACTGAGTCAGTTCCAGAAAATATCCCACTCCAAAAAAGTTAACAAAACCAAAGCCAGCATAGAAGATAACAGCTAACTACAAAGAAGAGTAACTCTTAACATAACAGAAAACTTTAAGAGGAATAAAGAATCAATAGGGATTTCTCATAATTTTTTCCTGTGGAACCAAGGAGGCAATAAAGGATAAGCAGGTAAGGTATGCTTTGCAGAGTGTCTCAGATTTGTAGAAATGGATAAGGAACTGACATAAGGGATTACTTCTATTAAGAATTGACTAGTTTATAATTATTTCTTACAGATGCCAACACTACTAGTAAGTGCCTCAAGTACATGAAATAGTTAAGAAACTACTTTTAAAAAAAAATATTGTTGTGAACTTGCTTAGCTTAAAACAGTGCATATGAATTAAAATCCGTGAAACTTTCAGTTGCATTCATTGGACCAATCTAGTTAAAGAAATATTATTGTTGCTAAAGTGCCACATGCAGATGCAGTACTTATATTAAGCATTTAATTAGACACACATTCTTATAAGTGACATAATCCTCCCTCCTCCAGTGCAGGGAGTCACTTCTGTGGAAAAGGCTTAAAACCCATTCACTCTTAAATGGGCTATTATTCAAAGGCTGCACTGGTTTATCTTTGCTCACACACAGTATTAATAGGTATTTATGTAAAGCATGCATTCAAGATACAATTCTCTAACAAAACACATTATGACTTTTACCAATAATAGGTGTACTTAACAAGAAAATAATACTTAAGCAATTAAGTATCTTGATTGACAACTAGACCAACTAAAAATACAAATGCACCAAACGTTCAGAATTATCTCATTACAGGAGTTAATTGGATTAGGAATATTGCAAGGAACACCATAGAAAGTTTTTGGTAACTACAGTATCCTTGAACAGAATCAGTCTGACAGTTTTTGTGAATAAACTGTGCACTGAGGCAAAATGCTGAGTACACAGCAGAACATGATTTGTGCCATGGCATGGCACCGCCAAATCTTTACATTAAAAGGTCTTTTCCTTCATGAGAAGGTTCTAACATCCAGACATTTGTCCATGAATATCAAATTCAATCAAGTATGGCATTTAACTACCTGCTGCTGCATACTGAGACTGGCTAAGAGATAGTCAGTGCATTTTACACTGCCAGTGTATTTACTGCTACTGGGACACAGAAAAACAAAGAAAGAACACAAAGATTAGTCCAGAAAGGACTTTGTCAGTTACTTCAAGCTCAAAAAACCCATTCACACTAGTTTGCACAGTCTTAAGAATTCTATTAGCAACAATAATAGTCTCAGAGAAAAAAAACATTCTGGGCTTAATATACTTTTTGCTTTTTAAAGTCATATGCTTACTGAAAAAATATTGTGTAAGCATTTAAACAATTGTGTTTTATACTTTCTCATGAATCACACAAGTTTACAATGTGTATATATTACACAAAATGAAAGACCAACATTTACTCATTTCAGAACATAACATGAAATGCATTATGAAATCGAGCATGACCGTTTTCATTCAGTGCATTTCAAACAAGCTGCATCCTAAATAATCTTTTTGTACACACAGAGAAATTAACAGTTCCTGTTCCTACAATATTTTGACATGAGATCTTTGTTTTTGTTTTGCTTTTTACTTATATTGCCAGAAAATAAGCAATCCCCTTTCACCTGCAAGCACTCATACATGCTTTACTTTTGCTGTCTGTAAGCTAGAAATAGTTTGAAATGATGAATCTTAAGAAAGTCTAAGTCTGATTAAGTATATCAATTTGTTTTTTGCCACACATTCAAACAAAACTGAAGTAAAATACAAGTATATGAATTTTGTCAACACAATTTATTTGGTTAACACACATCCTCTGCTAACTGCGAGATCAGTTTGTAGACTGGAGAAGACAAATTCTCCAGCATGCCTGTTCACAGACTTGTTTGTCTTCTTGCTGAAGACATTATGAGTTTGCAACATTCACCTAATTTATGTAATTGCTTGCCATTTCTTGCAATGAACTGGGAGGAATTCAAAGTCTGACAGACAAGCAATCAAGAGTTTTTTTCCTGTTGAGTAAAGGCAAGGGAGACAAGACACTCCAACCCAGTAAGTAAAGAAACACAAGTCAACAGTTCACTCTGCGATCTCACTCTGTGGCACTGCACTTTATGCTACAATACTGCTCTCAAACTGAACAACTTCATAAGAAGTGTCTGCTTAAGTGTACAGCTACATGCAAGACCTCAAGAGAAATTAAAAGCTAGAAGGGTAATTTAAAATGAAGTCTAAGTTATATAAGAAGACACAGAAGCTCATAGACTGGGAGTTACTTTTGTTGTTAGACATTATAGAAGCATTTAACACACTTAACTGACTCTTATTAAACTCTTTTCTCATTGGAAGTGACATTAGAGCTCTGCAGAGCTAACTCTGCAGCTACATGCACAGCCATCACTCACGTCAAAATACAAACTTTTGGCAATAGTTACTAATCATTGTTTAGGTCTGCAGATATAGTTAAGAACTGCCTAACAGTTAAATAGTTTATCTGTAATGCAAGGACCAGAATGCAAACTTGGTTTAATATTTGGCTACCTAGAATGGCAGCCTATAAATACTACAAGATAACGTGCTTTGCAGAATGCCCTAGCAAGTGTTTTCATTTTTTTAGGCTTAAGAGGAACTAGAAGGTAGAGGTTAGCAAACAGCAATAATCTTTGGAGAAGTCCTAAATTATAGTGGATTTGCACAACAGGTGCAAAACCAATCTACAGAAACTAAAAATTAGTTTGATGATACAAGTATAATATTGAGACATTTTCAGACAATATATATATTATTTTGCTAAAAAAATTGCTACATAGCAGCACATTAGGAAACCACTTTAGTATAATCAAAAAATGTCAACATAAACCAAAATAAGCAGGACTGAGAATCTCAGTCAGCTTTTACAATCTGCATTTTGTAACATTTTTTTTGAAAAATGCTGAGCAACATAAGGAAACCAGAGAATATTAACCTTCCTGCCCCAACAACTTTCAGTTTATAAAATTACAATATGAAAGTACATTCCATATGTGCTCAAAAGCTCAAAGTTAGTTTAACAGACAAGATATTTCTTCAAATAAGTATTAATTCAAACTAATGTAACTATAGAGCTTTTAATTGCATTAGGTTTTTCCAAATACAATCACTATAAACCTTTACATACTTACAAGGACTGAGAAGTCAACAAGAACATTAAACTGGAAAACTTTAATCTCCTCTCACCCAAATTAAGATTCAACACAGTTAAATAATAAAAAAAAAGCTTTCATTGTATTAAAATTTAAACACCTGCACCTCACATAATGACTACTATGTATCTGCTATATCATCTTACCTGAAAGACAGCGTGAGATCGGGAAGAGGAGGCATTGACATCTGTGGGATGCTGTGTTCTATTTTTATTTCCATAATCCAACATTTGAAGGATTTCTTCTGCTGATTTAGGCTTTAAGGGTAGAAGAAAATAGAAGTATAGAGTTTAGTAGTTTGTTTGGGTTTTTTTCCCCCTTTTAAATCAACTGTAGGACATTCTACACTGATTCCAAAATCAATTAACATTTGCCTTAACTAAAGTTCCTTTTTTTTAATCTAAAAAGAAAAGAAATTTCCTGTTTTGGAATCAAGGTACTTCAAACAAACAGCTTCAGCAAAAAAGCAGTAAGACACAAAAGTATGCCCTAAGGTGCAGGAATCTAAACCAGAGAATTATTTCAGTAAATAAAAAAAATCTCCAAAGAAGTCAGAAATTATAGTCAGAACTCTTAATTAAGAATGACTGACTTAATTTTTCTTGTACTAGTTTATTGAACAGTGATACACTAACCTTTTTTCCCTGCAAGACCCAGGTTTTGTGAAGGATAGTGTTCAGTGTGAAACAAATTAACGACCCTTAGCTGTTGAACTGTTCTCTCATGTCCGCAAAAGCTGGAAACTACATAGCACATAATGTGCACTAAAAGAATGTAAGGAAATGGGTCCACA
Organism: Pedionomus torquatus; assembly: GCA_013398155.1. Lineage (NCBI taxonomy): Eukaryota > Metazoa > Chordata > Aves > Charadriiformes > Pedionomidae > Pedionomus > Pedionomus torquatus. The sequence continues at coordinate 120,473 of VZRU01018116.1, read as the reverse complement.
AGAGTTGATTTTCAGATAGTCACAGAACTTGGTTTTCCAGACTGCTAAAGAATTGTTATACTGGCCTGGAAAACTTATTTTAATTGAAACTTTGCACATGTGGTTATTTACAAACAAAACCAACCCTGAGATGTAGACAAGTTGACTTGCAATAGTGTAGAACACTGAGATGACTCTGAAGGCAGTGAATTTCTTTAGGAAATGCTACTATGTATTAGCCAGAACCCAAATATTCTAAAACCTGAAGGTGAACATCAAACCAATGGTACCCTTTCAATAATAAGTGGATGCTTTAATTCATTTCCATCTAAGAAAACTAGTTCCCTCCTCGCCAACACACTTTTGAATAATTAATTAGGTTCACAAGTTATCAAGGCATGGGTGATTAGTACCAGAAAACAACCCACTAGGAAATCACTGACTTGCATATAGCTTTCACATATCAATGGGAACTCCACCATTCTCTCAAACACACTGTGAGGTTTCCTGAATCTCAGTATCTTATTTACGCACCTGATGTAATGTTAGCCCTTGAACTACCACCCCTTTCTGGGTATCTTCACGAACTGCCAGAGGTCCTGAGTTTACCAGCAGATCACGGATCTGTTCATTGTAGATCTTTGAAAAGGAATTTAAAATCTTTTATTAAAAATATCCTACCATACTTGACAGGACTAAACTCAGCTAGCCAGAAATCATCCTGCTTTTTAAATACAAAGTAACAAATTCATTCTGTAGTATTTTTTTGCCAAACAGCTTGCCTATACTGAGGTTAAAACATTCAATATATTCCATTTGTACGATTTTGTTTTAGCCACCAAAATCACTGTTTCCTAGTAAATAATTCGTTATGAAAAAGATAAAAACTTACTCCTTTTACAAAAAGCTTTTGCAGCAAGCACGAATCCAAAGCACTTATTGTCCTCTATTATACTTCAGAGGGTTTTCTTTGTCCAACTGTGTTTCTGTTAAAGCTCTTGAATACCTACCTTATTTCTTGGTCTGTGAATGCACTTGAAATAGCACATGGCAAAGGAAACTTTTCCCTCTTCCTCCCACTTCTACCCACACGCCACCACCACATGCCCCCCAACTGCTCTCCCATATACATCAAATGTTCAGAGGGATGTAACTGATCAGTAAGAGAGAAATCATTAGAATGTTTAGTGACTATATTAAAAAGATTGCTCTTTTTGGGCAGGCTTCTGTAAACAGTAACAGGTACCTATGAATAATAAAAAAGCTTGCAGAGCACAGATCAATTCCATTCCTAATAGAATTGAATACATTTATTAAAAAATGCCTTATTGGAAACAACATAGCAAATACAGGAACCGGCTTACCTCTAAATAAGAGACAGCAACATTGCATATTTTATCTTCTTTTATTTGATCCATGCAATTATAAAGTGCCATCAGGGTTAAATACATCACTCCAGGATCTTCAGGGGTACCTAACATTGTGTGAGTCTTTCCAGCTCCCGTTGCACCATATGCTAGCACTGAATTTTCAGAAAACACAAAGCAAAAAGATGCCCTTTATACCAGTAAGCTAATCAGGAATACAAAAGTCAAGCGGACATTCACACACCATCATCATTCTGCTCAGTTCTTTTCATAAACTGATCAGATTTCCTACTTAGGCTTTACCTGTAAAACAGATAATCAGAAAGCCATTTCAAATTCATGCTTATTTTTGAATATTCAGGTCAAAATTCAGGTAAAGTTCTGAAACGTATTATAACCCTATCATGAAATTATTTACAAAATACAGCTACCCCAACTCCTATAGGCTAGAAAGTCAGCATCTTATATCCATAAATTAAAACAAAATGTTTTATCTATAACTCAGTCTTTTTTAATGCCTCTGCAGCAGTCAGGTACAACAGTAGAAGTTTAAAGGAATTTAGTGAAGCTTTTGTATTGAAGACAATAAATATGAAAGTTACCTACCTGTGCAGTTGTATCCGTTTAAGAAGCCATCGATTACGCTTTTGGTAGTATGCTCAAAAACTTCCAACTGAGACGAACTTTCAGCAAAAACAGCATCAAACACAAATTTAAGATCTTTGTTTTGTCTTTTATTAATATCCCTATGGGTCAATCTCTTCCCTTGAAAGAAGCTAACTTCTTCCTCCTTCGGATCAAAGACCAATATATGTTGGTCAACAACATGAACAACTTTACTAAAGTTGCCATCTTTTTCCTTCTGAGACTCTGGGCGGACACGGACTGCCACTTTCACATGATTACAGACATCTTCTTCCTTAGCAGCAGACATAACAACCTCTCTTTTGTCCCCCTTTCTTCACTTCCAAGACTCTTTTCAGATGAAGCAGCTGAATCTTTTCAGAAAACAAACAAACAAACAAAAGTTGTGTATTTAAAAAATAACCTCTCAAATGGTTCACTCCTTTAACCAGGACTAACATCTTGCACCTGTGAGGCATCTGCCCATTTGTTCTTAGTCCTCTGTACTGCTACAACGGTCACAGAATTTTAGAAAGCCCTGTAACTGGCATGAAGAGGTAAACTAATTCATTACAGCTTTAAGAGTGCTAAATAGCATCTCCCTAGAAAAATTGGCTTAAAGAGACAGTTTACGTGGGATTCACGTGAACATAATTATTATGGGATACAGAAACACATTGCATAGATGTCAAAGCAGAAGTTCCTTTTAACAGAGCACCATCACTGATAACCGTGGGTCGTTCACTCTAAACTGCGGGCAACAACCTTCACGGTAAAGGCTCTCATCAATACTTTTGCAGCTTCAGGCCAAGGCCTGCCCTCTCAGCCGGGCCGCTGACCAAGACACAGACTCGGAATAAGGCCGTAACACGTCAGAGACACGCACAGGCAGGCGAGCCAGGGGCCGAAGGGCAGCCCTCTCCCTTCGTTCCTTACTCCGCTATAGCGTGCCTCTCCCCAGAGCACCCCACCAGGTTCAATCTCACGGTAGGGCCGAGGCCACCGCGAAAAGCCCCGACCCCGACCCCTACCCAGCTACCCAAACCGCCACCTTACCTCAGTACTGAGGCCGAGCAACGGCTGCCGCCTCCGCCCGCCCAATTCAAACGCAAGGG
>VZRU01018116.1:106213-117236 GCA_013398155.1 Pedionomus torquatus | reverse complement strand
GGGAGGCCTAGATAGAGGAGAGGTTTGGTGAGGCAGGTGCGTGGGGGGTAGGGGCCAGGGGGCCGTAGCAGGGCCTGCTGGGGGTAGGGGCCAGGGGGCCGTAGCAGGGCCTGCAGTGAGGCAGTGTGGTGTGGTGGCCAGGGTGGGTGTGGAGCAGCCTTCACCCTCATCCTCCTGCGCGTCCCTGTGGAGCCTAGCTTAGACTGAGGTGCGGGTTGACGCTCAGGCTGTATGCCTTTTCTGTGGTTGTCTCTTGGGAAAATCGTTACAGAATAGAGTTTCTATTCTCTAGTTGCTTTTACTATTCACTTCTGTGCAAGTCCCACTCTGTAGGTGGGACTCGGACTCTGCCTGAACGCTGTTTCAGATGTGTGCTGTAAGAAAGAGTGCTTTCTGCTCGCTTCTAACAAACCCACCCTCTATTGCATAGAATAGGGTTCGTTGTAAGCAAAGTATATTCCCAGTGTTAACAATATATGTGCTCGTACTAACATAGAGTGGTGCGAGTTGGATGATGATGGTTAATCTTCAGCCTGTTCGTACAGTACTTTCTATAAAGGCATTGTGGTTCATTGCAAAACTTCAAGGATATGGTATGTCTGTGCAAGATTATACAGCAATACATGCTTCCAAGTTTAACGTAATGGGAAATAGGGCCTAGCTGAGGCTTAAATTATCAGAATAACTTTCCAGAGATGATGACTTAGTGTGTTCTTATTTATGCAGGCCCAATATGTGAAACCTCTGGCTAGGTAAATCCAAGCAAAGCATGCCATAAATGTAGGTAAAACAAGGTGGCCCTTAGGATAATGGAATAAATGTAGGATGGCATTTTTTTCAAATGATTATATGTCAAAGTTTTCATGTTTGACAGGACAGAGTATGCAATACAGTTCACATAAAGTCTTAGCTTCATAAAGAAATACAAACATCTAATAAATAATGCTTTATTATCAGCAGTTTTCAATTTTGGAAAGTCAAAATTTATTTAATTTGTGCAGCCTCTACTAGAAGATTACTGACCGTTTTGGACAGAGGGAAAAAATATCAGTACCCCACGTAGTTAAAAGACTACATCGCTAGCTATGACATAACTACTCTGCTCTTGCTAGGATTTCAAGGGTTATTTCAGTTATACTCTGAAGAATTCTTACCTCTGTCTGTGCTTGAAATATTTGGTATTACAAGATGTAATGTGTGATGAAAACCATATCTTTACTATATACAGCACTGTTTTAAATATTATTGCAGTATTTGATTTATCTGTTCCCATTTTAACTAGAAATGTGAAAAACTTGGCAATCCTAGTGCTAGTATTCAGAACAGTTGTGTCATTATATTTGACAAAACTGGGGGAAGAAATTTGAAAGTGTTTACTGTTCTGATTGTGCTCAGATTTGGTTAGTCCTATAGCGTTAGTGTCTTGGACATTGTAACACTGTAACAAGACCTTGCAATGAAAAGGAAAAGGGGATGGTCCTTATGAAAAGAAAATTATTGCTGCTTCAATATGCTTGATTGGTAGGTAACATTGAAAATTCTGAAAACAAGAGATTCTTACTTTTTGCTGATATATCTATGAAACTTCTCATTTTGGGACTGTCTAATGCTTTTACTTGCAGCTCTGTTTTTTGAAGAAATCTCTTGTTTTAAATGTTTGTTTTGAAATAATTGCCTACATCTACTGTTTTTCTAGGTTGATCAACTCCAAAATGTTATCTCAGTGCCTGTGCCAAGCTTACAAATATTTGTTTCTGCACGGCTTAAAACTGAATTCAGAAAATGTGGCTACTTTGGCCAGAAGGATCCATTCTTCAGCAAAAGAACTTCCTGATTGTAAGTTAAAGGAACAAACCATCCAGAAATGTGAAACTGAAGAGTTGCCTCAAAGTGCAGACAACAGTAACTTTGGAAGACTGCACATACCAGTGATGCTAGAGGAGGTTGTTAATTGTTTATCTCCCCAGCCAGGCCAGGTGAGTTAAGTGATAAATTAACATTTCTTATTCAGTAGCAGTCCAGCAGAAAAAATTGTGCACTGTAGGAATAAAGTTTGTTTGTAGGTATAAAGTGTTGCTCTCTAAGAATCAGTTTTACTTTTTAAAGGTTCTAAACTGTTTTGTAATTCACATTAAGGCTCTGTGTTCAAAGCAATAAAAAAGTAATACAATTCTGGTATCTATATGCCTAAGTCCCCAAATAAGCGGTATTTGTTAAAACTGCAGTAATTATATAAATAATCTCTTGCTTTTGTGTTTGTCTTTCTGAATTGCTCTTGTGTATTTCTAAGGTTGTGTTAATTACTATGGTAGCAGGGAGTTCTCATTTATGGTCATGTCATCAATTTGTAAGAGCGCTCTTCCTCTTGTATAAAAGGTAGCATGTAGGTGGGTTTTAAAAATCATCATTGTAATAGCTTGTTCTGAGGTACTTACTTCAATAATTCTGCTTATTTTGAGGCACTGTATTTCCTTAAAGATATACTCACACTGTGTAATGTGATGTACTGTAGAGGTGCTATAGTTATCAAATGACTGTGTATGGTGCCAGAAGCAGTTCAGGAAGTATTACAAGTTGTCTTACTTGGCTGCAGCTCTGTGAGCCTATTCCTTTTGTTATTTGGATTAGCTCAGGTCTCTACATGTTGATATGTCTACACTGTACTGGTGTATGCAGTCCAAGTATACTGTTACACAGTCTCTTTACCAAAATCTTATATAGTGAAATAGTTTTCATCTGAAGGTTCTTAAATGCAGTGTTAAGTTGAAAGGATTTCTTATACAACTTAAATAGTTAAATGATTTTCACATTTTAGGTGCTTTCATTTGTGACTTTCTATGAAGGTAATATAAAAAGCACATATTTAGGCTTGTCAATGTATAGTTTTAGCATAAAGAGTGAAACAATACATAAAGTGGAAAGTTCAAAGTGTATGTATGTTTATTTTTACTTGAAAACAGTATTGTCCAACAGTGGCAAGGGCATATAGCAAGTTTGAGGTGGATTCAGAAATAAAAAAATTGTGGTCAAATCGTGTTATGTTGGCTTGTGAGAACTTCTTTAGTTTGGGAGATAATGTATAATTTTAAGTGATTTGAAAACCAGAGAGAATCTGAATAGTGTAATTATTGTAACATACACATCGATTTTGCATGTGTCCTATTGAAGACATCTAAACTAGAGAAATACATAAGGGACTTCAAGTTCAGATTTCATTCAGATGTCAGAACTGTAATGATAAATTAAATGAACATATAAATTGTGATGCTGTATATAAAGTATTTCTTCTGATTGTGTAATTTTCTACTTGAGTACAAATTAGGAAGAGGCTGATGAAGTGACTGATTATTAAACTGTTTGTTGATATAAAAACCCCCACCTTTTTTGGCAACAGAACTTGCAAAAGAAATTCTTCTAAATAAACTGTGGAGAGTAACTATTGTTGTTCCTGAAGTCTTTTTGATAATTTAAATATAAATGAATATAAAATAGCTTATCATTAGGGTGGGATTTTTTTTTTCAGGTCTGTGTATACATGGTTTTGCAGATTCCTAAAGTAATGATGAACCAGTAATGACAGATAAAAGGGAGCACAAGTGTATTATTATGTTAAACAGAAATATTTATAATATGGCTAACCTGTTAGTGTAAGTGAAAATGAAAGTAGCGCTTTCATATTTTTTTTTCTAAAGAGAGATCATGTATTTGCAGCACTTTTTGAAGTCTGAGGTTCTGAAAATAAGTAGTGTCCAAAAGGATGCAGTGTGTCAACTGAGTTTTGCCAGACTAAACATCAGTGAAATTTTAAACAAATACTGAGGCTTTTTTACTAGCATCAATGGTGGTACAGTTTCTGTTAAGATGGATATAGAACTGGGATGTTTTATATTTTCAAGGCTATAGTCACAACAAAGAATTCCTGAATGCTTTATTTTCTGCGCAGGGATGGTAATGTTCTGATCTTGGAGTTTGTTTCTCCGCTCTCTTTCCTACGCACACGAAGACTTACTTTACTTGGCTTTACCAAATTACGTTCTTTGTTATAAAAAAGCTGATTTGGGCCTCTGTTTCTTGTTGTGCCCTAAGACAAGGAGTTGCAATTTACAAAGAAAATCCATTTAGAAAAACAGTGTTTNCTTTGTTATAAAAAAGCTGATTTGGGCCTCTGTTTCTTGTTGTGCCCTAAGACAAGGAGTTGCAATTTACAAAGAAAATCCATTTAGAAAAACAGCGTTTTCCCTGTGGTTTTAGTCCATTAATAGGGGTTTCATTTTACTTACAAGGGTTCTGAAGAAAACTAATGTTACTGAAGTGAGTCACCGCTGAGAAAAAAAAAGTTAGTACCCTCCTATTGAATGTTACTCTTGACTGTCTCCTTTGTGGAATCTGTTTGTCAGGGGTTTAAGCAATAATATTTCCATTTATCTTTCAATGTTCTTTTATTGTCTTAGAGCTTGTTTCTACAGAGTTCCTCTAGTAGTCCTGTCTATGAAGCACATTGTACTAGTTAGGTTTTACCAATCTACCTCGCTTCTCAATGGAAAGTCTGTTGCAGTAAATCCACACCCAAGTAATTTTCTCTTTAACTTCACTGTATCAACTAACTACATTTTAGTCTTTGCAATCCACTAGCGTTCTTTATGTGTACTTGACCACTGCTTCTGCAGTTGTCTGGGCACCTTCAGTTTTCTTTGTTCTCTTGAAGTTTAAGGATAGTGAAGCGTATTTTCAGAATGGATGTCTCTGGACATCCAGAAGCATGATTTTGCAATTTTCACCCTACTTCCTATTTTTTCCTTTGCAGTAGTCACTTGCCTTTTAAGTAGAGATGTGGATCTCTTCCACAACACACAGTATTGTGAAATGAAAAATAAATTAATTAGCAGTGAATTCTAATATGAATGCCAGAGGATGAAGCTTAGAACTTTTAATTATTCTTATGGAGGTCTTATAGCAAAGGTTCTTACAGGTTGCAAAGCTCTAGGAAACTTATTTTGATAGCGCTGCAGTGCAAACAGCACAATTCCATTTATAATATTTAAGCTCTAAGAAATATTATACCCTACTCAGACTTTTATGATGAAGCCTGTAATCTGATGACATCTAGAATATACCCAAATTGAGATATAGTAAGCTCAATTGGTATTATTTGGTTTATGATAGTTCTGGAACCTTTTTTTAAATATCTGTAAATTAAATGGTAGGTGGCCAAACTTGAGGTGAGAGAGAATGCGTGAGACTATTCCCTTTTTTCCACTTTTTTAAGCAATTAATCAGAAACAGAATTAATATCAATGATCTTTTAACTCATTAAGTTATGTGTAAAAAAAAAAAAAAAAAAAAAAGGTAATTTTCTCCAAACAGATCTTTTGTGTTATTTTTTTGTTACTTGGGACTTCTTCAGAGGTATTCTCTTTAATTCTTCCTAAAATTGTTCAGATTGATTACTGCCCAGCTTTCATTGAAGGGGAGTATCCCCTTTGTCTTGGAAATAATGTGTGATGCCTAACTTCTAGAAAGAGACAGGTATTTCTTAAAAACATCTAGCTTTGCCATGATCTTCCAATCTTTCAGATATATGTTGCATTGTTCTCAGGGTAACTACTATTTTCATGTATCCAAATGTCAAATGATTCTTCTTCAGCTGAGAAAGGGTATGAGCTTGGCCTTCTAAAATAACAGGAGGAAAAACGTAAGGCATCACTGACAGTCAAACATTGGTCTTTTGTCTCTGAGGTGCTACTTGAGCTCTGCAACTAGTTTGAAGGCAATAGCCTTTCAGCTCCTGAAGTTCTTTTGCTGTTGTTGGATGTTTTTGATCTGGAGTGCAGTTGTTTCCTTTCTGTTCTACAGAGCTAGTTAGTTAAGTAATAGATGACATTCAGAGGAAGATGATGTAGACTGCTGGTGTGCAAAAGACTATTGTTCTGAAATTGTTGTCTTCGTTTCTTTATATCCTTGTCCATATGTTGGTATTCCTTTTTTTCTGCCTTATACTGAGTGTAAGCTCTTAAGGACAAAAATAACCTTCCTCTGTACAGCACCCTGCAGAGTAGACTTCTGTTTTGTGAGAAGAGTTTCCAAGTATCATGGTGTATAAATAGTTATATGACTATGCTGGTGACCAGTGCACTTACCATAGTACTTCCAAAGCCATCTGCAAATAATTTATAACAGGAACAACCCATTGACACTAAAGACTCTCAAAATGGAAGTTTTCTGCTGAGTGTCTAAGATAAACAGAAATTGAAAAGGGACCTGGAAAAATTAATGCTGAGTTCAAGTTGCATGAAGTACTTTGTAGGATACAACCAAAATTCCAAGTTTGACACAGAGTATTAATTACATCATGAGATAAATGCTGAAATACTTGCTTAGGAGAAGCACAACACTCCATGGACATAGTAACTTTTTCTCATTTTTAGTCTATTTTCTACTGGACTTGTAAAATGAAAGTAGGTGATAAAGCAAATGATTTATGTAGTATTCTCTTATTGTAGCAACAACGATTTTTTTTTTTTTTTTTTTTTTTTTGTGAGAAGCATGCTGGAAATATCTTAGAATATACAAATTGTATGGTTAATTCTTCTGTGGCAGCAGCACAGAGATTCATATAGAGATTGATAAAGATAACTTGTTGTAAAACAGGAAGAAGTATACTGGAACTTGAAAGAGTCAATAAATATGGAGAAATTATGAAAGTATTCTGGGAATTACAGAACACGCTTTTTACTGTAATACTTTAGTTTTACTGGAGGGTATTGAGAGTTATTTCAGCTGATCATTTAGTTCCTGTGCATCCTGTTAGTCACTCTTGTCTTGCTTGATTTTCCTGGCTGTGTATTTTGTGAATTTCTGGAAGAGACCAGCCAGGATTCAGATCACAGCTGTGTAGGGAGACATGTAATAAAAAATGTAGTGTGCATGTGTGCAAAGTGTACTCATTTTGTGATGTATAATAGAAAAATTGTTAAATGGAGCCTCATCAGATAGAGAGCACCATTTAAAATATTTGGCTAAAACTGCAATTTTATAGGGATGTTTTTTTTTGTGAGGTTAGCATTTGAAAGTTATACATGAAAACAGAAAAGTTTTTCAAAATATTTTCAAGTCATAATACTAGGTATTTTTATGATGGTGGTGTCTCCATGGATATTTGGAAAACCAGGCTCCATTTGGTTAAGTTCCTAAACTTATTAATTGCTCTCTTCTGTGACAAGCAGTCTAAATAAAAAAGTAACAAGGTAGAAGGACAATTATTTAACAGTGTGATGCCAGTAAATGTCATACAAGTTCTACAATATCTACATTTGGATGAATTCCATCACAAGATGAGAGAGGAGAGAAGGAGGCAGAGAAGAAAACAAGACAGGAGATGGTATTCATGAGCAGCTTGTTGACAGGGCAGAGAAAGTTACGTTCTTCAATTATCTGGAGTTTCTTGCTTTGCTGTCTTCTGTAGTGGGTCCCCCAAAAATACAGGGATCATAAATTCTCTAATGACATGAATTAAAGCACATACAGTTTGAGAGCACTGCACAACTGTTCTCTGTTTTGAAGCTGGTACTGCTGTGTGGTTGGACCGTGGTACCAGGAGATGAAAAATATTTATGTATTGGATCTGAATGGTGACAAAATATGAATGAGCATGGTGAAAAAGTCCCTTCAGATTTTACATTTTTTATATTTCAAGATTTTGCTCTTTGGAGAAAAAGTAACTAAAAGACTTGGGGGGGGAGGGGCATGAAAATGTTGACGGCTACAGCTGCACAGGGAAGAATCTTTTGGTTGTAATTCTTGGAGATCTGTCCAACCTCCTCCTCTTCCCACCTGCATCATGGCTCTCAACAGGCTTATCTAAATGGTATCATCAGCAACAACAAGAAGATGACTCTGACAAACTTTGTTCTTCATCTTTCTCTATTGCAGTAGAGGAAGGGAAGCCTGCAACTGCTATCTCCAAAGACACCAACAAGGGAACTCATTCTTCCTACTGAGAGCAACTCTGCAGATGCACCAGATATAATTTTATTGTAGTACTGGGTTAGCTTGCTGTTATCACTCTATCGCATAACAAATGATAGTGCTTCGGGAGACTATTTAAGACGCTGTGTTATAATAAAGCAAAATTCAGTGCTTTTGGGTGACTCAGCTTGTAATGACGCTGTATATGCTCTCCTTTTCTGTTGTGACAGCATTAGTCTTTGCACCTCTTGGGGAAAACTAATAACATTTGCCAGAAAGTAATCTAAGCCCTTTAAATTTTAACTTGAGTGAGCCTGCAGTCCCAGAAAGGGTGATAATTAATATATGTAGCTACTCATTTCCTCCTCATCTAGTACTGTGTGTCTTATTTAGTCAGCCTTTTGGCTAATCTTTCCTATTTAATATTTGGATTTGAGTTTGCAAACAGGAATACAGAATTTTTCTACCACAAAAAATAAAATCACAGTTGGAGTATGGGAAATATCTACAGAGTTTTTTCCTTCCTTTCTTGCCTCTGTTAAAGGTAATCCTGTTTTGAGTAGCTTTGCATAGGATTGTTCTTCATGAAGAGATAAGTAAAAGGTTAAACTACCAAATCTGATGTTTAAAATTGAGTATTGGAAGTCATCAACAGGTATATTTTGTAATTTTTTCTTCCTCCTCAGAGGTTCTGAGCATATCATCTTCATTCTTCTGGTGTTTGCTGGTGCTCAACACCTTGGGAAATACTCTTTTAATAATTGTGTTTTAAACATTGAAATCAACTAATACTGTTTCAAGCTCCCTCTTTAGAAAAATTGTATTGTCTAATGTCAAATTGCTGTAGGCACCTGGCAACCAGGCCTTATCTAAAACATGTACATGGTTTTTTTTGGGGGGGGGGGTTGGCTAACCATAAATATTAAAGAATGGATTAGATTTGCAGTTGAGCTGTTGTAAAATTTTCATTGCATCTTAAATATCTCCTCAGTTATAATTCAGGAAAGAAGTTTCTTCTGAAGTAGCTGAGGAAATCAGCCCTGTCTTGCTAAGTCTAGTGATTAGCCGAAGTCATTCAGACATTGAAATTTTAATTTCCCATGGAAATGTTAATAATGGTGTGTTTGAGTCATAATGTGATTAAATCTAATTCCAGGCAACATTACTCTTAGGAAAATGAGTAAAGTAAAAAATACATACTGAAGTGAGACCTGCTGGAGCTGCCTGGAGGCAGGTGAGAATTGTAGGTGGTAGTGGTTTTTGTTTGCTTCTCTTAACTCTAATCTGCCAGAGAAGAAGAAAAGGGCTCAGCTGTGTTCTGTCCTAGTGAAGCCTTTTGCTCACAGTAATCTTTCTGGATATTTCACTCAGTTACACAAACCTGCAGTGTTTCACTGGCAGGTTTCAGATTGTGCAAGGAATGCTACTTGGGTATCCTGGAATGTCTGGGTCACAGCTCCCTTTGTGTCTGGATGCATGAGGATCCAGTGATTTAACAGTGAATGCAGTTTTTGAAGGACCTATAATTGATAACTGAGAAATCTTAAAATACATGCTGGTTAAGTTGTAGGTGTTTACAGGTGGAGTATTCAATATGTTCTGTAGAATCAAAATCATGCATTAAGGTACGCAGTTTTAGAAAATAAATGAAGAAGGCAAAACAATAGCAAAGAAGAAGTAAAATGCCTTTTAAAATGTTTTAATATAAAAGACATTGATAAGTAAAGAAGGGAGTATGTTGCCTATAAAATTGATATTTCATATTTAGCAGTAATCAGAAAATTGAACTCTTGTGAAGAAAACACATTTGAAATTATTTTGAGGCTATTGAGTGATTAAGATTGATATTCAGAAGCACTGATCATATTCATAACAGTCTTTTTTCCCCTCTGTGTGGAGTGAAGTAGAGATGGTCAATAGAGGAATGTAGAATCATAGAATGGTTAGAGTTGGAAGGCACCTTAAAGATCATAGAGTTCCAGTCCCCTCTGCCACGGGCAGGGACACTTCCCACTAGACCAGGTTGCTCAAAGCCCCATCCAGCCTGGCCTTAAAACATTTCCAGGGATGGGGCATCCAAAAGTTCTCTGGGCAACCTGTTCCAGTGCCTCACCATCCACCCAGTAAGGAATTTCTTCCTAGTAAAAAAGTCCCTCCCCATCTCTCCTGTAGGCCTCCTTTAGGTACTGTAAAGCTGTTACAAGGTCTCCCCGGAGCCTTCTTTTCAGACTGAGCAGCCCCAACTCTCTCAGCCTGTCAATACTTAGTCTGCTAGCAGCATCCTGTTAGTGTCCTGATGACATGAATGTGAAATATGGGTAAGAATGGTTTTATTATGTTGAACTGTTGAATAGAGCAGTACTTGAAAATCATTTTACATTGTACTTAATGCGTTATGTGTGAAAGTTATTTTCCCACAAAATGCCAACTATTTATTTAGACTTCATTTTATAATGTAGAATGTTAGACTCGGAGTGTAAACAACTTTCATCATTTCATGTTCTCTAAGGTGCTTTAGGAAAAAATTACAGTTCAGTTATGTTCTACTTGTTGGTGCTTCTGTTTTTTAGATTACATGTGATAACTTTTTTACATGGGGGAAAGACATGTACTGTATAGAACATGTTCTGCTGTCTCTAATAGATACCAGAACAAAACAGTGTGGTATGGTATGTTACCATTAGCAAAAATATAGAACTGTAAGATTTTTTTTTTCAAGTGATGTCATAGATATGAAACCTTTTAACGCCTTAAAAACATTTTCACTGATGAGTTGAGCTCTTGTATACTTGAGTGAGGTTTGGATGGGAATTGCGCTTCTATAGATTCATGACTTAATCTGTCCAGTGTAGCTGGTCGTACATTTTGTAGCAGAATCATGAGCATCAGCTTTTTGGTAGTAGGTGCAGAGTTTTGGAAAGCTTGTTTGCCTTGCATATGTTTTGAGTGTTTTGAAGTTTGCTGCAGGGAAACTTGGAATGACTGCTTTGCCTTACGGGGTGACCTTGACCACTTTTTGCCATAGATGCTTTTATTTTCCACAAGTTGTGTTGGTGTT
>VZRU01018116.1:90852-106168 GCA_013398155.1 Pedionomus torquatus | reverse complement strand
AAATTCCTTTTCCATCGTTATATAATTCTCTCATAACATGGCAGTATTTTGTTACTGATTGAAGTTGAGATAACATCAGAACATGAATAATAAGTCATCTTTCTTTTTTGGAGCTTCTTATAAAAGTAAAGAATGTAAATGCAAATTCCAACTTTTTCAGAATGGAAGGTAGGCACTTTAGAGTATCTAGGTGTCCATGTACAGTGTGTGGTTCTCTAGACTTGTAGTAATATTTTCCCTTCTGTGAGGCAATAATTTTGAAAGAATTACTGAGAGTCAAAACAGATACTCTCTAGTTTAAAAACAGATATGTCAGATATAGCATATGAAACTGAACATCTTTGCAAAATATTTAAAATTCTCATAAGAAGGAGGAAATAGTGTTGGTTTGTTTGTTATTTCTTACTAAATTGCAGCAGTATTAAAATATCCTGATAAAAATGCAAAAATATTTTGGACTATCTTTGGTTTCTCATTTTCTTAGTTCTAGGGTAATTTTTCTTATTCGCATGTGAATAACAGCAAAGTGTATGTTTTAATATTTTTTTTTTCAGTTGTAAATTTGAGTGTGTACAGTTTCTTAATTTATTTAGAGAAGTATTAAAAACCTCCCAGCAGTTATCTAAAAGTAGATTTCTCTACTAACAAATCTTTATTGTGATCCCATGAGTAGCCAACTTCTGTAGCATGTCTCAGTGCCAGCATTTCTTAACAGTCTGTTTTATTTAAAATAATTTTAAAAGCCCTGCCTTTTGGCAGGCACGTAAAAGAAGTATAGGATTTAATTGTTGTATATTTAACAGGAATCAAAGACAAATTCTTAGATAATTGTGCAAAAATAAAAAGATAATACTTTCTCTACGTGGTTGATCTATATGCATTATAGGATATAGTGATAGTTACAATAAACAGATTTGGGATAAATGCGGAGGATGCAGGAGCCTTATGTGTTGTGAGGCACGTGTTGAGTCAACCAAAGCAGCAGCAATTACAACTGAGAAATATAAGAATTAAAACTTACAGATACATGCTTTGGCATTAATCAGAGGTAGGTAGGTAGACTTTACTTTTCAGGATTGTTCTCCAGTCCTTGTTAAATGTCTTTGAGAAGCTGTACATCTTTACGTGAGGTATGCTATTTCAACAGGTGTTACCTCTTCTAGCAGAGCAATAAGTGCACCCTGTGACATAGTGGAAGAGGAGAAAGATGCGTAGAAGCTTCCTGTTTTCTCTTAGATAATTCTTCTAATCTGCTAGTATTTTGATGACTGAAATGTTAACGTTGTGGAGTAAAAAAAGACCTCAAATTTACATATCTTGTAATGAATATTTTTGCTCTAGCACAAGCAGTTCTAGATTTCTAATAGTTGTTTTAATATGATTTGATTAAACATTTTGTAAATTTTGACAAACACCATTCTCTAAAAACAGCATTGTTGCTGTTGTGAAGTCTGAAGTGAGCATACATAGTGTCTATTTTGTTTGAGAGGGATTTTATCTTTTCTGGTTTTAATGAAGGATTTTGTAGATGGTAGATTGTCCAGCAGGACTGAATGTAGACTTCTTTGCTGGCCTTGAATTTATAAGCAAACAGTTACCTAGGGAAAGTATAACAACGACAAAGTGACCTTGGAAAATGGTATCCTGTTGAAAAGGCCATCTTAGAAGAAGGTAATCCACCTATTTCTGAAGTAGTAAACTGTTACTTGACCACAACTAGCACTTTGTTAGAAATGCAGTCTTTTAATCAATGGTATAGTACTTTTATCTTCTTTAGAGAGCTTTTTAATATACACATATTTTATAACACTGGTGGGATTCCTTCATATTGCACAGATCATTTAGGATAATGTCCAAGTTGTGATTCATTGTAATGTTTTAAGGAGTTATAAAATATTTGCAGACTCATCTGGATTTTTTATCATGGTGAGATGATGTGATTGGACTTTCTTTTTGAAGAATTTTGCAGACAGGTAATTAAGATCTGCTATACTTCTTTATTTGGTTCTTGGTGAGACATTAAAAAAGCTTACCTTAATTTTTGTAAAGAATTTGGCATACAAATTTCTTCAGATATTTTGAGTGTGTCTTAGTATAAGTTAAATGGTTGTTTACTAGAGTCGATTTTGATCTGGTAAAATAAAATCATGAAGAAACACTAGATACACTAGATTTCTATAGCAAAAAATATTTAAGAACTTTCTTGGCTTATAGAAAGAAAAGTAACGCTAAAGAAGACTTACTGCAGTAGCATTTAATATGGTACACTGGAGGCATTAGTGCGATCCTGTTTACAGCAAATGTGTAAAAATACCTTTTCTTTTTTCTTTTAAGCTCAAGATTTTGTATATCTACCACTCTAACCATGGTTTATGGTTGATCAGTTATTATTTGTACAAATACAGATGTAAAAAAAGTTGCATTACGATCATCTCTATTTTATATCCAGCCCGAACTCTATCAGGAGAAAGGAAGTTGACTGGAACATCATATATGTATTACAAAATACTAAACTAAATACATGATAAGTCCATCTTGGCATGATAGATACAATTTATCTCACCTGTTTTTCAATTCAATATACAATAATACAGTAGAGAACTGAATTTTTTTATTGTCACTTAAAATTGTGGCATTGAAAGGTTTCCTAGATAGCATCATTTCGGTATTTTGTGAGCTTCCTTTGGGAAATATTTTTAGATTAAATTTTAAAAAATAAAATTTGAAACAATTACATTTTAAAAATATATCTTAAATAATTACATTTTAAAAACCCCATGTTTTTAGCACAATAGAGGGTTTGTCTACATTAGCATTTCAGTTCTTGAGTACAGAATCTGCTTTTGAGAGAACTTACTGATTGTCCCTGCTTGAAGTAGATGGTTCACACTGCAGTGCACAAACTAGGTTTCTTCAGACTGAGCCAGGAGATGGAATCTGAGAGTTCACCTTATATTCAAACTGGTAATAAATATTCAGCCTGAAGAACCAAAGTAGAAGTGGTCTGAAGTAAGTCCCACTGGCACGCATGTCTCACAAAACAGTTGTTCTGCCCTTTGAGAGCCTTTCCCTGGCGTGCTAAGGTAGGCATAGCTAGACAGTGGGTGAATAAGGTATTTATTTTCATTATTGTACATGGGCACATCTTATATGCTGTTAACTATTCAAACTTTGCTTTGAATTCAGACTTCTGTCTCTTGAATTATATCACTATAACAATTGAACTCTTCACATATTATCTTCATAGGTACATTCTTTCATTCAAATTCATAAATTCATTACACAGAATTTATCTTTAGAGCTGTCCTATAAGGTAGCACAGAGAGCTACTTCTGCTATGTGGAACTTAAAGGCATCTGTAGCAAAATTACTCTTTGGGTGCCTGAGCAGAAATGCCCCTTTCCCTGTTCCTTCAAAGAGGTTAACTTTTTGAGTTAAACACTTGGTTTAGAGCTTTGAAATGTATTGAAGTGAACATCCACTTGCAGTTGTTGCTGTCACAGTGTGTCTGGGAAGCAGATCCAGACTTACTGAGTTGTAGCCAGAAGAAAGAACTAATAATGTGACCTACCTGCTTGGTAGGTTGACTTCTGAGAATCACACAAGCTATGTGGCAGAGGTTCCAGTGTTCATCTGTCAGTTGAGGGCATTTCTTAATTAGTGTGTTGGATATTGCAATGTCCAATGTTGCTTTGGTTTTGAAAAGAAGGTTCAAATTGAAGCAGTTAGCTAATTCTTACAGGATTTTCTGGAAGAGTCAGGCTGAACAGGTAAGCCAGTGAAATGGACGTGGACCTGTTGGAATGGGCCCATTGGAGGACTATGAAGATGATCAGAGGGCTGTAGCACCTTTCCTGTGAAGACAAGCTGAGAGAGTTGGGGTCTTTCAGCCTGGAGAAGAGAAGGCTCCGGGGATACCTTGTAACAGCCTTGCAGTACTTAAAGGGGGCCTAGAAGGAGAGATGGGGAGGGACTCTTTGACAGGGAGTGTAGCGATAGGATGAGGGGCAATGGTTTTAAACTGAAAGAGGGCAGATTGAGATGAGATATTAGGAAGAAATTCTTTACTGGGAGGGTGGTGAGCTACTGGAACAGGTTGCCCAGAGAACTTTTGGAAATTTTTAAGACCACGCTGGATGGGGCTTTGAGCAACCTGGTCTAGTGGGAGGTGTCCCTGCAGCAGGAGAGCCGGCTTTCCTTTTCTGAGATTTCTGCACTTGGCCGCTTAGATGTCATAGCCTGAGCATTCACAAAGAACAGCTATGAGAGAAGTCTTGCTTTTAAATCTAAGGGTTTTTTTTGTCATCCATGAGACTAGCAAGAAGAGTCTCTCACTCAGATCTATGCTTCCATTATTTTTATTTCAGAACTTGAAAACACTGTTGCTGATTAATGCAGTGGTACAATTGTTATAATTTTAAAAACTACGTAAATGTGTGTTTTTTCCCTGAATAGGGAAATGGCTGAATACTTTTTCTGACTCTTTCCTATCACCATCCCCCATCAGCTGAAGGTCTCCCATTGTTAAAATCAGTCATGATTTTTCTGCTCTGAGCAGTACAAAACAGGATCTTTCAAGGATAAATCATATATTTTTATTAATAATAAATAATGCTACTTGTGCAGTTTACGAAAAGGCAGATTTAAAATCTGCTACTTCAGCTTCAGATTATACAAAGCATTACTTGTATTTTGGGTTTTTTTTGAGATGTTTATCTGCAATGGAATTAAAACAGTGCTCCTGAAATACTTTCCTCATGAACCTATTTGAGCAATTGTGTCAGTATATACTTTTGGTCATCTAAATTTAAAACAAGACTTTTGCTAAGAAGGTCAATGAAACTACTTTCCTTTTGATCTTGCATCCTTGTGGGTGCCTGGATAGTTCTGTAAGAAAAGTTTTGCTGGATGAGTCAGTGCACTGAGTCATAGGCAGCATGAAGCCTGTAGTGCTCTAGACTAACTAATTGGTAACAGTCTCAAATTTAATTAAAGCACAGTTGTCAGCTCTGTGTTACTGATTGACATCCCACTGAAGTATTTTGTTTTTAGAAACTTACATTAATTGTTCTTTGCTTTTAAAATGTATGTTTTAAGATCTTATTTTTGTTGAATCAACCTGCCATTGCTATTATCTTTTACTATCCTCTTTGTGATTTTTATAGTATGTGCTTTAATTTATTTCCTCCCCCCTTGTTACATTATATATTCAGTAATTATCCTCTTTACCATGCCTATGGATTTATAGGCAAGTTTTCTTCATTGGAACTATCATT
Source organism: Pedionomus torquatus (assembly GCA_013398155.1). NCBI lineage: Eukaryota > Metazoa > Chordata > Aves > Charadriiformes > Pedionomidae > Pedionomus > Pedionomus torquatus. The sequence goes on along the minus strand of VZRU01018116.1, from coordinate 100,892 downwards.
AGCACTGATGAATATTTTTTCGCTGTTCTAAACTTTTGTAAGTATTATGCAAAACTTTTTAAAAATTTAAAAAATATATTTTTTTTGTGTTGACTTGCAGATTACAGTTTCAGTTTTGGTAGTTTTGATTTCTAATGTTAATTTTATCTTGTACCCTGTTTTATAATAACAAATGGCTTTTTTTGTTTTTATCCCAGTGCCTGCCCATCATCCCCAGATGATGGCTGTGATTTACAATATCGGAGTCTTCCTGCCTCCTGTTCTTCAGTTCCTTGGTGTGTGTTTCTTTCTGTGGTGCAGCTTGGGGAGGCAAAGAGCTAGATGAGGGGCAGGAGAGAACAGGATGTGTCTTAAAACTGCCTTTCATTAAGGGAAAAAAAAACCCCACAGCCTCAGGGTCTTGATAGAAAAGCATGATTTGATTTTTATTTTTTTTAAAACATTTGCATTATTAAAAAAACCCTTGCTGGCTTTGTGTGTGACTTCTGCACGCTCCAGCTGAGAACTGAGGAGTGAAAACTTGAATGGATGGTTGCTGTCTTTGCAACAGAGTTTCTTATTTATAAAACCTTTGATGCAAGATTTTTGAATTCCAGAATTGTCTATGCTACTTCCATATATGATAAATACTGAAACTGGGATGGTGAAGAAATGTCTTTCTAGAGACTTGAGAGGGTAGAAGATGTTTTGATTATATATTATTTTTCTCAAGAGCAGTTTTTCCTTTCTTGTAAGCTCTTTGGAGCTAAAGATATTGCTAAATCACAAGACCATCAGTAATACAGTACTGGTTCACATCAGAGGTGTACCTGACCAGGTGTCCAGTCTCTGGTAGTGCCCAACAGCAGCTGCTAATGGAGGCCTAACAGAAGAGGGAGATAATGAATGCAAGAATGCAAGACAGAAAAATAATTGTGCTCTACCTTTAACACTCCAACAGTAGTTTAAGGACATCCTTGAGGGAGGAAGGAAAAAAAAAAAAGTTGAGGGTTGAACGCTGGTGGTATTAAATGAATAGTCTTTTTTTCAAGTTTGATCGCAAAAAAAACCCCCAAACCAAACACAACAAAAAACCCAACAACAACAAGTAAACAATGCCAAAAAACAAACCAAAGCAAAGTGTTAAGTATTAGCCCTTTCCCTGCAATGTGATACACATAGTTTAACTTATTTGCATGAAAGGCACTTCTTTTATTTGTTCTAACTTGATGCCTGATAATCTCATCAGGTTCCCTGAGCTCTTATATTTTGAGATAAGTGAATCATACCATCTGCTACAGCTGTTTAAAAGTAATATTAATAGTCCTCCACAGAAAATTGCTGGAGCCTTTGGATGTTGTATTGGACCAGAGAGATGTGTCCCAAGGGACTCCTTTTCCATGTTTGCTATCAGCTTGTCCTCATCTAAGCCCAGCTTCGTATGAAGCAGCAGTGACAGAAGGTATTCTGTTCTCTCCTGAAATGATCATTCAGTTAGCTCTGAAACTTTTTCTTTGAATGTGATTTTTCTTGTTTTTCTGGATTGTAGATTTCCCTTATATCAACTTTCTCCTAGGAATGCAAGGTTTACTGATGTGGTTCATTGTCAGCCTTCTTTCTACAGGACTTCACCCTTCGTGTGTCATTTGTTGTCTTTATCTTGATTTTATCCAGTTCCTTTCCTTTTCTAGCAGTTCTTCCTGTTTTCCTATTTGCACTCTTATTCTTCAACAAAGTATCTTTTCTTCTGGTTTTACATATAAAGTATTTTAAAAACCTACATTTTAAAATAGGTTTATGACTAACTTTTTCATGTAGGTATTTGTAGCTATTTTATAAGTCTGTGAAAATATTTAGATGTTTTGAATATGGCCACCATAAAAATTACTTATCCTACAAACTAGAAATAAAATTAATTCTTCAAGAGAAAAATGCAGTGTATTTCAAAGCATCTTCAATTTGAAAGAAGCAGTAAGGATTTAAAGCAAAGCATCCACACGCCTTACAGTCATTGAGGAGAATAAACTTCTACTTGGAAGTAACCAATTTCTCTATAGAAAAAAAAACAAACAAATGAAAATCTTGCATTCCAGCTAAACTTTTATTTTAGGAAAAGAATTCTGTGGTGAAGACTTGTAGCTTGGCTTTTAGTAATTTGGGAACTGTCATATTCTGGTTTGTATAGTAATAGCAGCAGAAGTATCTTCAGTGGTGAAGTTGTGTAATGTGATTCCTTTGTAAACTATTAATAACTGTTCCTTGGAAAAATGCATCTTTGCTCATATAATCTTGGTTATAGTGTTAAAAGTGGTGATAGTTTCCTATTTATTCTCACCATGTTTCCCACACACCATTTGTACATACAAATCATAGAATACCAATTTGGAAGGGACTTCGGGGATCATCTGGTCTGACCTTTTGTGGTAAAACCATGGTCTAGACAAGATGGCGCAGCTGAATCTTAAAAGTGCCCAATAATGGGGAATCCACCATTTCCCTGGGGAGATTATTCCAATGGCTGATTTCATTGTGAAAAAATTTCTTCTTATGTCCATTCTGGAATCTCTCCAGGGTTAATTTCTACCCATTACTCCTTGTCTTTTCCATGAGATCCCTTCTAAAAAGGGAGTCTCCATTATCTTTGTAGCCACGCTAAATACTGGAACCTGGTGATAAGGTCTCTCCTAAGTCTTCTTTTCTCAAGGCTGAACAAACCCAGTTTTCTCAGCCCTTCCTCATATGACAAGCTTCCCAGTCCTTTGATCATCTCTGTGGAACTTCCCTGGGCTCTCTCCAGCTTGTCCACGTTTTCTTTTGCATAGTGGGGACCAAAACTAGATGCAGTATTCCAGGTGTGACCTGATAAGCACTGCGTGGGTAAATGACTTCTATATATCTGCTGGTGATACCCTTGTAGATGCCACCCAACTTCGTGTTGGCTTTCTTTGCCACAGCAACACAATGTTCGCTCACATTGAGCTTGTTGTCCCCCAAGTCCATTCCACAGAAACGCTCTGCAGCTGTGTAGATCCTAGCCTGTACTGCACTCCTGAATTACTTTTTAGCAGGTGCAAGACCTTACAATAGTCTTTTCTGAATTTAATAAGGTTCTTGTTAGCCCACTCTTATATCCTATTGAGGTCTTCTAGTGGCTGGTTCTTGCAAAATATACATAACATTTTTTTTATTTTTTTTTGTCTATTAGCACTTAAAAATCTTTGGATTAGATTCTTGCTGGACAGAATCAGTCTGTTCTATCTTGGAGTACTGAAGATAAAGAAATGAGGTTTCTGACCTGTTGGTGAAATTTCTGCATCTCAGTACGCAAGTCTGGAACATCCCACCAGTAGTGGGATTTGCATTTGTTTAAGGTAGAGGAAATGGTCATGAATTTTTATGTATTCCCATTATTAAAGTTATGCCATTGTAATGGTGTATGGCAATGCTTTTCTCATAATAGAGGCAAATAATGAATGGTGATAATATCTATTATTTTTCCTCTATAACTTAAAATAACATTTAAGTGAAATATTTAGAGGTTGTCTTCTGTGTGTATTGACATATTGCATGTAACAGCCAATGTTTTTGCCTTGTTGTGGTAGATACAAATGGTACACAAAACGCCTAATAATAATCCATCAGATTAGTTTGTTCTTCCATGTATGTATGGAAAATAATCATTAAATTACATTAGAAACACCAGTCTTGGGAGTATTTGTTAGTCTCTTGGCTGCTGATGGAGAGAATAATTAGAGAATAAAACTTCACTTCATCAAATGTTATGCAAAACTTCTGTCTTGTTGACCTGACTCTGAGTGGGCAAGAGTAAGTGCTCAAAACCCGATGGAGCTGGCATTTAGAAAATACAGAAGAAAAATTTTAACACCTACTGAGGCATAAAGCAATCAAGGTACCAAGTTTAGCATAATTTCATTGGCTATAAGTGTTAAAATAATGTCACAGTCCAGTAAGTGCATATGGAAACATACTCTTAGCCCTGTGATTTTTATATTTTTGTAAAGAGTTTTCTCAAGTGACTTAGGATTGTTCTTATTTTTTCTCAGCAAGTCAGATGTTTGTGTCTGTCAAGATTTTTTCTGTATGAGTAGGATATTAAAATATATATATCTTAATATCAAAGGAGTGGAACACAAGGGGCAAATTATCTAAAGAAACCATGCAGTTATTTTAAGCAAGGATTAAAAGTCATGTAGAATTGATTGTTATCACAAGAAATGTCTATCCACATTGTTACTTCAGGAAACAGCTCACAGTTGCTAGTTACCATACCAAACGTAATTGAAATATGTTTACATGATAATTTTTATGAAATTAATTTTGAATAAAAGGATGTAAATAATTTTAAATTATGGTAGTGCCAATTTTTTTTTTTGGTCAGGTATTGTTAAGGTCAGGTACTGTTAAGCACCCGAGAGTTGAACATCATGGCCAGCCATGCCTATTACCAGACACTTGTGACAACATGCCATCCCTGAATGTGTATGTACCTATCACATCCTGCTTAAGGAGGTTGCAGTGTGAAAAAGGTGAAAAATAACAGTAGTGAATACACTCATTTGATTTGACAAGTTGGATTACATTTTCATCGGTTTACTTTGATTTAAGCAGCTGGGGATGAATGTACCCCTTGTTTTTGAATACAAATTGGATTCTTATAGTGTGTGTTCTAGGAAATCACTGGTCACCTCCAATCATGGGTTCGTATTCTTCTATTTAAATCAATGAATGTGAAAATGGAGTGGGTTTATTTTACAAGTTTAGGAGTCTTCATCACGTCTTTGCAATACTGCTGGCTCATGTGGTGTTCATGGAACGTGTTATCCTTTTTGATTCCTTTTGGAAGTAACCATTTAATCTCAGCTCTAAAACCTACTAGATTTGTGTGGCTGTGGGTGAATTAGGCCAAAGGTTAAGGTTGAAAGAGAAGAAAGGCTAAAAATAATGTTGCTTTTCACAGAAATTTACTTGGTAAATGTTTTTCACTGTTTCTTAATTTTATTGATGATGTTCAACACATTCCTTCATTAACAAGTTTTGGTGTAATTTACCTGTTGCATTTAATGGTTTTGATACCTGAACTTTATTCCTATTTTGTTTTGGTAAGAATTACCTGTTGTTTGTTGTATTGCATTTCTTGTGTGTTAAACTTCTTGTGAAAGGATCCTGTATGCAGTGGAGTTCAACCGTCTTACATTGTTGTTATGTTTAGAAATGTCCCTTTTTGACTTTCTTTTAAAGAAAGTAAAATGCTTGAATGTCCTGACCAGAAGACTTGGATAATGTATTTGTGCTTGCTTGTTAAGGTCTGTCCCACACAGGGACACTACTTAAATTCATAGTGTCTGTAAGTGCTACCTCTTCATCCAAGCGGGGCACATTTTCTGTGTTACTGTACTGTGGAGATTTGCGGTCTTCATTCTTAAGTTTTTTAAAAATATTGTTTTCCATGCTCACTTCAACAGGAGCTGTACCAAATTGCTTGGATTTCTTAGAGGTCCTTCGTAGTTTCATATCCTGGATGGTGGCATGCTACTTTTTAAGCAGAAGTCCAATACCTGTTGGATAGAGCAGGGTGAAATCCTATCTAGTGTGTGTGTTCACTGAACGCAGATACTTAAGAATAAAATTTCTGATTACTGATGCTGTCAGAAGTAATTTGCAGAGTTTAGGGTGACATGGGATATGGATTTTTGGTAGTGTGACATGACTTCTGAAGACCAACTACCAGTAAAACAATAATTCTTTGTAGTGTAGACATTCATGTGATACTGACAAGCTGCTTCCCTTACGTGTTGTATCCTGTAAGGAGTGCTGATAGTGAGATTTGATCCCGTTTCCTTACCTGGTTCTCTAGTTTTTATTTTAAACCTGAGGGCTATTTAAGATAGCAACAGGAAACATGTCCTCCGGTCTTTTTGCCACCTTAAGTGTTACTGAATGCTTACTGGTGAAAATGGTAATCGTACAGGCATTATATTAAAATTAAACTTCAAACTTTTTTCTGATGCGAAATTTATACTTCGGAATTTTTTTAGGAAGCAGAATGGGATTGGAGAATTAAAAAAAAAAAGGCAACTCACTTTTTTGGAAGTAGGTTATTTTTAGTGAAATTTTAAAATTTTGCAGTTATTTTTGCTAGATGCTTACTTATAACAGAGAAGCCTGATTAACAGGGTCATCTGAAGTTGCAGAAGTACAAATTTGTCAAAATGGACTCAATGAAGCGTATGCTTCAGATTCCTGTAGATGTTATTCCTGATATTATTCTTTGGTGTTTAAAAATCTGATTATTTTATACTGCTAGGAAATGTGGACATATGTGTTATTTCTATGTAAAATAAGTTTCACATGTAAATTGACGGTTGTGATTATGTGCTGTAGTGAAAGACACGCCTGTCTTTTGTAGTGCTTTTAGAAAAGCTCCTGCAACTGAGATATTAAGTTTCATGTTTTTTAGTCAATGAACCTTTATTAAAGTTGTAATTTGCTTTTATACTTGCTCAGCTGCACTTCTGTGATTTTTATGATCTCCCCCCCCTTTTACAAATAGTACTTGGCTTTGCTATTTTCTGCACATTTTGCTATAATTTATGAGACGTTGGTAAGTCAAATTTGTGCACTTGCTCTCCCCTGTAACTCTGGTGTGTTGTCATCATATTACTTGCTGCTGAATAACACGTACAAGATAGCAAATGATTTGTCAACTTGGACAGAAAGGAAATAATGGAGCTGTGGTTTGTGTTTAGGTATTTAACTCTTCTGTATGGTGATTTTTAAGGTGACGACACACTGATGGTATTTAGAGTAGATACTACTATTGTTGAATTATTCCAGTCCTTGAAAGAAAGGGAAGGACTGGCCAGCAGCACAGTGTGTTGTATCTTATTTATATAGATGTGAGTATCTGGATGCATCATCCTGGATAAGGCTCATGTGTGGCTAAATATTTTAAAAAGACAAGAATCCTCCCAGTTCAAAATAAACTTAATAGCGTAAGGAATTTTGTAAGATGTCATTAAATAAACAATTGGGAAAAATGTATTCTAGAAGTAAGATAAATTTTTATTTATACTTATGCTCAACTGCTCAAACAGAATACAGATCTGCCTGATATGGATTAGACCATGCTGAGTGAATTGGTGCAAGTGTCATGTAAAGAAAACGGGGGTGTTGATATACAATGTTGATATACTAGTTATGAAAATAATCTAGTTTGGGTAACTGGTGTTATATCTTCACTGGTGGTTGCTGTATTCACCGCTGTGCATTTGCTTGCTGCTGGAAAAACCTCTCTCACTTAACAATTTTCTAGAGGTTTTGGCTTCTGTCCAGTCCCATCTGACCTGTGCTCCATGGTGTTGGAATGAGCTCCATCTTTCTAGGGTATTGTATTCAGATCAGGAATGTATACAAGCTTGGCTGTTTTCTAGGTAAAGAAGCAATGAGTGAGGCTAAGCAGATTATTTGCTATTAAAGGATGAGTCCCTTCTTTGGCATGCTCTCCTTGTAATTATTTAGGCCTCTCAAAAGTGGTATTAGCTCACTGTGTACTATGAATAGGGCATATGAGGAATTGCTGCTTAGGTACACAAATATTCTGACATAATATATTAGCTGTATTTGGGTTACTATGATAATGGGGCTACTACTGTGGTTTTCTTTAAGCAGTAGATGGATTTGACTCTTCTGTTCCCTCTGAATGTATGTAGCTGGTTTAGGGGTAAATAACATGTACTTGATGATGATTTTATTTATTTAGCCTTATGAATCTATACTTCAGGATATGATAAGGGGAACAAAGGAAACTGACTACTTTTAAATAGTATCAAACTGGAGGCTTTAGTTGTAAACTAGTTTTCTGGTGATAAACCTGATGCAATCAATTGAAAATGTCAAACCAATTCTTCTCAGAAGAGATGGGAAGGGAGGGTGTGATGAAGTAGCTGCAGATGGATACAGTTTGAGGAAACACTCTTCAGATAATTTTACATCCAAGCATGTGACTGGGGTGTCACAGCACCAGTAGCGTGAAGATCAGGTTGGCTGCATACAGGACAGCTTAAGCTTGCAGGTGCAATGGCAGGCAGTAAGAAAGGGTAATTGTGTATTCATATAAGGAGGAGCTCAGCAGTACTGAATGTGTTGAGAGCTAGATACAAAAAGATGTTTTGATGGCTCAGATTCTGCTTGTGGAAGAGAGGATTGAAAATTTTAATTGCTTTTTAATTTTTCTTTTGCACAACTAACTTTTGGTTGCAAATACAGGGTAAAGCTAACAAGTATGGAACTAACAGACGGATCTAGTACTGCGCATTGATTGCAGGACTGCTAAGCACTCTAGGCATGTTCATAATATTAAGCCCACGAATAGTCTTTTAGAGGTAAATGAAACTATGTCTGCAGATAAGTGTTTAATTGCTTTGCTCTGAGGGAGTGGACTACTAATCTGTGTAATTACATGGAATTATTACTGTTATCTGAATGTTCTTTCCTACTCTTTCTCACTGTTTTTATTTTTTTTTTTTGGTTTATTTTACCTTGTCTTGAGTTAGATAGTAAGCTTGTTTTGAAAAGAACTGTATTGTATGTGTGTACAATTCACAAAGGGAATGAGTTTTGCTAATAGTAATTCCTTTAGCCTCTAATAAATGATCGTGGAATACGAGCACCATTATAGCAAATGATAAATGATTACAGCAAAACTGAATAAAATAATTTGTTTGCAGGCAACAAATCACAGAATCATAGAATGGTTGGAGTTGGAAGGGACCTTAAAGATCATCAAGTTCCAACTCCCCTGGCATGGACAGGGACACCTCCACTAGAACAGGTTGCTCAAAGCTCCATCCAGCCTGGCCTTGAACACTTCCAGGGATATGGCATCCACAACTTCTCTGAGGAACCTACTATAATAATATCAAGGGGGTGGAAGTAAGTTTTCTGTATTTGCACTCTTAATTCTCCTGCTAAAAGCTGTCTGATTTTCTGGGTATTTGTAGGAATTTGTATGGAACAGATCATCCAGAGTGCCCTTATGTGACGCATGAAGGACCACCAGGCAATTGGGCAACATGCTTGGTGGATGAGAGAAAGACTGTGGATGTTGTTTACCTGGACTTTAGTAAGGCTTCTGATACACTCTTCCACAGTATCCTCCTGGTGAAACTGGCTGCCCATGACTTGGATGGAAGTACTCTCTGCTGGTGTAAAAACTGGCTTGGAGGCTGAGTCCAGAGAATGGTAGTGAATGGAGTTAAATCTAGTTGGCGGCCAGTCAGGAGTAGTGTTTCCCCGGGCTTGGTATTTGGGCTGGTTCTCTTTAACATCTTTATCCATGATCTGGATGAGGGCATTGCGTGCACCCTAAGTAAGTTTGCAGATGACACCAAGTTGGGTGGGAGTGTTGACCTGCTGGAGGATAGAAAGGCTGCTTTGCCAAGATATCTGCACAGGCTGGATGGGTGGGCTGAGGCCAACAGGATGAGGTACAACAAGGCCAAGTGTCAGGTCTTGCACTTGTCACAACAACCCCATGCAGCACTACAAGCTGGGCAAGAGTGGCTGGGAGCTGTCTGGCAGAAAAGGACCTGGAGGTGTTGGTCCACTGTGGGCTGAACATGAGCCAGCAGTGTGCCCAGGTGGCCAAGAGGACCAACAGCGTCCTGGCTTGTATCAGGAACAGCATGGCGGGTAGGACTCGGGAGGTGATGGTAACCTTGTGCTCAGCACTGCTGAAGCCCCACCTTGAGTACCGTGTCCAGTTCTGGGCCCTGCACTACAGGAAAGACATTGAGGTGCTGGAGTGAGTCCAGAGAAGGGCAATGAAGCTGGTGAGGGGTCTGGAGAGTAAGCCTTATGAGGAGAGACTGAGGGAGCTGGGGTTGTTCAGCCTAGAGAAGAGGAGGCTGAGGAAAGACCTTAGGGTTCTCTACAACCACCTGAAAGGAGATTGTAGAGAGGTGGGGATGAGTCTCTTTTCCCAAGTCATGGGCAATAGGACAAGAGGAAATGGCCTCAGGTTGTGCCAGGGGAGGTTCAGA
>VZRU01018116.1:0-90310 GCA_013398155.1 Pedionomus torquatus | reverse complement strand
TGCCATTGTATTCTTTGATTCCCAGTATTGCATGTTATATCAAAATACACAAATAATACACATGAGAATGTTTTTTGCCTTAAAAAGGAAGCAAAGGGACACTTGTTGAGACTACAGATTGTGGGTACATGGTGACATAAGTCAACAGTGTTGATACTTTGAACATATTTTATTACTATAGTAATATTACTATACTATACTATATTACTATTACTATACTATATTACTATAGTTACAAGTCACTGATTAAGACATCTTATACTACTTTCAAACCAGCTGCAGAATTTCCACAAGAGGTTAGAATATATGCTCTGAAGAGTGGACTAGGTGCCTTCTGTAAACAATGAATTACATGGAAACTGTATAGGTCTACAGGATTTCTTTGCTCATTATTTTTGCCAGTGGTGAATGACAGGATTTTTCTCAGGGTCTGCACTGTGCTTTGATTGCTCTATTAATATAATAAAAAGTATTAAAGTAAATGATAAGACATACTAGGTCTGGGTAAGTCTCACTAGGAGTTTGAACTCATTTTTGTGGTAGGAAATTAATCTGGTTTTAATTGCCCATGAGTCTGAAGTATGTTCCTTTTGTAAAGCTTATCTCACATAAATATAAATCAGTAACTATCTGTTCTTTAATTATGTATTAGTGTATTGTACCTGCATAGTAGATGAGAATATGAGCATCTCCAGTTACGGTGTATTGGAGGTCATTAAATCTTCTCTACTCTATGAAGTTTAGTAGCACTGCATTTCTAATTACTGAAAAATATACTATGTGTTTGTTGCGTGTTTTAGAGTGGCTATGTTTAGCTACAGTAAGACAATCACTCACGTAACGCCATAGGGATTTTTGACTATATGGAAAACAGTTGCTGTAAAACATACTATACAATTACAAAAGTATTTTTTTTTAAATATGTCACTATAAATAATTTTGAGATCTTTTAAAGTAAAAGAAAAATTGTGTTAATTATTTGAGAATATTTTTCAGTATTTAATCAATACATGGCTGAATTCTGCCATGGTCCAAAAAATACTGTATTAATTTAATGAAAAGATGACTAATGTAACCTGCATTCGCAGTAGTGGTGCCTCTTCTTCCTTTGACACATTACACTTGAGGTTTTCCCTCAGACAAAGATTTTCTGCTAAAAGTAATGTAACATTTCTAGAAAAAATGTTGAAATGTGTTGGGACCAAGTGATATGCAGAAAATATTTGTATCAGATTTAGATTGTCAGTTATGTCAGACTGGGATGTACAGAAATTTACTGCTGTTTAGCAATAACTGCATTCACGAATTGTAAGGGTAAACTTTACTGTTGTTGCCATACTGCAAATATTGCTGTGATATAAAGTAGGAATTTGAGCCAGCACAGTTGCTTGCCTTTCTGTTGTGTTTTAACCCCAGGCAGCAACTAGCACCATGCAGCTGCTTGTTTACCCTGCTAGTTGGGATGGGAAAGAGGGTCAGAAAAGTAAAAGTGAGAAAGAACTCACAGGTTGAGAAAAAAACAGATTAATAGATAGAACAAAAGCTGTGCACGTATGCAAAGCAAAACAAGGAGTTAATTCACTGCTTCCAGTTCAGCCATCTCCCGGAGAGCAGGGCTCCATTGATTACTTGGGGAGACAAGACTCCAAATATTGNCCCTGGTGGTATTTAAAAGGTGGGTAAACATAATGCTTAATGACATGGTTTAGTGATGTCTTTTATTAGATTTAGGTTGATGGGTGGATTAAATGATCTTTAAGGTCCCTTCCATCCTTGACAATTCTATGGTTATATGATTTTTAAAACAGGTTTTGTACAGAGAGTGGCACGTTAAGTAGTATTGCTCTTTTTGCCGTGTTCTAAACTAATGCTGTGTTAGAACTGGTTGATTTAACTATTGTGTATATCTAATCTGTGTAATCAAGTTAGATGTAGTTGATTTATGCTTCTTGTTTCAGCCATAGGAAGTAACAGAGGCAAGCCAAATCAGCTCATTTTGTAGCATGCTGCCGCGGGTAATACTTACTTTGTAAAGAAAGGGTGTTATAAAGTGAAAGAGCTTGGTATGCAGCCTCTCTCCAGCTTTTGGCATATGATAGTGTCTATACTGTCATGTTGAAATACAAGCAATTAATTTAACAACTTAAATTGAAAATGTAGTTTATTATGCTCTTAACGCACATGCTCATTCTTTTTGTAATTAACAGCTTAAAGTAATTTTTAAAAAAAAAATACCCCCCCCCNCTTTCAAACCAGCTGCAGAATTTCCACAAGAGGTTAGAATATATGCTCTGAAGAGTGGACTAGGTGCCTTCTGTAAACAATGAATTACATGGAAACTGTATAGGTCTACAGGATTTCTTTGCTCATTATTTTTGCCAGTGGTGAATGACAGGATTTTTCTCAGGGTCTGCACTGTGCTTTGATTGCTCTATTAATATAATAAAAAGTATTAAAGTAAATGATAAGACATACTAGGTCTGGGTAAGTCTCACTAGGAGTTTGAACTCATTTTTGTGGTAGGAAATTAATCTGGTTTTAATTGCCCATGAGTCTGAAGTATGTTCCTTTTGTAAAGCTTATCTCACATAAATATAAATCAGTAACTATCTGTTCTTTAATTATGTATTAGTGTATTGTACCTGCATAGTAGATGAGAATATGAGCATCTCCAGTTACGGTGTATTGGAGGTCATTAAATCTTCTCTACTCTATGAAGTTTAGTAGCACTGCATTTCTAATTACTGAAAAATATACTATGTGTTTGTTGCGTGTTTTAGAGTGGCTATGTTTAGCTACAGTAAGACAATCACTCACGTAACGCCATAGGGATTTTTGACTATATGGAAAACAGTTGCTGTAAAACATACTATACAATTACAAAAGTATTTTTTTTTAAATATGTCACTATAAATAATTTTGAGATCTTTTAAAGTAAAAGAAAAATTGTGTTAATTATTTGAGAATATTTTTCAGTATTTAATCAATACATGGCTGAATTCTGCCATGGTCCAAAAAATACTGTATTAATTTAATGAAAAGATGACTAATGTAACCTGCATTCGCAGTAGTGGTGCCTCTTCTTCCTTTGACACATTACACTTGAGGTTTTCCCTCAGACAAAGATTTTCTGCTAAAAGTAATGTAACATTTCTAGAAAAAATGTTGAAATGTGTTGGGACCAAGTGATATGCAGAAAATATTTGTATCAGATTTAGATTGTCAGTTATGTCAGACTGGGATGTACAGAAATTTACTGCTGTTTAGCAATAACTGCATTCACGAATTGTAAGGGTAAACTTTACTGTTGTTGCCATACTGCAAATATTGCTGTGATATAAAGTAGGAATTTGAGCCAGCACAGTTGCTTGCCTTTCTGTTGTGTTTTAACCCCAGGCAGCAACTAGCACCATGCAGCTGCTTGTTTACCCTGCTAGTTGGGATGGGAAAGAGGGTCAGAAAAGTAAAAGTGAGAAAGAACTCACAGGTTGAGAAAAAAACAGATTAATAGATAGAACAAAAGCTGTGCACGTATGCAAAGCAAAACAAGGAGTTAATTCACTGCTTCCAGTTCAGCCATCTCCCGGAGAGCAGGGCTCCATTGATTACTTGGGGAGACAAGACTCCAAATATTGTCCCCTTCCTTCTTCCCTCAGCTTTATATACTGACCATATCCTCATATGGCATGTATTATCCCTTTGATCAGTCAGGGTCAGCTGTCCTGGCTGTGTCCCCTCCCAGCTTCTGTGCACCTGCAGCCTGCTCGTTGGCAGGATGGTGTGAGGAGCAGAAAAGGCCTTGACTGCTTAGTGCACTAATGGTTTTGGTTGTTGCTGTTATTACTGTTTCTCATCCCAAATCCAAAACATAGCACTATACTAGCTGCTAGAAAGATAGGCAACTCTATCTCAACTGAAACCATGATGCTTTCTAAAAAGGTTTGCAAACAAAGCTGATGGTCTAATCCTGGAACATGATTTCTGATGATCTTCTAGCTTAATTATCTATTCATGTATAAATTTATGTGATTATATATATATGTATATATTTAATATTTGTAAATCTTCAGCTGACTCGAACAAGGTCTGGTTGATCAACACAATACAAAAATGACATACACAAAAATGTGTAATACCATGGCATACCAAATATTTTAATGAGTCTCACAATATTAGCAGGCATAATTAGCATCCAGTGCAAGATACGGGGCATGAGCTGGAGAGTTCTGGAGTCTGAGTCTGGTGATACTAGAATTCATTNTGCCATTGTATTCTTTGATTCCCAGTATTGCATGTTATATCAAAATACACAAATAATACACATGAGAATGTTTTTTGCCTTAAAAAGGAAGCAAAGGGACACTTGTTGAGACTACAGATTGTGGGTACATGGTGACATAAGTCAACAGTGTTGATACTTTGAACATATTTTATTACTTTAGTAATATTACTATACTATACTATATTACTATTACTATACTATATTACTATAGTTACAAGTCACTGATTAAGACATCTTATACTACTTTCAAACCAGCTGCAGAATTTCCACAAGAGGTTAGAATATATGCTCTGAAGAGTGGACTAGGTGCCTTCTGTAAACAATGAATTACATGGAAACTGTATAGGTCTACAGGATTTCTTTGCTCATTATTTTTGCCAGTGGTGAATGACAGGATTTTTCTCAGGGTCTGCACTGTGCTTTGATTGCTCTATTAATATAATAAAAAGTATTAAAGTAAATGATAAGACATACTAGGTCTGGGTAAGTCTCACTAGGAGTTTGAACTCATTTTTGTGGTAGGAAATTAATCTGGTTTTAATTGCCCATGAGTCTGAAGTATGTTCCTTTTGTAAAGCTTATCTCACATAAATATAAATCAGTAACTATCTGTTCTTTAATTATGTATTAGTGTATTGTACCTGCATAGTAGATGAGAATATGAGCATCTCCAGTTACGGTGTATTGGAGGTCATTAAATCTTCTCTACTCTATGAAGTTTAGTAGCACTGCATTTCTAATTACTGAAAAATATACTATGTGTTTGTTGCGTGTTTTAGAGTGGCTATGTTTAGCTACAGTAAGACAATCACTCACGTAACGCCATAGGGATTTTTGACTATATGGAAAACAGTTGCTGTAAAACATACTATACAATTACAAAAGTATTTTTTTTTAAATATGTCACTATAAATAATTTTGAGATCTTTTAAAGTAAAAGAAAAATTGTGTTAATTATTTGAGAATATTTTTCAGTATTTAATCAATACATGGCTGAATTCTGCCATGGTCCAAAAAATACTGTATTAATTTAATGAAAAGATGACTAATGTAACCTGCATTCGCAGTAGTGGTGCCTCTTCTTCCTTTGACACATTACACTTGAGGTTTTCCCTCAGACAAAGATTTTCTGCTAAAAGTAATGTAACATTTCTAGAAAAAATGTTGAAATGTGTTGGGACCAAGTGATATGCAGAAAATATTTGTATCAGATTTAGATTGTCAGTTATGTCAGACTGGGATGTACAGAAATTTACTGCTGTTTAGCAATAACTGCATTCACGAATTGTAAGGGTAAACTTTACTGTTGTTGCCATACTGCAAATATTGCTGTGATATAAAGTAGGAATTTGAGCCAGCACAGTTGCTTGCCTTTCTGTTGTGTTTTAACCCCAGGCAGCAACTAGCACCATGCAGCTGCTTGTTTACCCTGCTAGTTGGGATGGGAAAGAGGGTCAGAAAAGTAAAAGTGAGAAAGAACTCACAGGTTGAGAAAAAAACAGATTAATAGATAGAACAAAAGCTGTGCACGTATGCAAAGCAAAACAAGGAGTTAATTCACTGCTTCCAGTTCAGCCATCTCCCGGAGAGCAGGGCTCCATTGATTACTTGGGGAGACAAGGCTCCAAATATTGTCCCCTTCCTTCTTCCCTCAGCTTTATATACTGACCATATCCTCATATGGCATGTATTATCCCTTTGATCAGTCAGGGTCAGCTGTCCTGGCTGTGTCCCCTCCCAGCTTCTGTGCACCTGCAGCCTGCTCGTTGGCAGGATGGTGTGAGGAGCAGAAAAGGCCTTGACTGCTTAGTGCACTAATGGTTTTGGTTGTTGCTGTTATTACTGTTTCTCATCCCAAATCCAAAACATAGCACTATACTAGCTGCTAGAAAGATAGGCAACTCTATCTCAACTGAAACCATGATGCTTTCTAAAAAGGTTTGCAAACAAAGCTGATGGTCTAATCCTGGAACATGATTTCTGATGATCTTCTAGCTTAATTATCTATTCATGTATAAATTTATGTGATTATATATATATGTATATATTTAATATTTGTAAATCTTCAGCTGACTCGAACAAGGTCTGGTTGATCAACACAATACAAAAATGACATACACAAAAATGTGTAATACCATGGCATACCAAATATTTTAATGAGTCTCACAATATTAGCAGGCATAATTAGCATCCAGTGCAAGATACGGGGCATGAGCTGGAGAGTTCTGGAGTCTGAGTCTGGTGATACTAGAATTCATTTAGTGGTTAAGGTGTGCTATACTACAGTGCCATGCTTTGTTGCTACAAACAGTCCCTCAACAGCGCATCATCTGCCATAATCTGTGCTTTGAAGCAAAACATCCCTTATAACATTTAGTCTACCTTCTTGCAGTATCTAAAGGAGGCATTATCTACATGCTGTTTGACATCTGTGAGACAAGCAAATGCTATTTGACAGGTTAATGTGGACTAGCTGGTGGTAAGTGTTGCACAGTTGCCCAAATTCTGCTTCTAATGGTCTACTCTAGTCATCAACCCAATCATCTGCAAATAAAAAAGCATCTAAATTACAGACTACCTTTGGCAACTCTGTGCCCATTCAGCATTGTACTGAACTGTTATATCCTGAGCAGGTAGGAAATAGCTGGCAGCCATGACCTTTTCAAAGAAATACGGATACTAGAGCTGAGGTAAAGTAGTCAGAGTTCACTAATACCTAAAGGAAAGTTGTAATATGTTGTGTTCCTCTGAACATACCCTAAACCCACAGTCCTTAAGCACTGCTGCGTTTCAGACAAAAGATAAGTAATGTAGCAGAGCTGGAGGACAGTGTTGTGTTAAGCCTGTTGAGTAAGAAGTATGAATAGCCTGATTTTGCTTTACAAACATTTTTATTTTTAAAAAGTGAAGAGAAATAGCTATAGAGTATGTAATGTTCATTTGCGAGTCAGCTAATCTTCAGCATCCTAAAGAACAGGAGTAATTCTATTAATCACATTGGTTTCCTTCAGTCCAATTCCATGGAGAGTGAGTATGTGTTAAAAAATAAAAACACCTGAAAGCACTTCAACTTTGCAAAATTAATTGGAAATGAAAACTGAAAGGACCAAGGTGGTAGGACAAACACAGTGGTCTGTTGTGAATGTATATTGTAACAAAGACTTCAGTTACATCATAGCATTGTTCAGAGTGTTTACATGTTGGAGTTCTGTTTTGTTTTCTTCTTTTCTGAAATGTTTCTTATGAAATTGAACCTGTGTGATTTATTTAATTGAAAACATAGTGCTTTGTGATCTTTGGGGGCTAACCTTTCCTAAGAGATCGCAAATGCCATGTTATCTTGGGTTTCTGCACATAATTAAAAAAATCACATTTAGATGGTGAGTTTCAGAAACCTATTTTTAATATGTTCAGATATGAGTTACAAAGAATGAAATTAAGGAGTAGCTCAGAGAAGGAAAGAAAAAACTCCAGTTGGTTATTGGAAGAAGTATTATAAATTTTTTGCATGTGAAAATACTAGAAACAAATGGGACGTTCTCAGATCACTGCCTTTTGACTACTTCTTATAGAAGAATAATGTATTTGAAATGTGTTTGCAAATGTGTAATTTCTTTTGAAATATCCATTACTTAATCAGTAGGGAATATTACAGGAAATAATACAACGAAAAAAAAACTATTTAAAGAGTTTGGACGATTAGATTTTTTGATGTTGAAGGCAAGTTGTTCTTCCTAACAACTTTCATGATGTCATTGAATTGGTAACTGTACAATTTATGATCTTGTAGTTATGCTTCAGCCAAATGTAAGCTATAAAAATATATTATTTTCAAAGGAGATTTTTTTTCTTCTGGAGAGTGCCATGGGTTTTGGATAAGGTTATTTTGTTTGGCTGGATTTTTTTGGTATTGTTTGTTTATTATTATTGCAGTATACTCAAAATGAAACTGTGCATTTATATTAAATTATTATCAATAATCATCTATAATGTTATGCAAGTTATGTAATCGTCTAATGATAGGAGAACACTTGTGAGATTCCTACACACTGTCGATCTTTAAGCATGTTAGTCTAATTGGAGTTGTAAATTGAGTCCAGCCATGAACTTCAGTTGACAGGAAAAAGACTCCATATATCTTCCAGATGAAAAATGATCCTACTTCCATTAGTCTCTTTTAAATAGATTATTTGTTACCATAATAAGAAGTTCCTAAGTCAACACCAACTTTTTGGATTTTGCTGTGTAACTGAGCTGGTTTAAGTGACTTTACCCATGTGTGACTTTGCAATGGCATGGCAATGAATAGGTTTGAATTTTTTGTTTGTAAATGTCAATTTAAATAAGTTTTTAAAGAAATGCTTTTATTTTTTATTCTTGCTTAAATGTGTTCACAGTGACCTGGGGAAATATTTAAAGTTCCTTTGAATGATATTCTTTTATTTGCTACACACAATGACCATCATAATTTGTCAGAAATAATTTTAAGAATAACTACAAATGCAAAAAAATAACTGAAATAAACTCTATGGGGAGATTTGAAATTACTTCCTTTTTGTCTCTGACAAAGTTATACCTTAGTAGTCCCTTTTAAATTATTGCAAAATTAAAATTTAGCTTCCTTCTGGTTGTTATCACTTTCTGGACTGTGTCGTTCAGAGTGTGTATTAAGAAAAGACAGTCCTAAATTTCATTTCTCTTTTCCATTATATTTAGTCATAAACATGATCTGTCAAAACTACTTCAGCAGATGTTGACATGTGGCTTCAAAAGTGATGAGCTGCAGAACAAAGATTTTCAGCATATAACTTGAAATAACATCTTTGAGGCTCATGTTAGAAGTTTTGCTGAACTTCACAAAAACTAAGCTTAAAATTTCTTTGAGAAAGGTCACAATCCACATGGGAAAGAGGGTTACAGGCATGTGCTGTAAGAAGTGCAAATGTTGAATGTGGGGAAAGTGTTACAGAGAATTGTTTTTTATTCTGCATTGTAGAAAAAAATATTACAGAATAATAGAAAAATACATTGTTTGCCTTTTCAAGTACTGTATTCAGCATATCAAAACAGTATTTATAATGTGATTGTCTTGTGTGCTGTATGGGATAGCCTGTACTGCCAAAATTAGATTCAGAATCAACAGTTTGAGGAATTCTTTATAGTAGGCTTGAGTTGTGCATGCTTAGGAGGTGACATGGAGAAAGAGCGTAGAAGAAATGTACTGTTCACATCCTTCTGTTGGTGAATGAATTCAGTAGCAAAATAATCCCAACCTTTTTTTTGCTTTCTTCTTAAATGCTTTACTGCACAAAATGAGTGCATTCAGTTTCTTATGAAAACATCTGAATTAATGCATGATGTCATTTCAGAATAATTACCTATTTGTTGATAAAAAAAAATCATTTTCTGCAACAAGGATGTGGTTTTGGTAGTCTGGGAATACTTTAAATCACTTTGGTCACAGAAATAGCTTAACTATTTTATCTGGAACTACCTCCTCACCATGTTAAGACACTAAGGAAAGTGAATTTTTAGAGCTCCATGGTACGTGGTTGTCCAGCTTCTACCTGAATTAATTTTTATTGAACATGTATGTACACAGTTAAATGTTCATGAAACAAAAGCATTAACTTTAGTTTTTGGAGACTGTCAGCAATTTATTTGGACATAATGAGTTAATAAAATTATTCTTTATTTGGCTTAAAAAACTAGTTTTATCATTACTATGTATTATATGAAATGATTGAGTGGCGTATTTTTACTGTTTGTTGGTATGCATGTTGCTGTTTCAAAGAAAGGTAATCTGTAAAGGCCCTCTGGATGTTACAGATATATATATACACACACACATATGTAATCTCCTGTATGTTAAAAAGAGTATAAGAAAAGAAAATCATAATACATTTTTGTTCCTAAAATTATCATGTTGTAAGTGTTTTGCATGTTGCAAATTGGGAAGTTTAGTTCAGTTAGGACCGATTTATTTGTATTTTCTGAAGTTTTTGTTTCTTGATACACTTGGACAGTTAGCTTAAAATTAAAGCACTTGAATATGCACACAAATTCCTGTTTTTTTTAAGGTGCCAGATGTCTCATCTTTTAAAGCATTTTGATGAAGTAAAATGAAGAGGAACTGAAGAAAAACCTCAATAGTATACAAGCCCTGATGCTTATTGCCTCTGAAAGACTGTCAGAATAGCTGTTAAAAAGGCCTGAACTGTAGGTTTAGTGAGGTTGGTATCAATGAAGTCCAGCACTGAGCATTAATCTTCAATTTTGAGCTTTGCAGAAGGGAGGGAAAAGACTAAGGAACTGAAAAAAGACTCTGCCTTTTCCCATTGAAGACCTTAAAATATATGCCCAAACAATAGTAAAAGTAGTCTATAAACTTTATTCAAGAAGCACTTACTCCTATGATTATTTTTAAAATGTGTGTATTAATTCATACCTTTGCAGTGATTAGCTGTGAAAAATGCAGTAATAACAGCAAACAGAAGATCAGCCATTCCTTGGAGAAAAAAAAAAAAAAGCACCACTAGAAAAAGATTCCTGTAGAATTCCTAGTCACTGCTCCCCGCTTCAGCTCAGTTTGTTATTCTCTTTACGCATATATGAAATAGTTCAGTGTATTAAAATGGTAAGCTGTGGCAAATTCAAGATGTTTGAACAAGAGGCCAGATATATTTATACTTTAATACCCTTGGAGTTGATATTTGAAAAATAAAGCAGAGTAGAAAACAAGTTCTGTTGTGACAATGAACAATTTCTGTTGTGAATACCAAGACAAGAAGTTTAGAGAACATGACTCATACAAACACCAGGAGAATGAAGAGGCCAAAAACATCTTGCAATGTGTTGATTATTTTGTTTATGATATTACTTTTCTGTTCCTGGGTTGTGTGTTGTGTTTTGTTTTGTTTTGGTTTGGTTTTTTTTCCACAGAGCGATTGAATAGATAACAAATAAAAGAAGAGTAAGTACTTAGATGACTACCAGCAGTGCCTGGCAATGCAGTAATCAGTTAAATATTTATTGTTAGCCTTAACAAACATCTCAGTTCAAAATACCAGCATACTAGTAGTTTGACCTTCTTTGCATTTACAAGAAAACACTCGCACTCATTTCAAATATGGAAACTATTATTGTGGCAAATGTTGGCTTTTCATCCCAATAAGAAAGATGGGTGGAAGCAGAGAGAAGCACCATGACCTAGTCGTGATTGGCTTGGAATACACTAGTGGATGGTGGCTATATCTTACAAATATGTCACTGCTCTTGTTACATAACCATTTATTTCTGTGAACTTACTTTTCTTGGAATATCTAGCATAACAATACGTCAAGAAAAAATACTGTTATTGTGATGTTTGTCTAAATTACATGAAAAATTCTTTTTCCATTTTATTTTTTCTTTCTTCAAGCAGGCGTTTTCTTCTAATGAGCGTAAAAGTTTGGTATCATAGCTTGGATGCTGGATACCTGGTCTTCCTTTTTCTTTCTGAAGTTTGTTTCAAATAAATTCAGTATTCTGGGTTTGGTTTTTTGCTTCAAACCTGTGAAAAGTAGAAAGTGCGCCATTTACTTTAAAAAAAAAAAAAAAAAAAAGCTATGCAAGCACTGAAAAGATATTAATTTTGTAGTTGTTATTCTTTCTACCTCCTGATTTTTCTTCTGGAAGATGAAACATGGAGTGTGAGGAACTGAGGCTACCTTCTCAGCTGTGGCAGCAGGGTTTATAGATATGTTTCATATTTCCTTTCTGTACCTCCCATGGGGAAGTTCTGTGATTCCAGTTTCTTTGTGAAGCTGTTTTGCATAGAAAGACCACTAGCAGGCATCTATCACTCTTAAAATGTATTTGTATATAATATTGATACTGGTACTGGTGAAGTGTGTATTTTTCCCAAGTTAATTTTTCTTCTGCTGGTCTTTTAAACTTTGCATTCATATTGTTCTCTGTTCTGAAAAATACTCTTGGCTTCTTCTTGTGCACAACCAGAAGTATATCCTTCCTATTAGCTAAAAGAGGTGACTAATTAAGTAGGATTCTTTTCCCTGCTTTTAGATTACAAGTGAGTAGCAAACACTACATCAGAACCGTTTTTGATATATATAATACAATGGCAAAGTTGACTTACTTCTATGTTGTATGGAGGTTATATGTTGCAGTATTCTCTTTCTGTGACTGGCCAACTGTTTTTTGTGACTGACACAATAGCTGTCTTTGTTACCTTCCAAGTGATTTTGCTTGTGGTGTTTGATGTGATAAGCATTTCATTTGAGAAGGATACTCCAACAAATGTACTCTGAAGGGTGCTGCAAAATGTTCTGCTCAGTATATTATCCTGCTATACTCGAATGACTGATACTTAAAGAAAAAATTATTTGAACAAAAAGGGAAAAATGCCAAAAATATGATGGTAGAGTGTCAGAGGGGTTGGTTGTACAGTTGTCCCTTCTGTGAGTGTGTATAACTCTTTGGAAGAAGCATGAAATGAATGGCTGGGGAAGGAACTGCATTTTCACAGGAAGGTTGATTTGAGACTGACTTTTTTTTTCTTTTTAAAATTATTAATTTTATTTTTTAATTGGTTAATTTGGCATGAAGATGATTCAGGTGATAACACTTGCTGAAGGCAGAGAGGGTAGTCACTACTAATAGCGAATAGATTATTTTTTTTAGTAGAAAAAAGGGGATAAACAGGGCTGGGAGTTAAAAAAAATATTAATTATGCAGTGCAAATTTGGTTTTCTTGGAATGAAAGGCTCTCCATCTTTTTTACAAGTAATTCACATTATCTTTAGAAAGGAGCAGTGGAGAATGCCTTATCTGTACTAATAGTTAAACATAGCAATAGTAATGATGTTTCAGTATCATTTAAGTGTGAACAAGGTGAGACCCAAGCTTGCTTAGACCAAAAGGTAAACAGCAGAAGTCTGTTGTGGTCAGGAATGGAAACAAGAGAGTTTGCTTATGAAGTATGGATTGCCGGAATAGAAGACTGTATAGTACTTAATGTACTATATTCCATCTCAGGATATCTTGGATATTTAGTACAATTTGTCAAAGTCCATTTTGATATTATGGCAGGGCTGCAAGAGGAAGCAAAAGCATTTTGTGAACAATCAGCTCATTGCCATGAAGTGATTCAAAGAATTAAGGGTAGTACATCTAAAGGAGGACATTCAGTACATGACAAAGTTCTCGCCTTTAAAAAAAAAGAAAGCTGAGACTAGAAATTACTGGAACTAGTAAGAAAATTCATAATTTCCATATTTTTTTGGTATTTTTTTAGAAATAAGCTTTGTGCAATTTCAATTTATGTATGCTATGTTTGAATTTCAGTTTTGTATCAGTTCTGCAGTGTCATTTTGTTACACAATAAAGGAAAAAGAATTGCAAAGCCTATCAGGTATCATGCAATAAATTTTATTAGATTTGGAACATAATCATAAGTGGAATTACCGATGACCAGTCATGGTAAAATGACATTTATCTTCTATTAAATATCTTTTGAAACTTCTAAGTGAAAAGTCTTTTATACAAAAATGAAGAAGATCAACTCTTCATATCTCTGTAACTACCTTAAAGCTAGTTGTAAAATGAAGGCTATAAAGTATTTGTTGTTGTCTGTATGTTGTGAAAGAGCCAAATGATTTCTAAAACGTACACTCACAAACTGATTATAAAATTCCTAAGGGGAACTCTGATGGAGCTATCATAACTTAACAATGGAATGGTGAATCACTGCAGGAGGAATTCATGTAATAATCTTTTCTGGTATTTATAGGACCAGGAGGATAAAATGTCATTTAATTTTACTTGATTAAAAACTACTAGGCAAGAGAGAAGGAGGAAGAAAAAATGAAGCAACTTCCTTTATTTCAGGCATGAAAGATAAACAAATTATATAAAAAGCCTAGTATGAAGCCTAGTATAGTAATTAATATCAAATTTGATTGATGCTCAAAAATAGTTGTTAATAGTGAAATTATTTTATTTGATAAGATATATTAAGATACATTTTTTAAGTTCCACATGCAAAATGTTGCTTTTGAGTGAAACAGCTAGATTGAGGTATCTGTATGAGGTCTTATTTGCTAGTTTAGACATATGTATCTGTACAATTCAAAGATTATCTGTGAAACATCTTTATTTACCTTAAAAAGTTGTGCCAAAATGTACTTACTGTAGCCTTATTTAGGTTTGCTAGGATGCTAAAAATGCATTATTCTATTCTATTAATGCTTGTATCCAGCACTGTCTATTCTGTTCTGCAGTCACTTCTACTTGAATCAGACCGGGATCCTCTTTTATGTAGTGGTCCCAATTTAAAGTCACGTTACAGTTGTCTATTGTCTACTGCTGCTTATGGGTTTGTTTGGTTTGTGTTGGTGCTTCCAGAAAGGGCAAAACAATTTGGCAAGTATGTTTTTATTCTCTGTGATTGCTTGCATGGATTCATAACGAAAGTTTTTAAATATTGTCACAATATTGATAGCTTGTTACTATGTCATGGCACAGGGATCCTCGTTCTTTAGCTTCTTCTCTCCTTTGCATTGCTAGTATTAATTTTTGCTTTATTTATTAGATCTTCTGTATAGTTCATTAATATTAAGCATGCATAAGGGGTTTATGAAGCTTGAAGTTTATAAAATTTAAAGTTATTAAAAGTAGAGACAAATGTGTGAGGACAGGTGAGATTAAGCAGTGTAACAAATACAAATATTCTTGTGTGAGCCATGAGATCTTCAAGAATTCATTTGGAAAACACCCTCCAGTATTAAATATTGCTTAAATAGCAAAATTGTCTGGATATGTCCTTGGCCAAAAAAAGTCCCTAACTCCATATTTTCATTTTCTGCTATTAAAATGTGATGAAACAAAGGACCTTTATAATACAAACAAGCCAATGAGAGAAAGGCACAAAGTATCAAATCTTTATAATACTTCCTAGAGATCACCAAAGAACAATTAGAAGTTTAGAAAACAAACAGATTAACAAGAAATAAGCAAATTGCTAAAATAGTGCTGAAGACAGACTATTTTCTGGAACTTTACATCTCTAGTGAATGTAAGTGGAATAAAATCATTATTCAAAACTTTTTTTTTGTTTTGAAGAAGAAATAACTGTTTGCTTCTAGCACTTACTATATATGCCATTGTAGGCCTGTTTCAGAAAACGCAATGTTGAGGTTTTAAAAAAATTTAGGTATAGATTTCTAGCTATGATATCAAATATGAGCATTTCTTTGTTCTTTTTTTTTTTTTCTTCCTTTAAAAAAAAAAAGTAAATCAAATGCAATCCAGATGATGTTACTCTTGTTGATTAAACCTATTTTTCCCAAGAGGAATTATGATGCGATTTAGATTGGTTTTGATTGTTTCGTGTTGCTGCAGAATAAGTACTAATCCTTAGTGACACTTGAGACTTCTTGTGACCAAGTGTTTTGAGTGCGTTTCTGAGTGGGTTAATCCTAGGCAAGAAATAAAAAGTTGTTTTTAATTTTCTATTGTTCCTTCACATTTTTCTAAACGTTTTTTTTCTACAGAAATAGAAGATAAAAGTGAAAGATCTGTTTATTGTTTATGTACGTTACTTCTGGTGAGGACTAAATGGAAATAACTTAGTGGAGATCAAAGAATATCAGATATTTCTTGGAAATTTTAAGAGTAATTTAAGAGGATGTGTATATTTACTAAAATTCACATTGTTTTGTGCTGTTTTCTAAGCTACATGCTGGGTTTATAATTACACTTTTATATTAATAATTTTCATTAAAAGAGGTAATACAGATTTTGCTAATTAGCTTAATATCCCACTAAATAGCCAGTAGTGGATTTTTACAAGGATAATACAACTAACAGGGCAGAAAAAAAAAAAAATACAAAATGGACCTTCTATCATAAGAGAGGTTCTCAGATTTTGATCAACTGTGATAATGTGAGACCTTATAAAGAAAATAAATGTTTTCAGAACCTTAGAATTTTTGATCTACGCAAGTGTAAAAACCTAGCTAAATCCTGGTTGTTAGTTTTTCTTTTAAAAAATACCCACACTTTTCTGACTGTTTCAGTACTCTGCTTATAAATTAGTTTCAGTGAATATATTTTTGGTTTTGCTACAGCAGAGGATAAATAAGAATTCTTAAATAGATTGTGGGAACATTTATAGAGTATAGATATTATATCCCCTGTAACATAACTTTTTCTTAAACTGCTTACAAAAAAATTTTATGTCAGTTCTGTATTTCTTTGTATGAATGGTGCAATTTAATATTGGATAATGAGCAAACTTTTTTTTTTCTATATGAACTTTGTAAAATCGTATAGTAAAGCTCCGTTTCTAGAGCATAAGCTTAGGAAGCATAATGGTATAACACAAAGAAATAAAATCATGAAAACCTAAAGATCTTAAAGCATCATAATTTTTACTTTTATCCACAGTAGAGTTGTATTATTAGTCTTACAAGTATTCAGGTTTATTATTATGGGATTTCCATTAAAAAGCGTTTATTTATGTTTTCTGTTTTACGTGTCAAAAACCACTTAAAATATGCATAATTTCTACCCAATTTTCTCGTGTTTCTCCCATTTGTGGAATCTTATGATGCCAGGCATAGTGAAACCTGCCTTGGTTCAAGGTGGTTGACTATGACCCAAGTCATTGTTTCTTAGGACAGTCTCAGGAGCACAGCCTCTTCTTGGTCAGGTGTTGGTCACATGAACTCTGACTGCAGAAAACTCTCCAGAATGAGCCTACAGAAGCTGGAGAGCTGTCAGAAGAGTAGTGTTCACCTTCTTGGAGTGTTACTTAATTTGCCCTTTGCCTCTTCCTCCTTTTTTCCACTTGGGACATGCTGCACACCAGTTTTTCAGTCTCCCTTTGTTGCAGGCAGTTTGCTCCAAGTGTTCTCCCCCATGATGTGGCATGGAGTTAGCCAGCCTTTTGAAGTCAGCTTATCTCTGAAACTTGATGACCCCATCACTGTTCTCAAGTATGAGACAGAAAACCTTGGTTTTGTTTGTTTGTTTGTTTTTGTGGATGGTTGGGGGTTTTCTTTATCAAGTTTTTCTTAGGAATGTGAAACTTTCATTCACTTTCAGGAACTTCTAGTTTCAAGAGACTTGCTATAGGAATTTCAACACCCGATTTTACTAGTGCTGAATCTGTACCAATGTATGTTTTAGTCAGACTTCATTCGAAGTTTCTTGAACGTGTCGTCATTTCTGGTCTAGAGGATTGGAGAGGATGGATGTCTGCCTGTTACTACTAAAAATCTTCCAGTCTTAGTTTGTGTATCTAAAAAGACAGATGTGGTATATGTTCATGTGTAGTAAGTTCCTCAGAAGCAAGGAAATATATATTGTTTATCAACAAGTGTAACTCAAACCCACAGAGTATGTCACATCAGCAGTTGAAATGGGATTGCTGTTAAGGTTGGTATTCCTATGCTACTCTGCATCTCATTAACGCATATAATGATGGTAGAGAAGATACAGCAGGATTGGGCTTCAGCGTATCTTAGTAACCTAAACGGGTAGCTTTGTCCTTGAACAGAGAACCTGAAATCAATGGTACTGTGTCTTGAAAACTTAGGTTTTCAGTACTAATTAGGTTAGTCCCAGTCAGGATATTTATTTGCCTGTACTGCCATCACACTTTGATCTTTGGTATAAAACTACAATAGTATTATTTCTTAAATTGTTACACTATACATCAGTATGCCTTTTAGACACATTCTTACAAAGCATACGATGATAATTACTACCTGTAGTCCCATATCCCATATGTTCTTGTATCAATCAAATTGAGCAAGTCCAAACAAAGCAGTCAAACACACAGCTTTCCTCTAAACTCAGAAATGGGAAGAGTATGAAGCTTCAAGTGGTTGTACCAAGTGATTGTCCTTTTGTTTTGGAAGGCTTGGTGGGGCAAGGTCATAAACCCTAAAAAAATTACTGTGACATGATTATAATTCTGCACAAAATATGAAAATATTTCCAAAAAGGCATTGTGACTACTGAATGGTAAGTTTTCTTACAGCTTGTAAGAGAGAAAAAGAAGATTCAAATCAACAATTGGTTTATCACTTTGCTATTTTAAGGTAATGGCTTTGTCTTTCTTACTCTGCAGCGTTTCCTTGATATGACGTTTGGAGCTGGAGGTCACACTACAGGTCTTCTAGAGAAAGCCAGCGACATTATGATATATGCATTAGACAGAGACCCTGTGGCTTATAAAATAGCTCAGCAGCTTTCAGAATCGTACCCGTAAGTTTTCTTCTGTCTTAAATGTGGTCAAGATAAGGTTATTTCTGTGGTATTAGATGCACAATTTAATATATTTTTATAGTTTTAATACATAGGTTTTAGCAGCTAATTGTAGAATAGCATTATATGCTGTATATATACCTTATGTAGGCCATCCAATCAGTTTATTTATGAATACTTGCATGAGAATTCTTTGGAGGTTTTTGGAGTTAAATACATGTTCTGTACTCTATTAATTTTTGAGTATCCATCAACTATCAAATTTTATATTTAAAAATTGATTTTAAAAAGATTCATGTGCTCTGATGATTCTTATGGCAGAGTTGTACAAAAACATACACTTTGTGGTAAATATTTCACAAAAAAAGGATGGAATAATAGACTTGTAAATAGTGGGGTAATTTAAATATGGCTTATGAATATTTTAATTTTTAAAAAACAAAGCCTAATTAATTCAGTATTAGGTTTGCTAAATATTTTGCCACTAGCTTCAAAACTACTAAACAATTTAGTAAGCTACTATTTCTGTGTAAAGCTTATACTTCAATTTTCTTTTAAAATACGATGCTGTATTTACTAAAGGAACAATTACTAAATGCAAATTTTTAGATTTTTTTTTTAATTAACAAGTTTCTTGTTTCTTTATTTTGTTCAAGAAACAGGCCAGTTGAAGCATGAGTACATGCATGCAAAAGTGTACGATGCATAGAGTTGAATCTGAGCTTTTCAGAAAGTGCTTGTTGTTTAAATTTGACAAAGTATGTCAATGCAAAAGTAAATAATATTAAATAACTAAGATTTATGAAATTTTAGGAAGGAAATGACAATTACTGTCAGGCTGAAACATTGCCATAATTATTTCAAAAGAGGTTTTAGATGAGGAAAAGCAACTATTTCCAATAAGGAGAAAACTGGAAGAGGTGGATAAAGAAACACCTGGTTGTTCAGTCATGCTTTCCCACCTAAAAAGGACTTGTAAGGCAGCAGTGGTATTCAAGCAATGCAGAAGGTATCCCTTGCCTTTTCTAAAAGAACAGGTTAAACTGTGCATTCCTTTCTTCAAGTGCCATTGTCAGATGTTCAGTAGGAAAAATGCAATTGTGAGACAAGAAGCATAACTCAGTTTCTAGTCATCCTGCTCTGTAAGACCACTGAAATGTTTTTCTAGATTTTCAGTTCATTGTGGGCTGAAGTGACATGCGGTGTATGCTTATAAATAAGTGAAATGCATCTCTCAACTGTTATTCCTCCAGAGAACGCTCTTTTTGACAGAATAGTGTGGAGACTGTTGGCAAGCAAGGTCCATTTTCTTTTAATATAAACCTGCAAACACATTCTACCAGGTGTCATGGGAGTTGTAAATTCTTCTGTTTGTCATAAGAAAAAAAACGACCCACAAGTAGTCCAAATAGCAGCTAATCTCGTAGCAAATAAAAATTTTCAGATGTGTTCATATGATGTAAGATAATGATGAACAGTCCTCTGGCTCAAGACATTTATCTGTGAAGTATATGCAAACCTGGCTGTAATTGAAATATCTTTTCCAAATAGTTGAAGAGATTTTACACATTAGTGCTGTTCTGCCACTGACCAACATTGTTAATTCTCTGCTTGCTTATGTTTGTGAGGTCATCTTTAATCAATATAGTATTGCAGTTGATGTAGTTTAATATGGCTTTATAAACAAGAGGTCTCCTAGTTCCTATTTTTGTTCATAAAATCATTTGAATTTGGTTACTTGGACTCCAGATGTGGTGTTGTGCACCTTTCAGACACAAGTTATCATTAGAATGGTTTCTTAAATAATATGATGTTGTTAGTGAAAAGGCTTGCCACTTGAATATATATTGTAAGATACAGAGCAGTATTCTTTTTTTTTCGTATTTTCCCTCATCTCCTTACTTTCCTGTTAGAAAGAACAAGCGAGTCCTTTTTCAGCAGGTAAATACATCTTTTTTATATAATAGCTTATGTTGAAAATTAAGGTAAAAGAGTGTTCGTATATGGGATATGTGCTTATTATTAATCTGCTTTCCCTGGAAAGCATTGTTAAATTAAAAGTGGGAAGGAGGAGGCATAAGTATATGATTTGTTATATAGTTATAAGTATAAAGGATTACTTTCATACATTTTTTTTTTCTTCCAGTGTTCATTAAAAGATGGTTGATCTAGTATTATGGAGTTTTATTGTCTATTTTCTGTGTTAGAAAGAAATCTTTTATCATAATTTTATCAGTTGAATTGAAGTCTGTGTTGGTACCAAAAGCTTGGCAAATTCATCTAGTTAACGTCTTTTATCTGGTCAACTCTACTCTCAGGTAAAATAGTTCCCTCATCTAGTTTACCTGACAGGTACAGAAATAGTCGTGCTAGCTTAAAAATGGCAATGGCAGCATGCAGTTGCAAGCAGAGGGAAATGTAGGGCTGTCCCTCCTGGGAAAAGCACAACCCTAGGTGAAACTGGATGAAGAACTGCAATTCAGAAGTATAAACTTCTCCATTGTTTTTCAGTTCTATGGGGCTTTTTCACCTCTTCTGTTTAACATTGTTTTTTTGGGAGAGGTTACTTGCTTAACTTCCTTTGGAAGTGATGGCACAAGGGTGACAAAAGGTTGTTACAGAACTGTAACTAGTAAAATCTGATTCCTACTATGTCTGACATTGTGAATGCAATGGACAAATTGAAAGTTGTGCATGAATTTAAACTTTTGTTGCTATTTTGTTTCTACTTAAAACTGCACTTGTTTAATTGAAGATGTTAATAACTTCCAGCTTATCAACTACGTGACTAATCTTGAGTCTTGCAGTAGTTTTTACAGTAGTCCATCGTACCATAAAAAAACCCTTCAATTTTAAATATTCAGTGTTAATTGCTATTGCTTATTCCGGTTAGATAACATTAATAATCTTATTAAAGTGAATAGTTCCAACTGTAACTCATTACGAGGCTTCATTTTTATTAAGCATACTATATCTGTCTAGATCACTGAATTACAAGATTATTAAAAGCTCAGGTTGCAGAAATATGCTCAAAGATATGGTTGGAAGAGGAGATAAGTATGGCTAAATTTCATCATTTTTCTATATTCAGTACTAATAAATGAATTCTTCCTTGTACTTAGCTGAAAGACAGCTGGAGTAATAAGTCACTGAATGAGAACACTGAGAAAAATACATCTCATGTTTGTTTTTTAAATTTGTCTCTTTGCTTCTTGATAGTGATTTTGTCAGAACTAAAATCTGAAGAGGGTAGAGTTCCAACTGCAATCTTTGCATTCATTTAACCTCTCTGTTTATTATTTTTATTTTTTAAAATATGTGGTGCTGCTTTAATAAGGAGAAAATGGGTCAGGGCCTGTTAGATATTCAGTGTGTGGGTGGGAATCCTTTGACGTGCTTTCTGGGGAAGCCTCTAACTTGGGAATTGCTGCTGCAAATCCAGGAGAACTAGATAAAATTTAGTCAGTTGCAATATATATTAAAAGTAAACCCTTTCACGCCCACTGAAAGGGAGAGGTTAAGAGAGGTGGCTGAAATCTGGCAGTTAACCAATATCATTGCAAGCTTTTAAGTATGAGGAAACCTACGCAAAACCTACACAGAGTATGTTCTTTGTAATTCTCTGAACGGACTAAGAAATGTGCCCCCAAAGTAGGGATAAATGGTATAAAATTCCTCATGCAATTGAACTGCCATTTTGTTGTAGTTCTAATGTAATGTTGAGGTAATGATGCGTGTGGCTTTTGCATTCAGGTTTGCACAGTTTATAGAAAAGGGGGATAAAACCATTAGCTGTACATTGTATGTTCTTGGGAAAATAAAACATATTTTGTCCAGTTTCAGGGAAGGCAGAACTTTTTTTAAGCTCTTGTGAATTGTAGCTGAGTCCATAATGTATTGATACTTTGTCGCTCTATGCTGTTTATATAAGTTACTATTTAACTTATGACTGTAGTACACAAGGGATACAAAAAACAGTGTGTAAAAAAGGAATATTCATTATAATGATGCCTTGATTATGTATTAGTAAGTTAATTAGTTACCTATAGTTTCATTTCCTTCCAAAGAATTTTCTGTGTATGTCAACATCTGGCTGTCTCTCAAATGCAGGTGACAAATAAATTGGTTGCCTTGAGTATGAGATGGAAAAATGCAATTAAGACTGGTAAAAAGAACTTTAAATGCAATTATATTAAAACGGTGCTCTTCTGTCATTTATTTTGTTCCCCAAAAGGTTTATGTGAGTACCATTAGGAACAAAAATGACCAAAAATCTTTACTTGCTTTCATATGTGCAATCTGATCCTTCAATACATTTAGTTCCTGGTTCAAATTTGGGCCCAATTCAAAGTTACCCAATTCAAGTTGCATGCAACACATGCAACAGTCTACTGTTAACAATTGTTTTCCTTTCCTTTTTATATACTTTTATAACTTGGCCCTTTAGTGCTTCCTTAAAACTTTATAAGTTTTCTTTTTCATGGCATAATTATAGATGTTTCACTACCAACATTTCATCGCTGGAAACTGCAATTAAATTTTTTATGTGTGTACTTTTTAATTTTCCTTGCCTTACAGGCACAATGATTGTTTTAATTCATTGTGTGGGCTGCAAAATCTTTGCTGTATACAGACTACAATCTAATAATTTCAAGTTCAGAAAGTATTTCTATTACAAAATATTGCTGAGGCAGATAAACTCCCCCTCGGTGGTCCTCCAAGAACTCAATATAGAGTGAAGAATCACAGACCTGGTATCCAAAACTTGCCAGTGACATTGGGATGTACTGTGGCCAGAATGAAACTAAACTAGTAGAAGCAGCCAAAACTATGTAATCCCACTGAAAGAAAAGTGCTAGTTCTCCGTCTTCCTGTAAATATTCCCTAAATTCAAGTAAAGGAGGAACACAGCTTGCCAGATAGAAAGGAAAATACCTTGGCAGAGAATTCTTTCTGTGGCTGAAGCGACTCATTAGTTACATGGTACAGGACTGAGGACACAGTAAGTTTTACAAAGACAATATCTCTTCATTTTGAGCTACACAATACCCAATAGTGAAGTAAAAAAGGAAAAGTGGCGAACTCTTTTTTCTTCCTGGCAGTTTTGGTATTAAAAAAATTCCACTTATGAAAAGCATCTTTACAACCATTTCCTTAAAAAGCACATAGTACAGTGTTTAGTCTTTTTTAAAATGTTCTTCACAATGTACATGTCTGTTTCTGTGTTTTATGCTCAGCATTAAGTTCTTATATACAACCAAGGATGTTAACTAGCTGAACAAAACATTACTGGATTGTTTTCGTAATCAACTTAACATTCCTGTGGTAACACTCTGAATTGTTATTGCAGTCATTAACTCACAGTTACCAATAATTCTCTGGCAAGGAATTTGAAAGACAAGTTTATTGTTTTTGTTAGGGATTTTAGATCAGGGAGCTGAAATAGAGTGACCAGTTTATTAATATTTTGTTGGGTATTTTCTGGCTAAGTCAAGAGATAATGGGAACAAATGCTTCTCTTCGTCAAGATCACATTCTTAATTAGTCTTTTAGCAGAATAATTTATTTTCCTTGAGAATAAATAGTTTTTAAAACTTCTAGCAATTTATATCTGTATTTGTCTACTAAAACCAACTCTTATGCATGTACATATACACTGGGCAACTGTGTGTGCCTGCGTGCCCGCACCACTGTTCCCAGAGGTAGCAGCTACTCATGTTATAAATTTTAATTGGGAGACAACAGCAAAAAGATGAGAAAATCAAATTATAGTGTAGAACTGCATGGTAGAAACCAAGTGCTTTACAATATTAAAAATGGTTAAATATATTTATTTTTGAAAAAAAAAAAGTTAAGTGTGATTTTGTAGTGAAGAAATGCAATGCAGAGTACATATAGGCTTTTTACCACATTGTGCAGCACAGACAGTTAAGCCGTGAAGCAGAGGTTGGTTAATCCTTGGTAGTCCTTTTAGATGTTGTTTACTGGCCCTGAAAAAAGTTCCTTTGAGAAACTCCTATAACTAAGATAGAAACAAAAATTGTTTTTATAATTAATAAGCTGTTCTTATAATTAATCGTAGAGATCAGTAATGACTAATAGCTTGAAACAGGAAAATGCTATGTAATTCCTAGTATCTTGAGGGCATCAAAAGTGTTCTTGGTGCTTTCTATGGACAGGGAAAGTTACTGTCCATGAGAACATGCATAATATGTTTTTGCTTAAGGAATAAAGGTGATGATTGAAATTGAGCTGAGCAGTGCAATATTTTCTGTGTAGTATAGTCAGTCTTTTTATCTTTTGTGTTTTATTGATATTTTTCTATACAGGATATTTGAAAAACAGAAGTGTTAACAAGATTTTGCCCTGTAATCTGTCTTTCTTTTCATATAAACAGAATGCATTTATTCGGCTCGAACAGAGCATGTCATGAGAAAATAGTTGTAGATATATTAAGACCTCCTGAGCATCCTCAAAATGTAGTGTAAATTAAGACCAGGTAGGCAAACAGAATCTCCTTAGAAAAGGAGATGGAAGAGAAATGATGCACAAATCCAAGTGTTTCTTTAAAACATTATGTAGCTCAGTATTAGAATTAAATTTGGGAAAATGTAGCTAGCAGAAAGCCATGAAGATGGTAACATAAAAAGATGACAAATCTGAGTATGCTGGTTGAGTAGACAACCAGTCTTCACGTGTCAACCTGAATGGTTCGTCAAAGTATCTTAAGATCTACCTCCTGCAATTTCGGTAGTATCAGTGTGTTACTGAGTTGAAAGTATATACTTTTGCCCACAGTTATCATATTTTCTTTTAAGATATAGAAGCCGTATTTTACTTTTTTGGGGGTGTGAGGGGGTAGCCTAGGGGAAAGCAAGTTTGTGAGTTACCTGAAGTAAGGGAAAATTGTTTCTAGAATAAGCAAGTTGTCCAGGAGGCCGTACTAAGCGTACCTTTAATGCAGGTATGTTTTACTGTGGCTGTTTGGTCAGATTCAGCTTCCAGCACGTTGATTCTTCTTCTCTGAGGTAGATGTGAAAAGCTTATGGAGTGAGCATGTGTGTGAAAGTGTGAGTTGCCACTGCATCCATATATATGGGAAAAACTGACTGGAGTCCTGTACTGAGAAATTTTCTCAGTGTCAAGATTGCCCATGCAGTTGGTCTTAAAACTGATACTTGGTTCCAGTGGTAGGAATTAACTCTTGTATGTGTGTGAAGCCACAAAACAGCTCCTTACTTAAATTACAGTCAGTAAGGGCAGAAAAGATTGCACTTTATGTTGGTCGAAGCAAGTTAATATGTTTGTTTAGAAGGCTAGAGCAGAGCTTTGTATGCTCAAGGTATAGGCTGTTAAGTGTTGATGAACTGATGAATGTGGTATCAACATCTCATATCTCTCCATCACAGACTTTTAGCACTGCTTCATATAAGAATTTTTAATACTAAATGACAAGAAAAAACTCTCTGCTAAATTTAAACAGTATAAATGTATCAAAATCACTTCAGAGGTCTAATTCAGATGAAACCAAATACTGTCCTGACCTGACTGCTCCTTAAGTTGCAAGATCTGTCTAGCTCGTATGTTGAGGTGGAATGGCTACAGGCCATTTTGAACATTAGTAACCGAGTTTAAATTTCATATACTGGTTACATAAAAGGCAAGTCCTTATTTGCTCTATATACATCTTAAAGGAGTAAGGTGTCTTTTAAGAATGCAGTTATGCCCAGATACTGTTTCTAGGTATACTATGGCACTGGTTTCAAGGCATGTGGTGGTGTTGACATTACCACTAAAGCTTTTATTTCGCAATAGAAGCATTTGGAGCAAAGATTAAATACTAATCGGTCTATCAAGACTAGTTGTATTTACAAGATTCCATTAATCTTTTTAATGTTATATATTTATTTTATTTTAGGAAAATTATATGATATTTATAGTAAAGATTAAATTAATTTTCAATGTCCTGTCACAAATTTTGGGGTTTATCTTTAGTAAGTAACTTCTCATGTGCTAGATTTAATGTCATTTCCAGTCAAATGAGTCAGGACAGCCCTTTTATATGTTACTGGTTTAGGAAAATAAATTGCTGGCATTTTGATCTAAGTAGTTTTGAGAGGAGCTGTGTCGTCATATTGTTTTAGCAGGAAAATCTTGGAAGAGATGTTGGCCAGTTTGAACCTCTGAAGGAAGATTTGTAAGCATTAGGTTTAAAGCAATGAACTGTTTTATTTCCACTTTTTTATGTTACTGTTATTTAGTCATTTTACATTTCATTATTATGTGAAAATTAGAGTTTTGTGAATAATTTTGTGATGTTGATAAGTGAGGATGGTAGTCTTGGTTTAGGCAACTTCTCCCGCAATATCAAAACCGTTCCCACTGAAAGCAATTTTACAATGTCATCTAGTCCAGCCTCATGCTTCAGGCGGAATCACTAAGAACAATTTTAGTTTGTAGATTGTAACCTGATGAGTGGATGTTCTTGAAATTTTTGGAGGCACAGAAGGATTCAAAAATTAATATATTTTCTGATTTTTTTGTGCCATAGTGCTGTAGTGTTAAATAGTAAATTTGTGCAGCACCATTTTCTAACAGACAGTAGTGAGCATTCTAAGGAGTTCCATGGAGTTATATCCCATGTGATAGTGTTTTATATTAGTTATTATTATTTACCGAATTTAAAATTGAAAGAGAGGCATCATATTGTCGTCATCTTCAAAGTTCCTGCTGAGTGGATCCTTGTCTAAAGCATACAGAAAATGATTCTGCTTCTGTAAATTATTCCTCTTCCCCTTTATTCCCTTTCATGTTCTCTGTTCTAGATGTTGCTAGGACAGGGCAGTATCATAATCTACACATGCATCTGAATCTTTTTACATGTCTTTAGACAGCAAAACTATAGGCTAAGCAGCTTAATTGCTTTCAAGATGGAGAAGCTGCAGCTTTTTAGACCGTAGAGACTGATCAAGAAACCAAGAAACATTCTGTTGAATGTTTATTTTCTTCCATCACAATTTTTCCTTAGTGTTTCTAGGAATACTGTAAAATGCTAACTATTTTGACAGAATCAGAAGACCTTTATTTCTTTAGCTGAGGAAGAGGGATATAAAGCTTCTCCAATAATTTAAAACAAATAAAACCCCCCTTCTAGGTACTGGTTAAAGATGTCGACCTGAATGTGGATGATTTGAATTTCTTTTCAGTACAAGTGTCCAGATTCTTTATTTCTAAGAACAATTTATATACCTGCTAGCTCAACTTCATGTGGAATGCAGTGCCAAGTGTTACTTTAACTGGCAGTAGTTTCAGACATGTCCATCATGTTGCAGTAGTTTTTAATTCATCTGTATCAGTGTGCTATAAAAGTGCTCAGAACATCTTTAAAGTTTAATGTTATAGCTCTTACACACAGAGTGTATCTGAGGACAGTTCTGTGAAGCTTAATTTGGACTGCAGTTTTTTTTTTTTTTTTTTTTAAAAGGAATAGATGCCTTTATTTTTTAAAGTAAATAGTTATAAAGCTGAAATAATCTTTGAATTTACATGATCCATAAAGGAGCCATCAAACTTTTCAGCCGCTTTTCCATCTTGTTTTTGATGAGAAAGTTTCTTATAGCTGTTTAGCCGACTTATGTACTTGTGCAACCATTTCATTACTAAAATAGATGTAAATAATTTTCAGAATGTTGAACTTAAATTCTGATTTAAAACATTTTAAAATGTAGTGGACAAAAATATATATATTTAGAAATGTATTTTGTAAACATTTAAAGTGTGTTGTATT
Organism: Pedionomus torquatus; assembly: GCA_013398155.1. Lineage (NCBI taxonomy): Eukaryota > Metazoa > Chordata > Aves > Charadriiformes > Pedionomidae > Pedionomus > Pedionomus torquatus. Next base: position 61,967 of record VZRU01018116.1, on the reverse strand, counting down.
TTGTTTTGTTTTTTTTTTGTGGCTGAACATTTGAGTTCCAGGTATATCTTCATTAAAGTAACAGCCCAGTTTGGTGTTTATAAAAATAATTAGCATTTAGTAAAGGAAACTGAAAAAGTATTCCCTTTAGTATTTTTTAATTATAATCTTTTTAACAGCAAAACTCAAGATTCTGCTTTTTTTTCCAATGACAGGGTGGAAGAGAAGAGAATGCAGGTTCTAATATGAAGGGTTTTGCACCTGGTAGCTAGTTGTCTACAAATCTTTTTGTCCTGTTGAGAAAATGGTATCTTCATATTTCTCAGCAACTGTGTTTTTAGCTTGCTATTTGTCAAGAGCTGCATGTATAGCTTGATTTTGTTCACATTTACGATAAGAAGCATTGAGGTGCTCTGCACAAAACAAGAGGATATAAATTGTATTGAAATACTTGTCAGACAATAATGGCAAAAAGACATTTAATCAGGACATAGATTATAATTTTTCATACTAGAAAATTCCAGCATTTTCAAATGAAGATGGAGATGATAGAAATGTATGGACAAAAAGGTGCTTGTCACTTAGTACGAGAAGGTGAAGACTAGTATTTAAGTTAAACATGTTTACTAATTAACTAAAACAACAAAAGAATAGCTGATAGTCTCTGATTTATACTTTCATTTCTTTAAATTTGATAAAAAGAAAAGCAGATAACTGAAAATATTTGTGAACTTTTGTTTACAAATTGAATTTTTATATTAGCATTCATACGGGTTCATACTAGCGTTGCACTTATCTGTATTTCATACTTAGCTATATAGAAGAGTTATTTGGAGTTCAGATTATTTTTCTGATTGAGTCATTGTACTTCAATACTATTATTCCTATCTTAGATACATTAGGATTATGCATATAAGTGACAGACCATAAAAATGAATTACTTTGAGTTTGACTACGTAATTCTATTTTTTTCTTGTCATAATAATAAACATCATTTGCATTTTAATTTGATCTTGGCCTTTGTGACTCAGCTGTGCCAAGTGTTGTGCAGAATACTCAAAAGACTGGAAGTAAAATCAGACAGTTAATTGCTGGCTTTGTATTTGGATGCCTGAAAAATACAGCAACTTGACTTGATTGAGCAGCAAAGATCTGAAAAGAGAGATTGCAGAGAATTTCTGGGTAAAACCTCAGTGGAGAAAACATATAACTTTGAAGTTACCTGTGGCCTTGTCATTTGAATGGTGTAAGTCTTTGAAACCAGTATTGAGTAGTAACTGACAATAACTTGAAAAACAAAGATTTATAAGAAATAATACAAGTGCCGTGTCTCAACAGCAGAAACAATCTGTAATATTGGTATCATTTACGATGCAGTTTTACATTGATCAAGAGAAATTAGAAGCTGCTGAAACTTAAATTTTTAGTTATGACTTGGGAAAACATAACCAAATTCTTTCTGATTATGATATCCAGACTGGCTGTTAATCTTCAAGGTGATTCCTACCCCCTGCTAGACTGGGAAGGGAAAGAGAAGGGTAAGAAGCACTTCTTTGCCCCAAATCATCGCTCTATTTTATTTTTTTATTTCAATGATTAAATGGGGATCTGAAAACCTGCACTTTTCCCACTCAAAATAAACTAGGAATCAATTCCTGCAAAACTGGGAGAGCAGCTGTTAAAAAGCCAACTTTTCTGTTACCAGGGAAGGCTTAATGCATTTCTACGTTGTCTCTTCCCACCCATTCTGGAGATGTGCTGCATGTTATCATACTTATCATCAGGTTAAGGTAGTAGGTCATCCTTCATCTCAATCACGAGTGTGTTCCTAATGAACACAGTGATTGCCCCAAAAGACTAGGCAAAAACCTCGTTCAGTTGACTGAGCATCAGAATGAGTTTTGATTTCTTGCAATACAGTCTAGGATAAGGTGGTGCAATGTGTGGCCATCAAAGTGTATAGCAGAAGAGCATGCTTACCCTAATTAACCCTTCCCATTTTTTGCCTTTGTCTAAAGAAGTAGATGTAAGTGCTTGGTGAGGCCAATGTTAAGATATGACCTTCTGGCATTTAGTAATATTTAATCTAAGAACTAGTACTATACGAAATTATACTAGTACCTTTTCATCTTCTAAAAATTAAATTGCCACGACAGAATTGAATGTGCAGTTTGTTACTTTTCCAGACAGCAGGACCAAAATGCGTGCTTATTCTGCATAATCAGTGCTGTCTCCTTGTGAAACTTCATGCTTCAGGAAAGCTTATTTTACCTAGCAGGAATTAGGGGGAGTATCATGGATTATGGCTCTGAAAGTATGAAGGGCAACTTTTTAGTTGAAGGTAACAAAAAAATTTTGTATATAACATGAAAGTTTCTTCTTATGTGGAGAGCTGTTGTTTCCAATATGAGTATTATTTGTGTCAAAATCTGAGGCTAAGGAAAGACTGAGTAGAAAGGTTAATAACACTGTTGTAATCTTTGTCATGATAATGAGGGGAACACCACAAATAAGATTATTTTTACAGTATGTTTAGTATAGGATTTTTGTTTTTTGGTTTATGATTAGTGTAGTAAGAACAATCTTTTCTCTGAATGTTTAGAATGCACACTGTGCCATGGAAAAAAATTTGGATTTTTTAAAATAAAATGTAGGATTAAAATATTTTTCTCTTTTGCCTTCAGAATAACATTTAAATCAACATTCAGATAGACTAAAAATAGCATTAACTAAAATGTCTGGTAATAATGAGAAATTATACGACCAGTCATGAAACGCTTGACCAGTCTTTTGCCTTTTTTGCTGGTTTTAATATTTCTTTACAGTACAAAGTAGATGAGACCTCTCATATCATTCTTGTGATAAAGAATCTCCATGTTGCTGTTCCTAGGTACTTGGAATACTATAAGTTTGAGCAACATAGCAGAGTATGCAGCAGTTACAGAAGGCGCTGGTGTTTGTTTTGTTTGTTCCTTTGTTTTGTATGGTTCCATACCTGATGGACAGGTTATGAAAACTTCTTCTGAAGGTAATCTTGAATTCTGTTTCTTTGGATGTTTTGCACACAATAAATAGACTGAAAAAGAAGCTGCTGTAGGCTTTTAATGTTAATTTTATGTCTTTTTTCACACTTGTTTCATTGAGACACTAGTTTATTATACATTAGGATATATTACAGCAAGAAATATGAACAAAACAAAATTCCACTGGCTTTTAAAAACTTTAAAATTCTATACTTCTCTTACTGTGCAATGATTTCATGGCTCAAAGACCGTTATTTACTAATGCTAGAAACAAGAACTGAATCTCATTGTATAATCAAGGGAATTTCTTGTTTTCAAAGGCATGTGTTTCCATTTTTAATTCTCATAATAAGATTAATATTAAGCATTGATAAAGAGAAGTGGTGCAGAACTAAAAAGGTCTTGTTCTCTCTCCAGCCATAACTTCAGAAAGAAAAGTCAATATTTGCATGCCAATCCAGAAGCTTCTCAATGAGTGAGTGTTGGAAGTTTATTAGAAATAGATAATTATATAATAAAATTATGGTTCTGCAGGCATGTATGTAGTGTACACACTTTATTTACTGAATTTTACTTAAATTTTCAACACAAAATTACATTCCCCTGGCAGGTCTGACAGGGCTTTCCCTCTTGAATCATAGAGTGGTTTAGGTTGGAAGGGACATTAAATATCACGCAGTTCCACCCCCCCACCCCCCTCCCCGCCAATGTGCAGGGTCACCTACCACTAGACTAGGTTCCCCAAAACCCTATCCACCCTTGTCTTGAACACTTCTAGGGATGGGGCATCCACAGCTTCTCTGGGCAATCTGTTCCAGTGTCTCATCACCCTCACAGTAAAGAATTTATTCCTGATATCTAGTCTAAATTTCCACTCTTTCAGTTTAAAACTATTGCCCCGCTTCTTATCATCGCAGTCCCTGATAAAAAGTCCCTCCCCATCTTTCCTGTAGGCCCCCTTTAGGTACTAGAAGGTTGTTATAAAGTTTCTCGGACCCTTCTCTTCTCCAGGCTGAACAATGCCATATTTCTTAGCCTGTATTGATAGCAGAGATGCCCTGACCCTCCTTTGTGACCTGCTCCAACAGGTCCATATACTTCCTTATGTTGGGAGCTACAGAGCTGGATGCAGTACTGCAGGTGCGTCTCACAAGAGTGGAGGAGAGGGCCAGAACTGGCAAATGCAAATGAACAATGCAAATCATAGAATTGCATTGGTTGGAAGAGACCCTTAAGATCATTGAGCCCAACCATCAACCTAAAACTGTCAAAAACCATCACTAAACCATATCTCGAAGCAGTATGTCTACCTGTCTTTTAAATATCACTAGGGAAGGTGGTTTAAACACTTCCCTGGACAGCCTGTTCCAGTGTTTAATAACCTTTTCAGTGTAAAAAATTTTTCCTGATACCCCATCTGAACCTCCCCTGGTGCACCTTGAGGCCAGTCCTCTTGTCCTATTGTTACTGGAGAGAACAATCCCCACCTCTCTACAGCCTCCTTTCAGGTAGTTGTAGAGAGCAATAAGGTCTCCCCTCGGCCTCCTTTTCTCCAGGCTAAACAACTCCAGCTCCCTCAGCCTCTCCTCATAAGGCTTAGTCTCCAGACCCCTCACCAGCTTCAGTGCCCTTCTCTGGACCCACTCCAGCACCTTAATATCTTTCTAGTAGTGAAGAGCTGCTCTCAAGCCATTCTCTGCCCAACCTGTATTTGTGTTTGGGATTGCTGTGTCCTAGGTGCAGGACCTTGTATTTGGCCTTGTTGAGCTTCGTGAAGCTTATGCAGGCCCACTTCTCAAGCCTGTCAAGGTCCTTCTGGATGACATTACTTCCCTCCAGCATGTTGACCGTTCCATGCAGCTTGGTGTCGTTGGTAAACTTGCTGAGCATGTGCTCAATCCCAATTGCCCTTTGGACAGTAAGCCATTGACCAGAACTCTTTGAGTGTGACCATCCAGCCATGTTCCTATCCACTGCGCAGTCCATTGGTCAAATCCATATTTCTCCAATTTAGAGACAAGAATGTCCTGAAGGAAAGCATCAAATGCATTGCATACAAGTCCAGGTAAATTTTGTCAGCATTGCAGTATTGGTGCAAAAGCATCTGTCATAGAAGGCAACCAAATTTGTCCTCGTGACATTATCAGCCAGCTCTCTCGACACTTTTAGATCTGTGGCGTCTGATCCCTTAGCCTTGTACATGTCTAACTGCTGTGTGTGACCATCTTCTTTGGTCCTCTTGTACTGTGTTATTATGTTTCTCTCCTACTCTTTGATAGTGGGCACTTGGAGCAGCACTTGGAGCAGATTTTGCCAGTAAATGCTTAGGCTAAGGCTTTTGCTACCTCAGCCTTTCCAGTGACATTTGTTACTAGGTTCCTTGTGGTATTCTCTGGTCTTCTATGTCTTCATGACATATCCCTTCCCAGTTTTAGCTTTGGACAGATTTAGACGTTCCTAATTCTACCCCAAAGCACTCCCGTTCAGGATTTCAGCTGTTAAACTCCCATAGCTCTCTTAGCCCTCTTTTCTTTTTTTTTTTTCTTTTTTTCTTTTTGGGTACAGAGGACGTGGCTTACCTTGTGGTTTACAGGGATTTTTCATGGAATTGATCCATTGTCCTGAGTTTCTTTATGTCAGGAGAGCCCCTCCCAAGGCTGCCTGCTTACCCCTTCCCTAAACAGGCTGAGGTCTTCCTGAATCCTAAGATTTCTAGTCGGCTACTTGTCTTCCTTGCTACCATCAGGATCATCAGCAGTTTTGCCTGGAGTCTTAGCCTGCACAATGGCACTCTCTAGCCACTGATCTAGGTTGTAAATGTTAAAAAGTATTTTAGACAGTTTTATTCCTTCCACTAATAATTTTTGGATTTAAAAAAACCAAAAAAGTCTAAGATAATTTTTTGTTTCTTCCCTGCTGCAATGCACAATCCAGTCACAACCTGTTGTAGTTTTAAGACATCTCTAAAGCACTTCAGTTAAACTCTTTGAATATTTTAAGCTTGAATGACAATTTCAGTAGAGTTTTATATAAAAAAAATGTGCACCCTTTAAGTGGAACCAGAATGTTCTTAGTGTTTTGGCTTTCTGACGTCTTTCTGTCCCATAATCAACTTTAAAAGGTACTGCAGGTGGCTTGGAGGTAGAGTGAGTTAACGATTAATAAGGATTTACGCAGCTCTTTGCGTCACTTTTTATTTCCAAGTGATTTGCTAACAAGTCACCTAAGGGCTTAAAATCGACCAGGACAATAAACAGCAGGGGTCTGTGGTGCAATTGATGATGATGAACAAAGAAAATAAATTACAGAAGTCAAAATACATATTACTTCGTTGGTTACACTTGATTACTATAAAAATTTGTTTTATTGTAAGGAATACAAAGAAACAATTCAAATAGTAATTTTTCTGCTGTAATTTCATGTAGAACCTAAACTTTCCTCTTTATGTTTAGTGTCATGATTATTCAATTTATCAAATATTGCTATGTGAGTTTTTCTCAAGAACATTCACTTAGGTATATATCAGTCTTAATATATCATTTTTCAGGGATTATTTTCTTGTTTCTTGTTATTCATAAGTCTCTTTGGAGGTTGTCATTACAGTAGTAAGGTATTATATCTTCATACTTTACAAAACTAGAAGAGCAACAAAACCAGGAAATTTCCATGACCATATTGAAGGTTTCTTCCTAAGGAGTATCGTTTCTTGTGGTGTTATTTTGTTCATTTTAACCATCAGAATTCTTCTAAATAAGCCTTATATAAACATTTAACTAATGATAGCTGTTGCCTTCCAAAGAGACAAAACTTTGTTGAATATGGATTTATGGGATATATTATTTTCATTTTTTAAAACAAGCTCCTCTCCAGGTTGCTTTATAGCATTCACTTACACATAGGCAATCCCTCTTCTTCTGAACAGAACTTTGACAAGCTTTGCTTTCTCACCGCAGAATTTCCTCACAGATTTCAAATAGTAGTAATTACATAATTTCATGACAAATATTGATTTTTTTTTTTAATCATAGTTGCTGAGTTTACTCTCCTGCTTCTATGGGTTCTTAGACTGCTTCAGTCTTTACTGTTGAAAGTTTAAACTTAGTGTAGGTAACTTGTAAGTCTATCACCAGCCTTTTATAAGGATGGGTTTCCTCTTTGAGCAACCTGGTCTAGTGGGAGGTGTCCCTACCCATGGCAGGGGAGTTGGAACTTGACGATCTTTAAGGTCCCTTCCAACTCCAACCATTCTATGATTCATGTATGTGAGTTTTGACCCATAGTGCTGCAAACTATTTGAATTTCCTTTGCTTTGGGAGTTACATGTAATGGTATGAGTGTCTTAATGCTCTTGACTAAAAATTGCAGAGCCTACGGGTCAAAATGTCAACTATAGTTATTCCTAAACTAGACTGAAGTTTGTGATTTCTTCACACTTTTATCTGGAAATATGTATTCTAATTCTGATTAATTTTAAAGGCCTTTGGAGGCTACACAGTTATTGCAAGACCAGATGATTTAAATGCCAGTACGTATTTCAGTTTTATTTTTAGTTAAGAGAATGAAAGAAGCTGAAACTATAGCAGTTATCTTCCAATTACAATCATTATTTTTCGACAATTGTTCTTGTGGCTCGAGCAGAAGGTACATAAATTGTTGATGTGATTCATGTATACTAAAAAAATTGCAAATGTCATTAAATTTTGCATGCTACAATTAGTACTTAAAAGAGTTTGAGTGCAATTTATATGATTATGTCACACCATATTTTGAATGTATCATGATAATACATGGTGTGACTTTTCTTTTAACAATATGTTTTGAATAGTATATTTTCAATATGGTTATTAATTTGGTTTTGTATTAAGGAAATGTGTAACAAAGTAAACCTACATCCTTCCAGCGTTATATAGAAATGCTTACTATAATCAGGATTAAAAGGGGTTTATCTTAGCTGGATTGGATCATCCTGTTTCTGTTTGAGAGATCAACAGGAAGTTTGGTCGTAAGGATTGGTCTTGTGCTATGGCTCATAATTCTGAAATTAATTCTTTCCAACAGTTTGCTCTAGGAGCTATCATTGTTGTGGTATCTTTTTCCCTCGCAGACAAACTTGCATAGTGAAGTGTCTTGTTACATTCTACATTTATTGGGGATTGGGAAAGGAGCAATAAACATATGCTTATTGGTGTACTTTCAGTGGTCCTTGAATTTACAGCAGTTGGACACTGATCTTCAGCAAGAACAAAATCAAACCTTTATTGGGATATTTGCAATTGTTAATTGTCACTTTCGTTCAAGAGTTTTAGGGCTCTTTCAGGTTCAACAAATGAAAAACATTTTCCATTATTTTCCTCTTCCTCGCTAAGAAAGCATTTGTTCCGCAAATCCAGTGCTCACATTATCAAACTCAAATCAGACTTTCAGACCTCAAGGGCCTGAACTTCAGTGGGGAGTGTGTTGCTTTGAAAATAGTTGTATAGCACTTGGTTGCCACTTAGGTAAAGTCTAGCTGTTTCATTTCTACTTAAGAAAATTGCATCTTTGAAAATTAGGGTAAAACAGGTATTTCCAACAACACAAGCAATTACAGAAGAAAAGCATGATGTAGAAAACTGAATTTTGTGTTAAATGTTAACAAAGATCTTCCTTCATTGCCTGAGTGCTTAATCTGTCTTTTTATTCAGGCAACTTGCTTCCTTCGGCTGAATCTGCAGTTAAACTTTCTCAGTTTTCTGTAAATTTAATCTTCCGTTTTGTTGCTCCAAGTATTTTGTCCTTTCTGTATATGCTATGAATACAGTGAAAGGAGAGAAGGTGCTACTAAGTCATCATTTCTTCACCGAATTCTGATGTCTCTTCTTGTTTGCATTATAAGGATTTACTTACTATTCTTTGTGTCTGGATACTGACATTCAGAGTGGTAAAGCAGAAAAAAGTAACTTTATGTTTTTCATAATGTTTCTTGACTTTAAAAACACTTTGTATGCTTGGTATGTCTTTCAATATTTTTTTTTCCTCTTTAAAGTCTTCTGACAATGCACTGCTTAAACTTTGTTCCCTATGCTAGGGAAATAATTACTGTATAATTGTTTCATTAAGATTGTAAAATCATTTTTGTTGAGTACATCGAATAAAGATGAACCGAAATAGAACCTGAAACAAGGAAACATGGAACAGGTTGCTTGGACAGACATGTTTTTAAATTCGTTGTTAGTTTTAGAAGCAATCCTTTAAAACTTTTCATATTATCTTTTTATGTCCCCTATCTTAAATCTGTTTCCTCCCCAGTGAGGAGGCAAGAGATCAGTGACTGAATTACCCTTTATATTTGGTACTGTCTTTCCTGTATAGTACTTATAATTTGGTCAGAAATCTTTGTCCCTCTTTTTATAGCATTAGAAACTGTTACATAAGATGTGAAGAATTTTTTGAATTATGACCTTGAAAAAAAAAAACAGCTAAAGCAAAGTGCTGGAATTGAGCGTATGAACTTCTATGGGCTAATGGTGGTCATTATCTGTCTTCATGTAGGATATGGACCTGTTAAAATGGGTCCAGAGGAGGGCTGTGAAGCTGATCACAGGGCAGGAGCATGTCTGCTATGAAGACAGGCTAAGAGAGTTGGGGTTGCTTAGATATTAGGAATAAATTCTCTACTGTGAGGGTCGTGAGGCACTGGAACAGGTTGCCCAGAGATGTTCAAGGCCAGGCTGGTTGGGGATTTGAGCAATTGTGGGAGGTGACTCTGCCCATGGCAGGGAGTTGGTACTCAGTGGTCTTTAAAGATCATCTTTATGATCTTAAGGTCCTTTTTGAACCTAAGCCAATCTATGATGCTAAGTATTAGAGAGATATGGGCTATAGTTCATATCTTTATATATTGTCAGAGCTCTGATATTTGTGAGCATGTGACTTTTTTTTCTATTTGACTCTAGGGACTCTAAAATACATACAAAGGTTTGTGCTTATGGATGAGAGACTCAACATGAGCCAGCAGTGTGTGCTGACAGCCCAGAAAGCCAACCGTGTCCTGGGCTGCATCAAAAGAAATGTGACCAGCAGGTCATGGGAGGTGATTCTGCACTCGTGAGACCCCACCTGGAGTACTGTGTCCAGCTTTGGAGTCCTCAACAGAGAAAGGACATAGAACTGTTAGAACGGGTCCAACGGAGGGCCACGAAGATGATCAGAGGGATGGAGCACCTCTCCTATGAGGACAGGCTGAGATTGCTGGGGCTGTTCAGCCTGGAAAAGAGAAGGCTCCGGGGAGACCTTCTAGCAGCCTTCCAGTATCTGAAGGGAGCCTACAGGAGAGCAGGAGAGGGACTCTGTCAGGAAGTGTAGTGAATGGACAAGGGGTTTTAAACTGGAAGAGGGGAGATTTAAATTGGCTATTAGGAAGAAATTCTTTCCTGTGAGGGTGGTGAGGCACTGGAACAGGTTGCCCAGAGAAGTTGTGGATGCCCCATCCCTGGAAGTATTTAAGGCCAGGCTTGATAGGGCTTTGAGCAACCTGATCTAGTGGGAGGTGTCCCTGCTCATGGCAGGGGGGTTGGAACACGATGATCTTCAAGGTCCTTTCCAACTCTAACCATTCTATGATTCTATGATTTCTCTATTCTGTTTGACTTTTAAGATTAGAATACCTTTATAATTAAATGTCTACATTGATAGAGAGAACGTGTTGATGTATCGAAAACTTTGTCAATGTATTCTTTAAAGGGTATTTTGTTTTTTCTGAAAAATTATTAGAAACATCAGGGGAATTCTTGATGTGGGATGTCCTTTGTGAAATATAAGAACTTTTGTCTTAAATTTAACATGATAAACTAGTGTAGTGAAATGTTGATGCCTTAACAAAATTACTAGGATTTTTTTTCCCCTATTTAGGGAGAATTCTCTTAGATTTAAAATTAATTTAAAAAAAAAGTTTAAATTCTTCTTAAGTATTGAAAAATAAAGAACTTTGAAAGCAAAGTGAGGGTCTCAAAATTGATAGGTGGCAATTTTTGTTTCTTTTTGAAAATTATATGATTGGCATCTGTGATGTTCACCTACATTTTGAGTTCCATTAAAGAGAAAGGAATTGATGTGAGGGATGCCTCCCATCCATAAAAACAGTGCTATAGTTGCTAATTATAGTTAGAATTGTTTGTACATCTGGGATGACTCACTGTCCAAAGTGAAAGAGCTCTTATATATGTGGTAGAAGGCTAACTGTGTATCACATGCAAGAGTTGGAAAAAGCTGCAAGTTGTACACAGAATTTTGTATCCTCCTGCAGATATTACTGAGAAGGTTTTCTTATTTAATATATTCAAAATAAATCTGCCTTATTTTGGAGAAGTTTATTCACTGACCAGAAAATGGACTAGTTGCGTAAGGTGTTTGCTGGAACTTGGGCTGAAGTGGAGCAGCTTAAAGAGGAAATGTCTCTTAGTTTGGCATGTTGATGTTCTGTCAGCTTTTATACTGCTTATTTTGGTTTATAGTCTGATTTATGGCATTCCCTGGAGTTTTAAGATACATTTTTTGGATGATGAGTGTTTGCCTTGCACTAATGAATCAAGGATTGTCCCTGGTTGTTACACTCTTTCTTCAGCTTCTGTTAGAAAGTGCTCAGGGAGAGATAAAAGAATTGATTGAAATTTGCCAAATTCTTTGAGTCACATGTTGTTTGCAGGAAGTAAAGGTATGGCTTTCTTGACATCAGGTGATGGCAAGAAGGATCACAAAAGGGCATAAAAGATGCTAGTAATTGGACTGAGGGAAGACGTGTAAACCTGCCCACTCCGTCCTTTGCAAGGAGGGAAGCCATCAAGGCTATGGGGGACCAGTGTCTTTCCTACCACATACTGCTCTCTAGAGCTTTTTTTGTCTGCCCTCTCTAATGGTAATTATTTAATGACTTTTAAACAAATGAAGAATTTGGAATGTTATTCATAGCGATGGGTTATTTTGCTGCTTCTGCTGCTATAAGAAAGAATTTGTATCTCCCCATTGGGAAGACAAAAGGTAGAAATCTCAATGCATCACGAGATTAGAGATACTGATAAAAATGGGGACCCAGCCAAGGCAGCTAATGTGCACTGCCTCTCCATTGCCCCCGGCAAGCTCAGTCTTAGATGGTGCTGTCACCACTCTGGCTGTTTGTTCTTCATAAAAACCTGTGGCTGAAACACTTGTTCCCTCTTGAGATGAATTTCCTTTTGCCAGCCTAGACAAATACACCAGCTGATATTAAGGGGGGACAGCCAAAGCAAAACAAACAAAACAAGGTCTGTGTTCTTGAACAATGGTGTGTTTAAAATGTGATGGTTGTTCTGCAACATCAGAAAACAGTACGTTAGAAAGTAAGCGTGTTGCAGTTTAAATGAAAACAGCAAGTAAAATAGTCACCTTTATTGAGAGGATTAAGAACTGCCATATCTTTGCAAATGAAACTTGGTATTCATAATCCATTGTAGTTTGATAGGGGAGTCATGTGTTGCTTTTTGTTCTTTTTTTTTTTTTTCTTTTTAGCATTTGCTGCTACTCACTGGAAGGAAAAAACTGCTGGAAAATCAGGGCTGTCTTGCAGCTGAAAAAAACATGCTTGCAATATATAAATAGGATATAATTTACTATTTTAAAAGTACTTGCAGACAGTTTTTGCTTCCAGTACCATTTTTTCCACTGAGGATCAAGTACAAAAATGGAGTACACAACTCAGCAATGAAAACAAAGTATATGTAGTAAGCTATTTTTTGCAATACCTTGGGTACTCATGATAATATATGAGAATTTCTTTTGGCAGTTTTTTTTCCCTGTTACTCTTTGGTTTCATCAGATTGGTACTGTCTTATTGCTGAAACAGGCATTAAATACTAATATTGTTATAGTTTTAATTATTATTTAGTGTCATCTGAATTAGTGTGTGATCACATATGCCAAGTCTAAAACTCAGTTTCTTAAACTTTGTGACAAAAGACTGGTAAACTTTACAGGGCTACAGGCAAACTGGATTTATTTTGGCTGCATGTTTTCTTGGAGGAAAATCTTGAGCATTTTTTTTTAATTGTGAACAGAAGTATTTGTGTATATTTGAGACATGCAGAGTGTGGTACAAATATTTAAATTACTTAGCTCACATTCTGATCTCCATGGAGATAATGCCTGTTTTCCCAGGAATACCTAAAAAGGTGCTGAAGACAGAAATGGTTTGAGATTACCAAGAATTGCTATTCAAGTGAGAGATGTATTAGCAACTACATAAACAGTTGACAGGCTTTGCCCAAGCTGCCCACTGAAGGGAAGAGGGGGGACCACCATCTCAGGGGATGTTCTTCTTAAAAAGGACCAGCCTCCTCCTTAATTTGGGGTGGTACCATGAATACCCAACTTCTGTGAGGAGTAATAGCAGGAAAAGTCCTTTTCGCATCTAGTTCAGAGTATGCTTAGAGAAGATCAATCCTCCCACCCACTTCCGCTAGTTTAAGCCCTCCGTGAGCCACAATTGAACCGTGGACTTCAATTAAGAGACAGCAGTTTTCAGAGGTTTATTATATATCCAAAGTGACAGAGTAGAGGGTTTAATTGCTGGACAGCATTTACCTCCTTCCAAATCCTCATCGTAGCTGTATCTCTTCTCACACTGTCATCACACTTCAAGTTCCAGCTGCAAAATGATGGGCTGTGCTCAATTAAATGATAGTAAAATTTTGGCAAAACCCCATGTTTCTTCTAACCTCATTTTTGGACATGGTATGTCTTCTGTGGAAGTCCTTCAGCATTTCAGCTATCCTGAAATGAAAAATCTTATAAGTTATGGTCATATTTTGGCAAGACTGTATGATCAGACTTACATTGAGAAAGGAAATGATAATAATGCTTATGCTAGTGTTTGGTCAGGATGGACCTGGTCTTGCCCAGGTGGGGCTTTAGATGACAGTTTGGGGAACGTGCTCTCAGATCAGTCTTTCTATCTCTAGCCTTGTGTGTTACCTTAAAAGCATTGTCCATTCCCTTCCCTATGGATGCAACCATAGTTTGCACAGCTAGCCCTCTATTTGTGCATAGGCATAGCTGAAAGGATTTGAGTATTAAGCTCCACACATACACCGAAGTTTTGTCTATCATCTGGGTGGCTGCTTCAGTGAATCTGTGAACAGTTACACAAGCATGGCCCGTGATTTGCATCTTTTACAAAATTAAATGTAAAGACTTTTTATTAAATGGTTGCTCTATAGAAAGAGTTGAAAGGCAAGGGAAAGCCACTTGCCACTTCGTGTATGTATTAGAGAGGGAGTCAAATATCTGTCAAAATGCAGAATTTTAAAACTTGATTTTTACTAGACTATCTTTTGGCTAAAGGTACTATAAACATTTGAAAAATGTCACTTTCATTTGAAATTGCTTACTCTGGTTTTGGGCATATATTTTGAAAAATGAAAGAGAAATAAGATCTGCCTTGTTTTGCCCTCTCAAATCCAAGTGAGAGGATATTATGAGGTAGAAAATACTATTTTTATACCATCTATCACCTTTGTTAACATTTTATTAGACATAAATCATATAGTTTCGGGTTGCATAGTGACAATATGGTTCACCATGTGTTCTATTTTTATAACTTTATTTAAAACTGACATGTAACTTGCTGTACCTGAAGCCCCAAGTGAGCCAGTTATTGGAGTGTAACAAAGTTTTGACGTCAGAACTGCTATTTATTCCACTGGCAACCATTAGCGCTGCATTACCCTTTGGCACTCGTGTTTTCAGAAACATGGTTAAATTTTTATGACTAGTTCTGGCCAATTAGGATTCTTTCTCAATATAGAAATAAGGGAAGAGACTTTTTTTATAACTTACTAAATGTAGCTTTCCAAAAACAACAACATAAAAATATGAATTATTGCACTCGGAATTCACAAAACATGCCATTGAGCTCCACTTCAGATTGACTGCTTGAGTATACGTGTATCTGAGAGGCAGGGGTTAAGCTAGGCTGCCTTGTCAAATGCATGAGCCTTTATTAGAATTTAATGTAATTACAGCTGAGTCATGCTCGCGGGTCAGTCTGGTAACTTCAGTAGGATGTGGAAATGGGCTGAAGTCTTAAGGTAGAGAGAACTGGAGAGAAACAGGAGGTAGGGAGGAAAATTGAGGGGGGTGGGCTTGGAAAAAAATAAATGTCTTGTAGAGAAATTTTTAAGGCCAGGCTGGATGGGGCTTTGAACAACCTGGTCTAGTGGGAGGTGTCCCTGCCCATGGCAGGGGGGTTGGGTCCCTTCCAACTCTAAACATTCTATGTTTCTATGATTCTGGCTTCCCCCCCGCCTCAGTGCTTGCTTAAGTTTGATGCTGTTTGATGCTGCTTAAGAGGGTCCTATAAGATCTGATTCCTGGTGATTGCTTTAGGATCATGGTCTGTGTTCTGGCAATAAGAAGTACTACTGTGTACAAACAGAACCTACAAGAGATATGTCTTCCTTCTGTGTCATTTTCAGTGATCTCCTGGGGGCTTGGTAATATACACTGTGTATTCACACGTGTGGTTGGAGTTGCTTGTCTGCAAAACAGTTGTTGGTGTGTGTTGCTTTACTGGAGATTTGTTTTGAAGGCAATACTCTTTTATATAAGAAGGCTTTTTTTCGCTCTTGCAATTTATCAGTGATCGTGTATTCTTCAGATCAGTAGTGGAAATATTGTCAGCTTTTGTTGTAAGTTGTTTCCTGCAAAAATGTTTCTCTGATCTTTATGATAATTGGCCAACTATAATATATTGCATAAATGGTCGTGTTTGCAAACTAAAGTTGCTTAACTTTGCAAGTCACATCCTGATTTTCCCACTAATAGAAGCTGTTTGATATAAAAGTATTGAGCATCTGCATTTGTGTGTAATATAGTTACAAGGCGGCTTTCACGTAATTCCAGGTGAACAACCACTTCTTGAGCAACTGTGAGGGGGAAGAATTTTGGGTATTCTGCTTCTAGTTCTTATGTTTGCCACGTGCTGAACCTTTGACAGTCCTCACTAATATCTCCTGTGATTTGGGCATTTGTTCTGGGTTCTGCAGAATCTTACAGTGGACACAAGTTGGAGGCTCTGCTGTCTTTTACCAACCTCTGTTTTAGTGACTTCACTAAGTTATTGAAGACAAACTTTTGTTTTTTCTTTTTTTTTTTCCCTGGGGTAGTGATCAAGAAAATTTTTGTACCCTGTATGTTTCAATAAAGTAGTTGTGAGGACTGACAGAGAAGGGGTTTGTTTGCCAAGGGACTGAACAGAAAGGCTGCCAAAGAGGAGAATGGGATTTAGAGACCATTATAAAAACACAAAGAATAAAAACTGCACTTGATTCAGGAAGAGAAGGCAAACTGTGTGAGATGTTTCCAGTTTCTTTAGGATAAGCAGATAGGATTTTACCTGTTAAGCTACAGTGTGAAAGAGAGGCATAAAGCCTGCCAGTAAGCAGGAGTGGCCCGGTTGGTTACTCTGGTGTGCCTGTTTTTTTTGTTTGCATCTGTCTGAACATTCACTGTCAACTATGTACACGCTGCCATGACGTAATAGCACCAACGCTTTGAAGACTGAAACATCAAAAAACGCAGACTCTACAGTCTTTTTTGTTTAAAGAAATTTTATAGTGGACGGGTCACTAGTTTATGCTTTTGTGTTTCATGATAGAGGTCATTAACAATATTCTCTTCATTGGAATATGCACATTTTGAAGCTTTTTGTTAGCTAATCATTTCTGTACAGTTGCCTAACTGGGAATGTGAGTACAAGGTTGACTACTTTTGAAAGATGGAAAACTACTTTAAATCTCAAATTTAAGAATTGCACTTTGCTGTTAATTCAGCATTAAAATTACAATGAAATATTTTTCCGGTTCTTTCCTGAGTGCTAATAATTTGCAGATATTTAGGTTATACTTGGAATAGTCATTTTTGTAAATCTGAGTAACGATGGTATACTTTCTCTTGCTACTGCCCATGTAAGATTGAGGTGAAAGATCGTCTGTTGGAGAAGTTCCTGTGAAAAAGGAAATTAGCATATCATTTTCAAAAGTTTTGAAGTAGCTGAAAACAAATTCATATTTAGGTTGTTACAACCTGCAAAATAAATCTGCAGTGTGGATATCCCTGATATGCAAAGTTTTGTTTATCATGGGGTAAGGTTCTTCAATGAAGAAATTTTAAGTGCAGGAACTGCCCTTAAGTACAATATATATTTGTGAAAGGACTAAACCAGTAATTTCCTTGGTCAGATGTTATAATACAGGCAATAGTTGCAGAGTTTCACTGTAGCTTTAATTCCCTTAAGTCTCAGCATTCCCTTCTCTCCAAAAATCAGGTACGTTTATCAAAAATGCTAGTTTTCTAGATGACTCTGCTTGAGAATATTAATCACCTTCAATATGCTACATTAACTTCTGTAACCAAATATCTGTAATTCAGATATGTTTATTCTTCTCATTGTCACAGGAATGTACAAAAGCATGTAACAGAAGAAAAGTGATAGTCCACAAATTAATTTCAGATTTTTTATTTCCTTGATATTCACTGTTTCTTCAGAAACTAGAGATGCAAGGTACACAAGTGATTTTTTTTTTTTTTTATTTTATTTTTTTTTTAAATGTAAAGTCCTATTGGTAAGATACCATAATGGGAAGCTATTTGTGAAGAACTGAGTCGCATCTACAACTCAGTGCTTCAGCCTTCTAACTTCAATTGCAGTTTGGAAAAACTGTGTTGTAAATGTAATTAGCTTCAGAGGTTGATCTTCATTTGTGTGGAATTATGAATTTCAGTGATTTCATATAACTTAGATGGGATTTTTTTGTAATGAACATTTGATTTGATCTCGGTCTTTATTGATGTACTGGAAAAGAAGTATGGCTCATAACTATTTGGGTTATACATTGGTAAATGAGAAATAATAGCAAGCAATGTGTCCCAAGACAAGGCTTCCTTCCCCAAGAAGATAGGAAGAGCTTTTTAGTGATATTTTCTGAGAGCACCCATTCATTGTTCAGGGAACATGGAAATTACAGTGTCTCAAGAATACCTATAGGATTACATTGATACTTTGTGGAGCAGCAGAGGGGATGAATATGGAAGAGAGAAGGAAATTCAAGAACATGAGTGCAATTGAAAAAATATAGCGACTGAAGGATAGAAAGTAAATCTAGAAGACAAGAAATACGTGCAAGTTTTGCTGGGAAAAATAGAAAGTCGTAGAAATACCAAAAGGCCAAATGACTTGAATAATTCACGATTGAAGGGGATTGGACATTTTTAAGAGGAAAAATGTGAGTCAGAGGTGAAATTAATGGAAAAGACGTAAATGGAGAACGTGACAGGCAAAATAGCAAAGAACAGAAGTTAAATATTGATTGACCATTCAACACCAGTAGTTAAAATTTTGGGGGAAGTCAGGGACAGCCAAGAAGAAGCTTTAGAGAAGTCCTCAGGATATGTCTTTGGGGTGTGTAGTTCTAGATGGAAATACTGAGTAAAAAATCCAAGGTTTTTAGATGCAAAACCTCAGAACTGTTGGCAGGATTGTGCATTTCTGTCTCACTTCATTTTTTGCTCTACTGCAGGAGCATATATGCCATCTCTTTCAGTTGCCATGGAAAGTACTGTAGCTTTACAGCTCTCTGTCCACTTCAGCATGAAATCGATCAGTGAAAATGCTTCTAAGCATACACTGGTCCCTTCAGACTTGGCTCTTCTCTGCAGTCCAGAGCCTCCTGGAAATTACTTTTTTGTTTGTTTGTTGGTTGGTTTGTTGTTTGTTGTTTTTTTTTTTTTTTTTGTAGTAACATCTGTGTTCAGCTTTGAGCTGAAATTTTTGATTTCTCATTTGAAATGGACAATAGTTGCCTATGTCTGCTTACATTAGAGATTTTCTTACCAGTATTTTAATTTACAGGAACTTGTGTAACAATTCCTGTCATATTTGGCCAGCCAAGATGTTCTGAAAAAGATCTTATGTACTTTTTGTGCACACAGAAAAGGAAACAAGGGTCATTTAAGTCCTGTGGGTAATGACTTTTGGTTCTCAGGAAGCAGTCTTGCAATATGTATTAAAGCACACACACAAAAAAAACCCACTAATCTATGTGCTTCTTGTGATTTTTCTGAGGAGGTTTTGATATATACTTTATATAAACTCCAGTTTATACTCCAAGGATACTTTTACTTTCCTGATGCAGAAGGAAGAAGAGTCAAAGATGACTTTTGCAGACTCAAGCAGAAAGTTTTCTGTGTATCAGAACTTGGTTTATCAATGCAGACTGCCATGTTACAAATAAACACGTAGAAAAGAATAAGCGCTATGATCTCTACCTTTCAGAAATCATACTTGGGAAACGGTTGACTTTAGGAACAGGCAGTGATAAAGGAATTAATATTACGCCTATATTTCTAGCACAAAGATACAAATCTGTGACAAAAGAAAAAAAAACAAAACAAACCCCTAATACAGTCTTAGAAGTAGCAGAAAATAAGACACGAGAGAATAGAATGATATAGGCAAAAATTTTATCAGTCTCTTAAAATATGAAATCGGGTATTACCAACTTCAAATCTAACTGCAAATTTCCTGATCTAACATGGGAATGAAACAACTTCAATTCTGAATGATTTCCAAAAAGAAATTCAAAGAAAATAAATCCACGGATATTAGAAACACAAGTTTTAAAGAATGTTAAGAAATTACCTTGTGTCGTGGTTTCAGCCAGATTTACCAAAACCAGACAGATGGCCCTTCCTCCCGAAAAAAAAAACCAGGAGAGGAAAAGATAAGGAGATTTACCAGTTTAGAATGAACCAAACTACTTTAATGAAGTATTAATACTAAGATTAAAAAAAAAAAAAGAAAATAATAAAATAGATACAATTTATACAAAACCATATCAAGCTCCAGGGATGACAGTCACAGTACCAGCAGGCATCAGGAAAAGTCCCAGACTGAACTCAGTGACTGACAGGAGCTGGATTCCAGATCTGGAATGAGGGACGTGTGGATCAGGATCAAAGGCCAGACAAACAGACAGGGTCCTCATTGGGTGTCAGCCATCAAAGAAATAGAATTTACTCTTTGATCCCTCAGCTTTTATACTGAGCATGCGGATGGGATGGAATACCCTGTTGGTCAGGTTTGGGTCATCTGTCCTGTCTGCTTCTCCCTGCAGGTGTGACCCCTCTATGCTTTTCTGTTTCTGACCCTCCAACAGGGAAAATAATGAACTTATCCAACCTTGGTTGTTGTAGCAGTAAGTATGAGAAAGGGCCTCTCTGCGTACCGTTCTTTGGTATAATCCGGTCTTATCGCTGTGTGAGTAAACAGTTTTATGAACAATGTGTGTTTAATTTCAGAGTTAGTTAGAGGAGGCTCAGCTAAAAAAGTAAAATTACTGAACAGAAAACTGGTTCTGTTTTACTTCAAACCAGGACACCTGGTTGATTTTTCTTGATCTAGAACAGATTAAAATATATTTCTGGAATTCCTAAATGGTATTTCCCTTTCCTGTTCTTAGGAACTTTCTTAAGTTACAGGAGTTGCATAAATAATCTGTCGGTGATTTTGTGTTGTTTGCATAAAGCATTTTTCCTAATATCTGCTTCAGAGCTTCTTTGATGCCCCTTTAATTAAGTATTCCTTGACTTACTCTCAGTTAGCATGCAGAATGACTGAATACTGGTGTCTTCTTAACAACTTCTTAAGTAGATAAGCATTCTGATCTCCTACAGCCTTCTTTTATGCAGAAAGAAAAACAAAACAAAGCACAATGTTCAGTGTTTCCATATGACTCATGTTTTCTAACCATCTATTTTGTTGGTCCCTTGATCTCTTTCAGTTTGTTGACTACCCTTTTCTTTTTTCTTTTTCTTTTTTTCTTAAAAACAAAACAACAGAAAAAAACCCCAAACCAAACCAAAACCGACACACCACTGTCTAAAACTGGCTCATCTTCAGGTGAGATGTAATTAGTTCTCTGTTGTATTGGATAACTGACTCAATTTTATCAAACTTTTGCTAATTATACTGTGAACTTATTTGCCTTTTTTCCTAATAGGATAATCTTGTAATGTAGGATATTTTGTTGAATGATGGTAGTTCTCCAGTTTTGGTGTGGTGGGATTTGTTTTTTTTTTTTTTCCAGTATTTCACTCATTTTGCCATTCATGGTTTTTCAGCTCAGAGCCATTTCAAACTTTATAAAAGTATTACAGTTCCATCAGGATAGAAAATATTTGATTGCACCCTCAACTAGTAGAACCAAAACTTTGATGTCTTCTCAGCAGATAGCATCTTCCATAGCATGTTATTCATTAATCTGTGTATTGGATAACTCAGTGGTTTTATGGACAGAAGCAGTATGCTTCTATCAGTCCAAATGCATGAATGTTGATCAATTGGCATCACAGAGGAAGTTCTTTGGTCAACAGTTTCTGGGTTCTTCTGTAAGACAGAACAACGGTTCGGGGATCACTGGAGGATTACTTTTATAAATCAAATTGAGCTATATACTTTATAAATGTAATAACCATACTGGGAATATAACATAAAAGTCGCTGGTATTGCAAGAGGTAAGTGGTAGGGGTGGAATTTATTGCACCAAATTCAGGGTAGTGTTTTGCAGAGGAAAACCTGAGGTATGCTTGTCTTAACAGTAATTAGTTCTGATGGATGATTCTGTTGAATTCTGCTTGATTTTATTTGATGTTTCTTTGTTGGAAATATTGTGTCTTTTAAGTTTCTTTTATAGAAGTTTTTCAAATGGAGTTACACTTAGTTTTATGGTGTGCCACCTTAGGGAAGAGAGTACTCTAGATAATACATTATACTGCTGAAATGAAATGGTAGGGTATTTCTTGGTATTTCCCATAAGAAATTTGAAACGTTATCAGAGCACTTGTAGGAACACCAGTGGAGCCATCTAGTGTCTTTTGAAGAATCAAACAGATTACCCATGGTTTTACCATGGCAGAGAGAAATTTATTCAAAATAATAGGGCAATTTTTTTTGCTTGAAGTGCTGGTATTGATGTCAGTAGTCCAGTTGTGAACAGGAACACAAATTTATTTCTGTAGTAACAGAAATTAAACTTTTTTCCAGTGAGGATTATTCTACTCAGAAATGAATTGTTTCTGTGACGAGAATATTGTAGCAAATGGGGAGCAGTGAAACTCCACGTACTGACACTTCCAAAGAGAAACCATATCATAACTGAAAAATCAGT
The DNA here is from genome assembly GCA_013398155.1 of Pedionomus torquatus. Lineage (NCBI taxonomy): Eukaryota > Metazoa > Chordata > Aves > Charadriiformes > Pedionomidae > Pedionomus > Pedionomus torquatus. The sequence goes on along the minus strand of VZRU01018116.1, from coordinate 39,730 downwards.
TATTTTGAGAAAGTGAAATAAGTACTGAGGATCAAATCAGCTTGATTCATCAACTTTTCATGTCGTCACGTAATGATGAGCAATTATTATCATTCCTGCCAAGAACACATCATCAAAAACTGAGTCTTATGTTAGTACCCTGGTATGGAAAATGAACCTTCTTAAAGTAAATAGGTGTATTATTTGGGACTATTGTTTAGCTTTTTATGTGATAAAACAGAACCAGGATTATTTTTGTTCCAGATGTGTGTCAAACTACTTTTTTTTTTATTATTTATTTTAATAATTGGACTAAATACATGGTTGCTTTGCCTTAATTTCAAGTTTATAATTCTCGAAAAAAAATTATATTAAAAGCAGGAACAGTGATCTGTAGTGTTCTTGAAGACTTAAATTATTTAAAACCCTTTGCCAACTTTAGGAACAATTTACACTAGAGCTTTTCAGCTGCCAGAATGGCTGCCATATAGGTGCAGTCCTTTGGAGTATCTGGGACACAAGTTAAAAAGTAGAAAATACCAGTTAGATATTAGGGGGAAAAAATTGCCATAAGGGTGGTAGTACCGGAACAAGTTGCCTGAAGAACTTGTGGAATCTCTGTCTTTGGAGGTGTTCAAGGCTCAACTGGACCAAGCAACACCATGTAGTTAGACCTGCATTGAGAAGGGCATTGGACTAGAACACCTCCAGAGGTCTCTTTTGACTAGTTATTCTCAGATTCTGTTATTGTTTTTTTGTTTTTTTTTTTTTCCCAGAAAAAAAATCTACATAATAGTCTGGGCATCTGTGGATCAAATGGATTCTTGCATAACTTCAGTTTCGGAAAACTTCAGTTTAAATATGTGCCTAAATAGACTGTACATGTCATCTGAAGCTTTTTACTATCATGTTACTGTGTATTTTCTAGCATCTCAAAGGACATTCAGCTTCACATGGAAATCACCTGTAATTGTTTTACTTATAGCATCTTAGTCTCTAATAAAGCTTGTAATACAAAAGAAAGTACTAGTCCAATTGAGGAATCAGCTGCTATCTGAAACAGATGGAAAACTGGTCATAAATGTAGAGAAATACAGCCTACAAAGCACCAAGCCATGGAGCAGAATGTTAAAATGTTATTTTCAGATAAACCAGTTGTTCTGTGTTCTGGTTAGAAAGAAATAATGTTAAAAATCCGTTAGAGTAAGTCAGTTTTGGTTTTGTGATGTGATTTTTTTTTGTTTGTTTGTTTTTTGTTTTGTTGTTGGGTTTGTTGGGGTTTTTTTGTTTGGTTGGTTGTTTTTTTTTATTGTATAGTGTTGCAGAGCTCTCTTCTTTTAGCATATTGGTAATGTCTTTGGACTATTTTATTGTTCTCTAGGGAAAAATAGGTACTGAACTTTTCCTTCAGTAATCATCAAAAGTTGTTGACCTTGGGATCCTAATCATCCTTTTGTAGCAGCAAAAGGGTTTGGGAGTTGCTTTCTCATTTTCTGAATTTTAAAAAGCTAAAAATCATTTTATCTGAGAGCAGTGTCTTTTTTGAGTTGATATCAGAAAACAGCAGTTTCCAGTCAATATCACTGTTATATGTGGTTCAGAAATCCTCGGTAATCACTTTGGGAAAAATTAAGAGGAAGAAGCCTTTTCAGAGCTATTGTTGCATTTATGCATTCAGTTTAGGTTTTTCTAAAAATAAAATGTTTATATCCAAGGGGTACTTTATTCGTAGGTTGGAGTATGTTTATACACATGTAAGATGTGTAATATATATGTCTTGATAAGTTTAAATAAACATTTTCGGGGTGAACTTCACAATGGAGAATTACAATAGCTGTTCAGATATAAACATTCTGTAAGAGACTCCTAGATCATTGAATCCAATTGCCTGGTATTACATGTCACTGCATAATTTAATCTCCTTCACTATGCTCTGTCTTAAAAGTAATTAGGAGTTCTATATGCAGTACTCCAGCTATTCCAGAGTCCAATTTTTCATTATATGAAACTTCCTTTAAATTTCCGGTTAAAGTAGTTACCTAATTTAATTTTAGTTGAATAAAATTAACTAATACTTGATCTATTAGTTCTTTTCTTTCCCTGGCATTTAAAATACTCAGCGGAGAATATTAACATCTATTCTTGGCTTTCTTTTTTGTATGCAAAACAAGTCTGGGTTTTTTTTATATTCTCATAATAATAGCTCTCATTTCTTCTAGTTGTCCTATTAGAGCTTCTCTGTGCCAGTTCCACTTTTAGGTAAGGCTTCCGTTGTTGCATACAGTTCTCTGGATAAAGAATACTTTCAGTTCTTAATGAAAAGACTTCTGACTTGTACATGCTAGGATATTTTTTCCCTTTTTATGCCTGTGTTCGCACTACTCTTTACTGTTCACTTTATGGTCAAGTAAAACTTTTCTTTCCTTTTCCTCACAGTTTTGCACAGATGATGAGCTTCCAGCTTGTGTAAGGTTTTTTTTTCTGGCACTTCTGTAAGTAATTTCACACGTGATGCTGTTCAACCCATCACATTTCTCCTTGGTTGTTTCTTTATGAACTTTGTCATTCTTTACTGGGTTACTTGCAGCAAATTAAACTAGATTGACATTGCCTATTCTAAGTTAATAGAAACTTGACTACAGATATTTTTGTACTTATGGCTTTTTAAGGGTCATGTTTCATGATCATTTAAATGAACTTAATCAACAGCTTATGTTCTGATAGTCTGCAGTTATATTTGTGTATTTTCACTTTATTTCTTCTATATGGTATCTTTTTAACTTAAGCTGTTCACTTTGGCTGCTTGAGAAAATCAGATTGTGTTGGTGATGTAACCTTTTATGCTTGGTGAAGGTGACTCACTGTTTTTTTTACCTCTGGGTGTTGACTGGTTTCACAAGTTGGGGCATTTTTTACTTTTTTAAAATGAATCTCAATTGGATATGTTTTCCCAGTAGAGAGAAAGAGAACAGTAATTTAAAATTGTGTGTGAGCTTTCTGGACCAAACACTACTCAATTGAATATTCTCGTATTTTTCCAAATACAATTTCAGGCTTTGTTGTCTTCTACAGTGGCAAGTAACTAGACTGTGCATGTAGTCTCGTACACAGAAGATTATAGGTGGTTGAAATTAGGATATTTCACCGAAAACGTTGCTTATTCCTATATCCTAAATTGTGCGAAAAGATAATTTGCACAGTTTCTGGATGTCCATTGTGTGGGAAGTCCATTTGAATGCAGCATCTTATTACTTTTATGATGTAAAAATGTTAATAAACATAACACTGATTGTCAGAAAAGATCATCACTCATGAAATGCAGCTAAATTTGCCAGACTTTATTACAAGATATTTCATAAATTAAATAATAGATTTAGAATGTAATATGGAACTGACTATAACGTTCTACATGGATGCTAACCAGGTGGTGTCTACAGAGCAGCAAGATGTTAATGGTTCCTAAACAGACTAATTTTGTTATGATTGCACTGTGAAAATGAAATTTTTAAATTAGAGACAAGGTCAAAGTTGCTTAGAAAGGGAACTGCTACCAAATTTTATTTTAAGACAACATTTTAAATTGGAAGGATTCTTACAGTTGTTATTATTCCATTCTTCTGTACAGTATTTTTTTTCAGAATTTAATGCTTATTGCTGTAACTAAAAGTCTGTTATCTTAAGGGACGTATCAAGCTTTTCAGATGCAGAATTTGAAAATCCTGACTTTCTTAGAGTTTTGATTATTTGACAAACTAGTAAAATATTCCCTTTTTAATATGCATATCTTTAGTAGGATTAAGTATGTGATTTTCTTTCCAAGAATGGATTGCAATGTTACGAGAAGTAAATTTAGATTTTAATTTTGACTTGAAGTGCCTTGCCATTTGGGGCAGAGAAGTTATATATTCAGTTTGTAAATTCAGAAGTAAGAAATACAAATTAGCAAGATAAAATATCTGTTTTGCGTAAAGAATACGGTAGTAGAAACAAAGAAGTGTTCTGGTGTAGGTTTTTCTGCCTAGTTGTAAGGGGAACTCATCTCACTTCAAAGCAATGAGCTCAACAGTAAAGTACCACAAAGATCGATGGACGAAGTTTCAAGGCCAAGTGCCGTGTCCTGCAGNGCAATGAAGCTGGTTGAGGGGTCTGGAAAGTAAGCCTTATGAGGAGAGGCTGAGGGAGCTGGGGTTGTTCAGCCTGGAGAAGAGGAGGCTGAGGGGAGACCTTATAGCTCTGTACAGCTACCTGAAAGGAGATTGTAGAGAGGCAGGGGTCGATCTCTTCTCCCAAGTAACAGGCAATAGGACAAGAGAAAACTCATGCCAGGGGAGGTTCAGATTGGATATCTGGAAAAATTTTTTACACGGAAAGGGTTATTAAGTGTTGGAATGGGCTGCCCAGAGAAGTGGTTGAGGCATCATCCCTGGAGGTATTTAAAAGACAGGTCAACATAGGGCTCAGTGACATGGTTTAGTGATGGTTTGTTGGTTTTTATCAGAGTTAGGTTGATGGTTGGACTAGATGATGTCAAAGGTCCCTTCCAACCTAGACAATTCTATGATTCTGTGATATGTGGGTAGAATACAGAAGCTATTATTCATAAATGATCTAAATAAGACAGTAAATTGGTGGCATAATTTTTGTCTAAACAATAGTTATCAACGTTATCTAATATGGCAAAAATGAAGGTTTATTCTGAAGAATTACAAAACCTCTCAAGGCAGGCAGGTGAAAAGGCATATAGTGAAATATAAAGGTGATGTGTGGCAAAAATATATTGTCTTTATGTAGTGATAGGCTATGAGCTCACCAGTCGGTAATGAAATAGTGGACTTAAAATACATAGTTCTATGAAAACTTAATGCTTGGAGTTCACTGATGGTTAGAAGAGCATGCTAAAAACTACTAGGAAAGGAATAGAGAACAGAATAATGAATGTTGGCCTGCCATTTAAACTCATGTTATGATTGTGGTTTTATATTTATGCATAATTCTCACTCCCTTCTCTCAAGAAGGAGAAGACCCAATACAAGTAAAGACAGAGAAGAGTAAATCTTTGTGGCTTTTACAGTTTCCAGCTGAGCGATGCCCCTAGTTTGCTTGTACCCTTCCTTGCATTCCTCTTCTGTTCTGTTTCTCAGATTTCTCCTTCCCACTAATAGCACCATATAATTTGGAGATGTGACTCTTTCCAAGTGATGGACAAATAATTGAACTCTTAAGGTGGAGTCAATTTGGAATGTACACATGCTCCTATATGAGATAGTTTAGATAAGAATGACAGGAAGGAAGTAAAAGTTACTTCATTTGCAATAAATCCGTGATGCCAGATGTACTCATCCTTAGTATTCTAAGGTTTAACTACCATGTCAAACAAAGAAAGAGTTTGTCAAAGGGAATAAAAATCTTGTAGGGCTTTATCAGGCCACTGCAATACTGTCAGCTGCTGAATAATTAAGAAAAGAAAAAAAGCAGCTGTGGCTCAGATTGTTTTTCCCTTTATTATGTCGTAGTATTGCCATTGAGTCTCAAGGTCTGGATTCATATTTTGTTAACAAGGCAAAGGCTATGCAAATATATTCTGAGTATCAGTAGCATGGGGTCTGTCAAAGGAACAATTATGCACAATCTTGCACAAGCTCTCCATGAATAGAGCACTTTAGAATGCAAGAATTTATGATATGGAAAAGTATTGTGCAAATTTGCTTTGTTAGCTAGAGAAAATTTAACAATAGTTTCATTTATTTGGTTCTGCAGGGAGGAAAAAGAGATGTGTTTTACATGCTATATGTCTGGTTTTATAGCAGTCTTACAAAATGGAAATCAAATTGTGATAGGAGTAATTTTAAAACAATTGAATGTTTGGGTTGTAGGTCGGAGTAGCCTTTTGACAGTTTATTGCATATTGCTTTTTAGCTCATCAGTGTACGTTCTGTTAACTTCAAGTTCATATTTTATATGCAGATAAATATATCAATAAAATAAACCTTTTATTCAGCTAATGAAAGAATAACACTGGAAGTTGGATAGCTATATTCTAATCTTGGAATAAGCTTGATGACAAGACTATTTTGCACTGTCTTTATAATTCTTTGTTTATGAACAGATTACTATGTGTTTCTGAAATTATGAGTTTAGAGGAGAAAGGGCTGGACATTGCAGTGATCGAACTTTCTTTCCTAGAAAAAAAATCTGCTTGATCAGAGATTACCTGTAAAAATTCGTTCTTTATCAATATACATATTATGGAAGAATAGTTAATTACTGATTTAGGTAAGATAGAAACATATTTAGACAGTGCAAAACAAAATATACCAGTGAGGAAAAGCAGTTAGCAGAGAAAGTACACTTTCTTGTTTATTTGACATACAGGAGAGACAAGTTCTTGTATGGTTTCATGTATGGTATTTTGGTCATTATGCAAAGGTGATCACACCTGGTCAGTACTTGATCAGTAAATCTGATTGAATGGTAAATCTGTTTATGTGCCTTGTCCCCAGTCTGAAATTCTGAATATTATTTCATATTCCTCTGGGATCCGGTGTTAACACTGAGGAAAAAGATGCTGTGATCTGCTCATTCCATGCATCTTGAAAAATGCATCTGCAGATTTTAGTGTTGCTATGATCGTGGGCTGAAAGATATTCATACGCAGCTGTTATGTTTCTGACGTCAATTTGTACTTCTCAATTTGCTGACGTATATCCAGAATTTCTTTCTGTGTTCTACAGAACATCAGAAGAATCATAAATATTTCTCTGACTTTACATTGGCTTATCTGGGGATTTTGGTTTGAAGTATATGTTAGGTTAGCAGTCACAGAAACAGGACAGTCTAGGTTCAGTGGACATAATGCAAACGACCATGTTATCGTTTGAGCTGTCAGGTCTCATGAATGAAAAGCAAATCATTCTAATGGCTTGATTTTCTTGGTGCATCTGAATGATGACATATTTTACACATGTTCTAGAATAAAGGTGGTATGCATAATAATGTTATGTGTTTTATAACAAAGATTTTAACTCTGCCTAGCTGCAAATTGCATAAAATAATATAATTTGCTCTTATTATTCAGCAAGTCTTTTGTGTTACTTAGGAAACTTCAAAATACATTTTCTCAAATTTTAGTGAGGCATATAATTTTGAAAATTGTCTCAGTAATCACTAGTCTTATCCTATTAGTCTTCCATCTGCCCAGAAAGAAATGACCACCTCAATCTGTAATTTAGCCAGAGAGGAACATTGTTCATTAGTAACTTAAATTTTCATATTTGTTTTTGGTGCTATTGAACATACCTGCTATGAAAAATGCCTAGTATCATAAGACTTCTATTTCTGATGTATTCTATGGAAATTAACTTTGATATTTGTGGTTTTTGATTAAATAATTATATCTTTTCCTTTAATTGAAACAATGCTTATTGTTCCATCAGTAGATTTTATTGAAATTGTGTTTCTGTTGGTAGACAGCATTGTGGAATGTAAAAATTAACATTAAAATAATGAGCAATCTCTTTTGAGGCATCCGTAAATTTCTTACAGGCGTGCTTTAGAGGCTGTTAGAAACAGGTTTTGGTGCTTGGAATCAATGAGACATGAGGAGCAATGGACAGCATCATTTTACAGAATCTGTAGCAGACTAAGAAGGAGAGGAAGTTTTCCTGGAAACTGCAGGAGAACAATTAAAGCAGGAAATAAGGGTTTGTGTAAGAGAGAGGGAAGACAGGCATTTGACAGGTGGAGACAAAGGCAGGCAAGCGTTTTCATCTTCGCTGTAGTTGTTTTGACAGCATAAGATGGTCATTATTGTACAGGTTAATACAAAAAGCAGGCTTTGTAGAGGTTTTTTTGGTGTAATGTCTTCAAGTTACATGGAAAGAAGTATTTAATTTTTGGAATGTGTGCGTACCTTTTAAGTGTTCCCTACTCTGAAGTGGGAGTATGTAGCACATAAATGTTTACCAAGTCATAAGTACTTAAAATTACATTTCTGTGATCTTAACACGGAGAATAGAATTATTATTATAACCCTCAAATTTGAAAATATGAGCTTACTTGATTCTCTGGAAATTGCTTTTCACCTACACTTCTTCCTGTTTTCAGGTCTTTGTAAACAGTAGCTGAGATTTGGTTTTGCAATTCTGTAGCACAAAACTCAGCCTAGACTCAACTGTCAGTCTCAGATAGATGTATCAGCTTTTTCTAGGGCTGTAATTTTTTTTTTTTTGTTTATAAGGCTAGTACTGTGATGACAAGGCTCGTTTATAAGTTGATGTTATAATTTTTATTGGTTTTCTTTGCAAACATGAAAACCATGTCAATTCCCCATTTGTCAATGGTCCTTTAAAATTTTTTGCATAATATTCAGATATATTTTTTGAGGAGGGTTTTGCAGCAGTAATGCTCATAGGTAGGATGCTGGGGGTTCCAGAAATTTATGGTGGGAGTACTTTGTGGGTTGCTTCTAGACGTGCCTGGCCCTGTGCGGGCCGCGAGTGAAAGTTGCAGCTTCTGAGTGACCTTGATGAAATGAGTCAATCACATCAAACTAGGTCTGTACCAATATCCTGAGCTGGTGCACTGTTGTTGGCAGTCTCAATGGAGTTACTGAATCATACAAAACTCCAGTTGGTCTTCTTGTTTGATGTACATTAGCAAGAGTTAGCTGAAAAACTTTTTTTTTTTCCCATTTCTCTCAAAGAAGCCATTTATTTGGTTAAGTAGAAGGTAGTTTTCACTGCTGACAAAGGATCATCACTTTCTGACTTTCTGTGTATTCATACATAGAATTTGTAAGGGGAGCAGTGGTGAAAGATCAAGAGCAAGTGTTGTTATATACACATAAAAAATGCTGAAGCTCCAGGAAAGCATATTTTTATTTTTCTGTGAAATTGCTGTGAAATCAATCATTCAAGTAACATCTGTGATGAGAGAGAAACTAGGTAAGGGAAAAAATTTTCTCTATTTTGTAGTAGCTACATTCATACTTTACTTTTTTTCCTGTAGACATCAGTCTCAGCTAAGTAAAATAAGAAAGAAATATTTTTATAAGTGTTGTAGAATACTAGAAGTATGAGCCTGAAATACTTTAGGAGGCTTCAAACTTTCTCATTTTGCTCTTTCATATAATTGCCATCTATCAGAATTACTGTGCTATGTGTCATAGCATAATATAATAAAGTACTGTGTTGTGACCTGAGCAAAGGATGTTGAACCCAAGGTTCTGTGTTATTTTCCAAACGTAGCAAATAATACAAGAATTCTGCAAGCTCTTGAGATGGTTGTGCAATAATATCTGTGAAGGCCCCAAGAACATATGTAGTCACTGAAATAACTTTATTATTGTTAAAGTTGGCTAGATTGTCTGTGTTCCCAGTGTTCTTTTAAAATTTTGAATACTTTATTCCTGGAGAATGTCAAAATTAATATAGGGGGAGTGAGCATGTTGAATGGATATTTGACTGTAGCAGTTGAAATTTATCCAAAGTTGCTATCCTATTACCACACATACATGTGCCAAATGAGAGTTAAACACATGACAGATATTGTATGCTTTTTTACATCCTCAGACCATAATATCTGAAATCATCTTAGCTTTCTACGTAGGTATCCTCAAGTCATTCAGTATTAAACTCTGCAAATCCCATTTCGCCATTTATAAGGGAAGGACTAAAAGCTCTTCATAAAGTGCTGTTCAAGTATTAAGTTTAAATATTTTTCTTAAACAAAACAATTGGATCTAGTTGGATTGTAACCTTCAAAGATAACCCGAAATGATTAAAATGCTCTCTGTGTTACCCTTTGTAGTTCTAACAGCTTTTGATGGTATCCCCAAGACCCACCTAAAACCCTCGTTCAGTCTTGATCTGTAATATTTTGATCTGCTCCCTCAAGCTTTTTGAACTATAAGCTTGGCTGTTTTATTTGGTATTTAGGGATGTTCCCTGGTTTAGCTTTCCTGCTTTTTCCACTAAGTGCTGTTTTTGCAATATATTGAGACAAAAAGGGTAATAGACAGATTTTCAGACTAGATAAGTATGGTCATAGAACATAAAACTTCTAATGCGCAAAGAAAACATTGGGACACTGAAAAAGAAAGTGCAAAGAATTTCTACATACCTGGAGAAAGCAGAAGGCATGTGACTGTGGGATATAAACATTTTTAGTGTAGGGTACACAGCTTTTATTTGAGGTTATTCTGGAAACAGGATTTACAAATGTTGTAAACAAAAGTCTGAAGACAGAAGGACTTGAGGCTAAATTAAGCATTTTTAGTGAAAATCATGTGTAATAATTATTTGAGTATAAGTGTAAGGAATAGTAGACAAGGAAAGAATTCTATTATGTTCTAATAAATGCTGCTGAAATCTTGATAAAATATTTTTCTTTAAATGTTTTATGCTTATAATCTAATAGTCCAGTCCTTATCATTGCTATCATCGTTACTATTTGTTGAGAAAAAAGTTGATATTTGTATTTTCTTCATAAGGTAATAAATCTTTCCTAGATGTGTACTTGGTTTGATTAACCGAAATGTACAAGACATCCAAGATGCGTGAAATTGTTTCTTCTAGTCCACAAAGACACAAGTATTCAGAGAACTGTCCCAAACGCTTTAATACAGTTATTGTGATCTCATGAAGTGCATCTATTTTTACTAAAGATTTGTATTCACTAAAGTACCTATATCCACTATTGATATACAAAATGCAGCGTATAACAAACAGGTTATATTCAGTCTATAATTTCACACAGCTGAAAGGCTGACATCAAAATATCAATCTAAATCTTTTTCCATCTTTTTTTTTTTATTTGCAAATTCCAAAACACTTTCTAGCTGAAGCATCTCTCTACCAAAGAGTAAATTTCAACTTAGTTCATATATGCTTTTTTTAAAAAAAATATAAATTACTTTTTCCTAATCACGAAAGATTGGGAGACCACAAATCAAAGACTACTGTCCCAAACATCTTTGCCATCTGCATGCTTATGACTTGTTTAAAGAAATGTAATGTAATCTCTAGCAAATTATAAATATAGTTTAAAATACTTTTTCAGATTGGTTGTACCACTGTTGTACCACAGTACAACACTAGTTCACAGCAGGGGGGACCTAGGCGATGACAATTTATAATTTTTTCCACATCTCATTTATTTTCATCTCCCACATACAGAATAGTAAAGTTCATTAGTTTGCACTAGTTTTAAAGTTAGAAACGCTGCCCAGTTGGACAAAGTGACGGATTTTCAAGAAAATTCCTCTCATTATATTGAGGGGAATGCAATCTCAAAGCTCTAACTTTATAGCTTAAATTGTTTTAAATATGTTAAGTGAATCTTTGTGCTTTTCAGGAACTGTCAGTTCTTATTAAGGTGAGTAGTTGAATTTAATTATATGTTGGACAGTAATCAATTCAGAAATGCATATGTATGATCATGATATCTCTCATAAAATCTGTTCATTCAAGGTATTTGCCGGGTTTTATGCTATATTAAGTAAGTTGATTCGTTCTGCTCTAATGAGTATTCCATTGTGTAACTAAATGTTCTTCCACGTGGTTGCATTCATAACTTCTTCCTTTTAATGGAGCTTCCCCCCACTCCCTGTAGCATTTTTTCACTCCAATTGGATGGGTGCAGAAAAGGTTATGATACAGTTTTCGCATTCTATTTTAGAACTGTAGCCACTGGAGTTGACTAAATTATATCATGCTGCCAGTTGTTTTGATGTTAAACTGACCTGAAAGAAGGATTAGATTTAAGATGATATTTTGGAAAAAATGTTCAGTTTTGGGGTTTGGAGGATTTTATTTATTTTTTTTTCCAAAATTATAATAATGCTGAAATGTCAAAAGACAGACGGGTGGCTGTCCTTGTGTAGTTTAAATAGTTAAAGGAGTTGCTCTCTTTTTCCATTCACTGCTACCCATGTAACTTAGACAAAATTATGTGAGTTAGTATAGAGGACCTTCTAGGAATTTGATTGCTAATCTGTGGTGAGCAGTTATCCCAAGCATCAAAACTCAGATGTGGTGGCAGTAGCTTCTTGTTAGGGGCAGAGATTGTGTTTTGCACGTACTGCTTAAAAATGCAGCAACATGTTGATTAATCTTTTTAAATCTTGCTGAAATTCATTGAGATTTTGACAGATGAAATGTTTAATTGTAGATCACCTATATATATAAACAAGAGTCGCTTATCCTTGCGGTCAGGGCATTCCTGTTGGATGTGGGAGATGTTCAGTTCCTATGGGTTATATAATAAAGTGTTACTCAGTTTTCCATTTCCTTGAGATTGAGCAGGAAGGGAGTGAAGAATTAAAGAAGCTTCATTAGCCACTGACTGATGGGTGGGTTTGGCTAGTTTTCAATGTTGACATATGAAAAGTATTTAAACTATTACTTTGGGAGCAGCCCCAGTGCTTCTGAGACAAGTGAGCCCTAATTCCTGCTATACAAGGGGAAGACACTACAGTGTTATATTTAAAATTGAGGCTATTTATTTCTGTTTTTCTTGCAGGAAACAGATTCGAGCTCTACTAGGACAATTCAGCCAGTCAGAGGCTTTGTTAATCTCCTCTGGAGTTGAGCCAGGGACTCTAGATGGAGTTCTTTTGGACGCTGGCTGTTCTTCTATGCAATTTGATACACCCGAAAGAGGTTTTTCCATTCAGAAGGATGGGCCTTTAGACATGAGGATGGATAGTGACAGGTATCTGGTAATAAAACATTTCTCATTGAAACTCAAAGACTATGTGCTCAGCAACACCCATGTATTTAATTTCCCCATACATTGTAAAATTCTCATCATCAAACTACATCTAAGTTTGCGTGATTATACTGTATTTTTCTTTTCTTTTTTTTTTTTTTCGGCCACAAAGGTTTGTTTTCAGTCTTAATACTTAGAATTCTGGTTATCCTATTTTCCTCCTTTGAAATAAGAGGAAGGTTCCACTGATGAGTAATTAATCCAGTAACATTATTTTGTTAACTGTACCACTAAAATTTTATACTTTTTTAGTATATGATACACAGTTACAGGGGCATCTCGCTATCAGAGACCTGTCTTCTTCCTAGTATTTCCATGGTTTCTCAGACTGCTTGATCTACAGGCTCACAATGCCTTACTGCAGTCCCTTTACTTTTCTGCCACACTTACTATATGTGGAACCTTCACTTCAGCACGTTCAGTTGCTCCCTCAGGAAAGAAGCAACTTCCCTCTTTCCTGCAATGGCCATCTGACCCACTTACTTCTCTCTAAAAGGAATATTATGTAAAATAAATAAAATCCCATCCATGATGTCTGCCAATTGAAATCAGATAGCAACATTTTAACATGCCAGTAGAATGTTGTCTTACACGCCCATAGATTTATTCTAAGCTTTCCTTATGGAGATACAAGCTCCCTTTCATGTTGTGTAGGAGGCACATCAGGCTTACTTAATTGTCCAATTAACAATTGTTAAATAAATCACCTCTATTTAAATGGTTAGAGTTGGTGTTTAGTAAACTCAAGAGCATGAAAATCAATGGTGGAATGATGATTTTCATCTTCAAATAACCTAATCTATTTCTGCAGCATTGTGCTTTTTTACATGAACAACCAATGATCTCTATTGTATAGATGATGACAGTAATTGCATAATGCATTACTGAGGGAATGAAAATATTTTCTTTGTTTTTTGATGAACCTGTAGTCTTAAAAGATGTCATTTGATCTTTCATTGCTCATGTAGAGATGATGGGAAGCCTCAGTTTCTAAGGAATTACCTTAACACATTAATGTTAAGTCTTTATGCAGTAAATTTCATGATAAATTGCTTTTTCCAGTTTTGTGTAAAAAGCTCAAGTGATCCTCCTGGGATTCAGCCCTCAAATTTAAAGAATCTGAACTCTAGGCTTGTTTTTGCATCATGAGAATACATACATGGAACAGTAGCATAAGAACAAAGGATACCTGTGGCATAACAAAAGCCTGACACTACAGTTGTTGCTATGATACTACTTGCCTCTGATTTCTAAGTTTTGTTATCTTTTGTAAGATACTGCAGGAGAGTAATAAATGCCTGAACAATATTCTCCACATCTATGTATTGACAGAAGAGAATTTAAGTAGATTGTATCTTTTCTCTGATGAGAAAACCCATAGTTGATGTTTATAAAATATCTTCAACTATTTGAAAAGCGAAGTGACAGAGATTTTAAAAAAATAAATGTTTTGCTTATACTGTTTGTATTCTAATTCCTGTCATTTCTGTTCTTTCAAAACGGTATTTGGATATACATTCTTATGCCTTTTAATGAAAAGCAAAGTTAAATTATTTTCATGAGCGGTTGTTTTCATAGCAGGAGATGTGAAAGAAAAGATCCTTGAGATAAGTTCTGACTAGAAAACAGCATATAGTGCAGTATGACTAAAATGAAACCTTAAGGGGCAAATTAATATTCTAAAGCTGTTGAAATGAAAAGTCACACAGTGTTTTTGTTTTAACATGATACTGAAATATATTTATTCTTGTCAGCTCATTAAGTATAGTTTATAATAATACTTGGAAGTTTCAGCTGTTCTAATTGATGTTAAAGAACAAAGTACATTTAAAGTAGCAAGAAAAAGAATTTAAAAGGTGCAAGCTATATCTGTTTTCATAGGGTTGCTGTCTCTTATTTGAAAACCTCAAAGACACTTGTATGCAGTGTGTGTGTTTGACTTTATGTCTCAATGCTATGAAGCTTCACCTCTTGTCAATGAAAACTGACGTCAGTGAACTAATTGGCTCTTCTTGTGCGTAGGTACCCTGACATGCCCACTGCTGCTGATGTTGTGAATGCTTTAGATCAACAGGCGCTTGCGTCCATCCTGAGAACATACGGGGAGGAGAGGCACGCCAAGAAAATTGCTTCAGCCATCGTTCAGGCACGCAGCGTATATCCCATCACCAGAACTCAGCAGCTTGCAAGCATTGTTGCAGGTACCCTCATTAATTCTTCACAGTGGCTGAGGAGAAAAAATATTAATCCCCAAAGTCCCAGAGGGATCTATTTGTACTTGAAATCATGCAGGATCTAATCCTGCCTATTCTGCTCTGATGTCAGCTCTCTTGCTCTCTTTCTTTTTCATTTTTTTTTTTTTAAAACTCCCACTTTTTACATTGTAGTATGATGATTAGTTTATTAATAGATTTTACATGAAGTGATTTATCATTTTGCCAACCGAGTTCAAGCACAGAATGACAGCAGCCTAGGGGAATTCTTTATCCCAGCTATTGATAAGCCCTCAAATATCAGAAACGTCATATGCCTCTCTTAGTTGTAAGTTTTTACATTTTAATATTTTGAGGGGAAGTACCGTGGTGGTTTCCAATTATGAATGAAACCAGATTATTTCTCTCTGCTTAAAGAACCAGGAAGCAAAACGTAAAGCAATATGTTGCTTGCTTCACCTTGTGAATGCCAACTAGATCAGCCTGAAGGGATTATTGAAACACTTCATCTTACTTGTTCTTCACTATAAACAACTTGAATAAAACGTAGTTAGGCAGGAACTGTGCTCACGTCAAGAACCTTCGTGTTTGTTTTCTCAAGTGAAAATTTTCAAAGGAAAAATGTAAGACAGAAATCTCATTTATTAACATTATAATACAAAAAGTTGGGATATTTTTATTTTTTTAACCAAGAAATGAAAATTACTGCGTCTTGTCACAAATAAGTCTTAACTGCTGACTCCTTTGAATAGAGACCTTTAAAATGGCTATCTAAATTTAACATTTGCTAAAGAATATTGGTAAAAGTGTTATCTGTATACTAAATATTTTAAAAATATTGTATTCATAAAAGATTATGTTCTAAGTTTAAGAGACTTGCATTTAATGACCAAAAAACACATTTAAAGGTTTGGATTTGTGCAAGTCATGATATCTGAGCAAAATGTCCAGTCAGCTGAGGCCTGATGTTTAGCTGATACAGTTAAAGGACCTGAAGACAGTGGTTGCTTTTGGGAACTGCTGCTATAAGTATAGTGAATGTGAGGAACAAACAATCTCAAAAAACAAAGAGATAAAACACTATGAGTCCTTTATAAAACTTGAAATTATATTTTTAATATAGTCATTGTCACCAATATTATGAACTAATAATTTACTTTTTGTCACATGATCTCATGCTTTTTTAAAAACTCTTGCTTCAAACTGCATACCATTTTTGAGACTGAAGCAACCATATTGCTATGCTAAAGATGTAATCTGTTACGGGCTGTAAACAAGCAACTCTGTAACTTCTGAAATAATCTTGTGCACTAGTTCAAATTAAGAAAATAAAAATACTAATGCGTAAATAACAGTGATCGAGGATCTCTTCATGTTTAATGTGTTGCATGTGAGTCATCACTTAATGGTCACTTTCTGTGACAATGAGAGGCTTTTTGTTCTCACTTTAAGCTCTATGCTATATTTGCTATATTTGGAGAGCAGCTTGGTATGTGAATCAGGTATGCATCAGATAGTATATATGCCAAAACAAATGAAACCAGCACATATCTACCGAGACGGTAAATTTGTATGTTTTGTTTGTGAGCTTTTTTTTTTTCCTTAACTATGCAAGAAGTTAAAACAATTTTTGACAGTTACACTGATCCCTGTTTGGGTAGAACTGTCAATTTTATTTTGATTCCTCCAGTAAAGGAGCACAATGGTGGATCCCGCTATTTTTTTAACTTCTTGTGCCTTAAGAAAATTCCGGGTAACTATAATATATTTTATTTAAATTATCATCTATCATTAGTATATATTCTTATGCAAAATGATATAAATGAAGGCATTGAGGTAAGCCAGAGACCACAGCTACAGGATTGTTTTGACAGCATGGTACAAAAACCCCTCTGACATATTCAGGACTTTACCAAAGTGAAATCTATGACCTATTAGTTAAATGTCAAGTCCTTCAAAAAATAAATATTAATTAGAATAATAAAATCTTACATTTTAGATTTTGCAGCCTATATATGAACATGATTACCACTCCAGAATAGGATCAATTTTATTAGTCTAGTATAGGAGCCAGAAAGCAACCAAAAAGTCTAGACAATGAGGCTCAATAGTTATGTCTCTGTTTGCTGGTGTCAGTATCTGAGAATTCATGGGTAATCCGTATTTCTTTCACCTATTATAGATTACTATGGCTTCAGATTTTCTAGATCTCCAAAATTGTGTGTTAAGGTCCAGCTGATAACCAGAATCCCAGTAAGTCTAGATCAGGACTAGACTGAAATTAGAAAATTTCATTTCTATTCATAGAATTTTAGAATTCTGGTCTTTCCTACCACCCCTTAAAAGGCTGGAGTGTGTATTGCTGTTGCTGATTTCTTGGGAAATAAGAGTGAAGGATGTAATTAAAAACAGACAAAGAAAAACCCCATTTCCACAATAGTTACAGAACAATCAGGCATTTCTAAAGGTTGTATTAGCAAGAACTATCATTTTAAGGTATAGCTGGAGAAAAAAATTATATAGGTTTGTATATCACAGTTGTCGACAACAGCGTGGAGCTAACTCAGGTATCCAGGTGATTTCTTGATCTTCTTTGTTCCAATTCAAGAAAATAATTCCTTCTATTTCTAGGCATAGAGCCTGAAAGTTATCTCTATACACTGTGCCAGTGTATAAAATCCTACAAAAAGACCTTAAAAATAGGTTGGCTTTTTTGTTTTTTTCTAAGGATTGTCTAAAAAGCTTCTGAGCCATTTAAATTAGGTGATCTCTGTGAGCTATGGAGACTGCAGTTTACATGGGAAAAATGGGATGAGGTACTAAAGAAATGTGAAGTTTAAAAAGAACTTTAATGGCTAAAGTCAGTCTCATTCAGATTGGTTCACATTTATAAACTTTAATTATCAGTTTGGAATTAATAATATTGCCTGAATTTCAGATGGATGAGAATTAACACTGTACTGAGGGAGCCTAGACAAAAGGACATTAGTTGCGTCACAGAAACTTATTAAATGCAATGCTAATTCAACAGACAGATTCCTGCAAACAGGTGCGCTATCTGAATTAATTTTTAAACTCTCCCACTCTCATACACTCTGGGGACTTTAATAGTTCATATTGACAGGCACAACACGTTGCTAATTTCATTCACAAGCCTTAAAATTTCAATACATTTCAACATGTGAATCTATTAGATTTTTAAAAGTGTAAGTAGCATCAGGGCGTCCCAAAACGAGAAATGGTAATTTCTCTCACTGGGATTTCAGACCAGTCATCTAGCCAGAAGTGTGGTGGTTTTATGAATGACATTTATTTTACAAGCTTCCTATACAGACTTTTTTTATATTTTTGTACATTGTACAGCCTGTTACCAGGAAGGATTTTCTTTTAGTGCAGAAAGCTCAAATAGATTTTTATTTAACTATACCAGAGGCATGAGGGTGGGGTAGGAAAATATTTCATCCCTGGAACATATATGAAAATCTACTGCCTTTACTTAAAAGATGAAGGCCAGTGTGGCACAAATGACTACCACAGATTATATTTATTAGTTAATCCCAGTCTCCGAAGACAGACCAGTTAAGTCCTTGAACTTGGAAGTGGTTTGATTTTGGTTTTAGTTTGGGGGTTTTGGTTGCATAAAGCTGCAAAGTGACTGTGTTTCTTTACCAGTTTCCTGAATATTAGTATTCTGTACCATTATATAAGACCTGCAGTGCTGTTTCGGCATGTTCAACTGAGGCAGCATGTAAGGTTGTATTATACTTACAGTATATATCTGGGTTTTAATTTATTTTTCTTCAGCGTGTGATAAATTAGTTCACAGAAATAAATTAATGTTACAGTTAATTGTCATAGAAGATTATTGTAGGAAGACACTGCACTCAACAACCATATCAGGACAAATGGAAGAACCTTCCAAAGACCTATTAGTATCCTCGTTGTGATGGTAGCCTGAATATCTCATTTCTTTTGTCTATCTGTTCAGTATTGCAATTACAAAATACCAGTGTTCATGATCAGATTACTAAAAATCTGACCAGATGTCAACATGTTACGTCTATGAAATCCCAGGTGTAAGAGATCAGGAAAGGATGGCAGGAGACTGGCTTAGCTATGTCAAGACCTGCTGGTCAAACCACAGGGCAAGAAGGAAATGCAAAGGCAATGGGAGCAGGGACAGGTATCCTGGAAAGAATGGAGGGACGCTGCCCAGTTGTGTAGGGATGGGGTCAAGATGGCCAAGGTGCGGCTGGAGCTGAACTTGGGAAGAGATGCAAAGAAGAAGGTCCTGTACAGCTATGTCAGCAAGAAAAGGAAGGTCAAAGAAAGTACACTCCTGTGATGAGCAAGACTGGCAAACTGGTAACAATGGACAGGGAGAAGGCTGAGGTAGTCAACAACTTTTTTGCCTCTGTCTTCATTAGCAACCTGTCTTCCCACACCTCTTGAATGGACAGACCACAAGGTAGGGATTGGGGGAGCAAAGTCCCTCCCACTGTAAGAAGAGATCAGGTTTGTGACTACCTGAGGAACTTTGAATGTACAAAAGGGGGAGACCTTATTGTGTTTTTTCAATACTTAGAAGAGGCTTGTAAGAAAGATCAGGACAGGCTTTTTAGTAGGGCCTATAGTGCAAGGACATGGGGTAATGGTTTTAAATTAAGGATAGATTTAGGCTAGATGTAAGGAAATAATTGTTTATTATGATGGTGTTGAAACACTGGAAGCATTGTCCAGAGAGGTGATAGATGCCCCACCCCTGAAAACTTTCAAGGTCAGGTTGGACGAGGCTCTAAGGCAACCTGATCTGGTTGAAGATGTCCCTGCTTTTTGCAGGGGAAGTCGAGATGTCCTTTAAAGCTCTCTTCCAGCCCAAATGATACTATGCTATTGGATTTGTACAAAACCAGTTTTGAAGCAGATCTTTATATCAGCCATGTTCATTCAGATAAGTAAAAAATATTTTGATGGCATAGAAGAAAAATTTTCCAGTATTTTGCTAAAATTCCATTGAGATTGACTGTGGAAATTTAAACAAGGGATCTAATTCTAAACTTCTGTTTTTATGGTTAGGTCCATGGTATGGTTAGTCAAGAAGCACACTCAGTTTTGTGCCTAAATTACATGCTGTACTCTTGTGGGTTGGCTTCATTTTTATCTGTGATAGTTTTGGAAGCTGGAATACTCTTAGAGTATCAGAAATGGATCATCCCCAGAAAACTATCAGTATTTTTAGAAAATGCTTAGGCTGCTAAAATACTTAAGGCTGCAATACTTAGCCTGCTAAAATAGGATAGTTAAAAATCTGGATCTGCTTTGAAAGGTGAAAACCAGCTTTGGATAGTAACAGTCCAAAATTGAAAGTATTAAACTGATTCTCTTGAAGTCAGAGCTGTAAGTTTCTCAGCAAGTGACAGGAAAAAGGAGGTATTGCAGTAAACCTGCACAGGGAGAACTGAAAACGTGCACCCTGTTTTCTAACCCACTAGCTTGTTAGTACTTTGTATTTTGTAAGGGAACAGCGGTTTTTCATTCTGGTTACCACTGTTTTCAGCAAAGTGAACATGGCAGCAGTTGGCTTGTAGTGTGGAAAGGGGAAGGAGTGATTTTCTTACTCAAGAGACCATGGCTTTTGTAATTCAGTTCAAAAGATGCCCAGATGTCTGATGTGTCAACTTCAAATTCCACTGAAGAAAAATTGTTATGATGGAAACCTAAGACAGGTCTTACGGAGAATATGCAGTTATATTTATATAGTAACTTAGGAGATGCTATGGAAACATGCATGTCCTGTGGTATTTTTGGATACATTACATGCTGATTTTAAACCCCGCTGTTTCATTTAGTAACTATGCAAGAGTTCTGAGCATACTACTAGTCTTTGTAGTCTGTTTATTTTGCTCAGCACATTGTTCCTTTATGTTACGCATTAAGAGACAGTTTTCTTCACACACAAATGGCAGTCAATGACTGTTTTAAGGATTCCATTATCAAAGAATCTATTTCTAGGTAAGTAAAGAAATACAGAAATGCATACTGTGCCTGGTGGTACATGCTTGGTGTCAGTTGGTTTCTTGGGACATCTTACCTTCTGAGCTTTTGAGTTCTTTTAGTTCAGCTCTTTCATCAAAGCAGACTGTGTCTCCTACAATCAGGATATAATTTTATGATTTACAGAAAGTATAGAACATGGTGTTCTCAAAGACAGAAGTGACGTTATCTAGCTAGTGTAACTTTTTCTAAAGTTCTAAAGTGGTGGAGGAGCCTAGGTCCCATAGGTTAAATCTATTTACTCTGTTTTGTGACACAGTTTAAAGCCACAAATTCCTTTGCAGCAGTTTGTGTTGGAAGAAGCTGATCCTGTTGCTGCTTTCTGCCTTGAAGGATTCAGACTACAGGAACAGGAAACAGCCATGGCTACAGCAGGTTTCTTTAGCTAATTCAGGAACTGTTAGCATTTGAGTGAGAGGAGTAAGGGAGTGTAGTTCAGAAAATTGAGTATGCAGAAACACATCTCAGACACATCACATACATGGTAATAACTTTGTTAATAATGATTGAATTCTTTAATCCCATTATTGACCTCTCTCTTCGCTGAACACTGATGATCACTTGTGTGTGATGCCAAACACTTACGTTTTCTGACATAAGTAAAATTTTGCTTTTAAAACTCTTAAGAATTCCCCTAATAAATTATTTTGTGCCAACATATTAGATGAGGATATCTCCATTAAATTTTCTTTAATCACCTGTGTAAATGTGAATTACACAATGTGAATCAACTTGTTCCCGTCTTTGACTCCACTACATAGAATATCAATTACTTGATTATGAACTGCATTTACTTCAAACCCATTGCTTTATTATGTTGTAGTTTAGCACTGGCATGGAATCAAGGCCTTTTTAATATATATTTACTAGCTGTATTGGCTGATCTCTAATGGGCCCTCCTGTTTGGAAAAATAATTCTTTCCAGTTATGCGATAGCATTATTCATTCCATTTATCTTCACCAGACTCCCGCACTCACATAATAGATGATAAGTTTACTCAGGTTTCACAGATCTTGCAAAACTCTTGCACTTGAGTCCCTTTGATCCCTGAAATCAACTTCGCTAGCTTTTTGCTCTATAGTCAGATAATGAAGATTCAAACCTAAAATACATTAGATAATGATATATTAAAGTTTCTGTCAAAATTTCAGTCTCCACAGAGACTTGTATAACTCATAAGAATTTTGGAGAAAGGAAGGGGAGGTTTTGTGCATCTAGTAATAATTACTTAATCTAGTGATTTTTTTGGGCAACAAGCTCATACAGAGTCAAAGAATTGTAGGGGTTGGAAAGGACCTTTGGACATCATCTAGTCTAACCCCATGGGAGCAGGCTGGACATGAACACATCCAGGTGGGTTTTGAATATCTCCAGAGGAGGCATTTTCTGCTCTTTAGCCTTGTGGAAAATCAATGGTGAGCTACAATGTCTAAAATCCTCAAGGTATTTTTGTGAACATTTGAAGAACAGGTGTAGTGGTCAACAATTTTTATCCCCAAAGGAGCCTCTTTATGTAGATGTAGCTTTATGTAATTCTATGAAAGATACTTCCTGCCAGGTAGAAATTGTCTTCATCTTATCTGTGAAGAAACACATAATTATCTAGAAGCAATTAAAAGTGTGTGTCCATCATATTATTATTTTTTCCTTAAAAGCATAAAACAAATCACCCCAAATACTGAATTGGCATTGACTTCACTGAGCTGTAAGGTGTAGGACTCATCTAGACCATCTCCATTTTTTCTCTAGTTTGGTTTCAGCCATCATTCTTCATTTTAATTTTGTGAAACGTTTGAGGAAAGGAGTTCCGTGAAAGATTCTAGGAAAAAAAACAACCCCAAGCCAGGTCAGTTTCATAGGATTTACTTTCAGAAATGGGAATTAAAAGCATAAAATAAGTTATGAAGAAGGAAGCTCACCATTCAGGGTTCAGTTGGAAGAATGCTTTTCTTTAAAGGCATCAGGCATGAGTAGGTTGATGTCATGATAGCAATGTAGAAATAATAAGATATTAACATATACCTTTTAAAATTTGACAGGTGCTTTTCCAGCATCAGCACTGTATGCACGAAAAGATTTACTTCAAAGACCTACGCATGTTGCTACCAAAACTTTCCAAGGCCTGCGAATATTTGTGAATGATGAGCTCCATGAACTCTTTATAGGGCTGAAGACAGCTGAGAAGTTTCTAAAACCTGGGGGTCGCCTTGTAGCCCTCTCCTTTCATTCACTAGAAGATCGTATTATCAAACGTTTTCTTCATGGTATAGATATGACAGAAAAGTACAATCTTGGCTCAAGGCAGAAGATAAGACAGGCTCTGAAAAATTGCTCCAAAGCAGAAGATACACAAGAATTTCCCTGTGGAAAATCCAACTCAAAGTGGACTTTCATACAGAAAAAAGTTCTCACACCCCAAGCCAAAGATATTCAAACAAACCCAAGAGGAAGGTCAGCCAAGCTAAGAGCTGCTATTAAACGCTAAACCAAAATATATGGTTATATAATTGTATAATTTCCTTAAATTTCCTTAAATGTTTTCCAAAAGTCTAATTGGACAGATAGTATTAAACTGAAAAAATAAAATTAAGATCATTACAAAACACTTATTTCTTTCTTTTGTGCTTTTTTTTTTTAATTAGGAGGTTATGTGGATCAAAAGATAAAATAAATATAGGTATGTGGCTGTCTAATTATATGAAAAAGAGATCTTTTTAAAAAGAACATCAAAATCAAAATTTATAAAAATTACAAGTGTGATGTATTTACAGTATTTCCTTTAGATCAAATTGAAAGCCCTTCCACTAGTAGTCTAAATTCAGTAGCTGATTGAGAAAGACACATTTTTATGGGCCTGGATTTCACACGCCTGAGTCAGATGGATGGTTTAGTCTCAAGTAACTTTAACCTAACCTGAGAATTAATGATATATAAGCCTCTGTATCTCAGTTGATTTGTTGCCTGAATCGCTGCGGGACAAGAGCTAGTTCTTAAACAAGTTCGTATTAGCATCTAATGTTCTATGCAGGAATTTGTAAGCAGGCTCTTATCTTTATTAAAAAAAGTAAGTATATATTGATGATGAGCAATCACCTGGTTATTTAATGTTAATGGATTCTAAATAGTAAATGTATGGTGAGGAAAATTGATACTCAGAAGACCACTGTTCGCACTTGAACACTACAAGCAAGCAGTGAGAAGATTTTTACTTGATCATTTGGATTTCTTCTTGTGGCCCTAACTTCTGTGCATGGATCCAGTACAACTTCTGTATGTTAATGAAGTTGTAATTATCCCATTAAAAAAGTAGTATTGTGGATCTTATGAAGTATTCTCTGTTGCTGGTTATCATTTATTAAAAAGAGCTACTTATGTAAATATAGAATTATTTTTATAAAAGGCCCACTGTAACTCCTGTTTCCTATTTGAATGCTATACTTACTAGTAAAACATGTAAAACTTTATTTTTTTAGTGAGCTAGTATGAATTGGATTTAGCTTTGGGTATATATTTTATCTTAAAAGACTATTGTTTTGTGGTCTTTGTGTGTGAAAAATGATTGGAAAGTAGTGTAATTTTTTCAGCTTCTTTTGACCTCTGGCTCATCCCCACAGAAAAAAATAGTCCTTATTTGGATAATCAAATCGGTAGCATGATTTCATTTGTGATGAACGTGAAACTTGGCTGGTAGAAGAAGAAATGCAATTTCTGACTCTTAGCTAAATGAGTACTACAGTAGCTTCTAAAAGAGAACTAAGTGCATCATGCCAGATTTGACTTTCATTAAGCATCTTCTTTTTGTGTAAACGATTACTTCACAAGGAGTTTTTTGGGTCATATCGACACAAACAAGTGTTGATTTAGGTTCACTGTGTATAATATACAGTCTATTGAAATATCTGAATATTGTTTAATTTCTTGGTAAAACTAAGTCATGTAATGTATTCTTGGGTATGCACATGATAACATCTGTCTCTAATCTGAAATAACAGTTGAATGATGATTGACATTTCATACTTTTCTGCAATTTCAATCTTTTTCCACTAGTTTCATTATACTTGCTATTAAATATTAAATACAACATTCCACTTCAAATAATATTACTTACTGTTGACATCTTAGAGACAACAGACTGTACCTTAAATAGAATTTTTTTCATCCAAACATTAAATATAAATAATGTTATTTTTAGCCAAGATACCATACTGAAATGTACTCCAATTATAGGGTGGAAAAATCGTGCCCCTAACATAGGCTTAGAAGTGTTGTAGTTCCATGCTGTGCGTTGTTCAAGAATATGCTTCAGGAAAAGAACATCCAGTTACACCAGAAGTTAAGCATCAGTATTCCAGAAATTATATGAAAGCATTAACATTTCTTATGCTTAAAACAGTGGTTAAAATATGCACTTGTCACATCTAGTTTCAAAGGTACAGTTTCTTACGATAGTTGATCTACCATATACCAGTTTTTGTAAATACACTCCCTCACCTTGGGGAAAGTAAGAGACTTTTCTTTACCTTTAGGTTGGAGCTGCACAGCTGTGGCACTCCATCAGTCTTTGAGCTCTTGTCTTAAGAAGATCCATGTTTCTCCTCTCAGGGTCTCCTCGCTTTCACCTTTAAACTTGTGGTATGGAGGGTCCTGGAATTTTAACCTCTGCTTACTTGCAAAAGGAATTTTCTGGTTTTCCCAAAAAAAACTCTGGTTATATTTAGTCAAAGTATTCTTGTATCTTTAAGCAAGCATTTAATTTTCATTGACAAGTGATGTGAAGGGCATTAGGCCTTTATGTTCTTACCATTCTTATCTACGTAGCATATCTTAAATTTTCCTAATGTGGTATATTTTATGTGTTAGTGACACCAAAAAATAATCAATAATAGTATTTACGAAGAAGATGGTGTCTGGTGGGAAACTAATCTCACTGAAAAACAAGTCATGCTGTCAAGACACAAATAGTGTATAATTTCTAAAAATTTGACTGATCCATGTACACTCTAATACAGCCAAATGCAAGATTCCCTATCAAGAAATAAAAAAGATTGTAGACCATGTTTACAAGGACTGTGGTGATACCATGATGCTGTACATGATGGGAAGAGTAGAAATATGCAATATGTGGGATATTTGTAGAAAAGGCCAAGTCGTAGTTGAGGAGAGATGATGGTATTGCCAAACAGTATGTGTGTGCAGAGCATATTGCTAAAGTTTCTATCTGTTCATGTTAGTACTTCAGAAAGGTGTGGAAGAATTTTAAAAGAGATAAAAAGCAGCTATGAGGCTGTTGATAAGCGTTATAAACATGTGTTCTATTGAAATAATTAGAAAATGTGATTTAATTAGTTAATTCAAGTGAATACAAAGAGTTGGTATGCTGTCGAAAGTATCTACCTGTTGAAGAGATTTGCACAGAATAATTATTTGAAAACTAGACACTAGTTATCCTGTGAGTAAGGTTTCTATAGTAAAAATATAGTACTTTTAAAAAATATAATTTTAAAGCATAAGCACAATTAGTTGCCTTTATAGACCATGAGGGCCTACCAAAAATTATTACCTCCTTGTTGCTTCCTAAAGAAAAAGAATCATTTTCAGTGTTTCAGAATGCAAAGTCTTAATTGTACTGTTTTCAAGTAATATAAGGAACTAATCTCTTTCTTCAGGTTTGGGGCTCTTTCCTTATGCTAGTACAGTTGTGTAATTTCTCAGTAGTTTTCTGTAGTCCCATCTGATGAGATTGCCACTTGACTTGGAAAAATCCCAGTCTGAAACGTCAGTTTTTGTAGACATCTGTTGAAGTATTTGATAGTTGAAAGGAGGGGATTCCTAATATAGTAGGAACGGGGTAAATACTGGCTTCGGTAAACACTATTAGCAAGTGTCCTTTCTAGTAAAAAGTATTGTATCAGATTTTTTGCATGCTACTTTCTAGAGTAACGTTTCTATGATTATTAATGATTCATGTAATTGCTCTAAAATTACTTTGTATTGGTGAAGACATGGTATTAATTGGAGAGCTTGTGCTCCTAAATAGTGTAACAGCACAATAAGGGAGGAAGTGTGAGGGACTGCACCCCGAGGAAGGTGACTTGCAGGGGTGGGATGACTGTAATAAGCTTAGACGCAGGTTGTTGGAGATTTTGATTAATTTGAATTTTAAAATAACTTAGATCTATCAGCCTTGACTCATTGTTTGGAGTATCATTGTACAAGAGTACTGCTGAAAAATGAGATGAATTTGAATAAATGGAGAAGTAAAGAACTCATAAGCTAATTTGTTGCTGTCCATCTTACTTAAAGTCTTTACCTCTAGCAGGAGTAATGAAGGGGTTCAGACCTGCTTTTCTTGCTCCCCAAAATCTTTCCAGGAAGAGCCCTTTAATAGGATTACTATTACATATTTTTATATATATGGACCATTTATACCAGGATTACAAACACTGCTCAGGGGAGTATGGGAATCCGTCTTGATGTCCTTTTTTTTTTTTTTTTTTTTTTTTTTTTTTTTTTTATATAGCAGTTCCTTAAAACTAATCTGTAACTTACAATAATAAGCAATTGTATTTTTAAGCCTTTCAGAGTATAATGAAATGTGGAGGCCTTTTTGCACCTGAGATATATGGGAATTAAAGCAGGATTTTGTGCATTAATTAAGACTGCAGTGCTACAGTCAATCTTGCAAATAATTTAAATTAATGTAGAACAACTTTTTCCCTTTCCCTTCTCCCATCCTCTGTGGAAGAGAAATGAGAAAAATATGTTTAATTAAAAAGAAATAAGGAGTAAAGCAGAGAACCTTAAAAGAAAACACAATTTATGATGAGGTTTACCTGACATTCAGTTTTGAGATTTCATATACGTATGTGCAGTATTCTGTTACTTTTCTGTTCTTTGCCTGATTTTACCTGGTGGGGGACAACCAGTAGCAGTAGGATAGCTCAATCTCCGTACATAGATGCAGAGCATGGTTTCCCATGCATAATCAAAGGTAATAGTAGGAAGGTATATATGCTTCTAAATCCAGCCCTGTATATTTTTTCCCTCTGTCTCCTTTGCAGTTAGAATTGTGTTTACCTTTCTGAATCCTCTGTAAGCTTATCCCAGGGTGAATGAGAGGAAAGGGCTTTTCTTTTTCAGAAAACTATAATACCTGTCCATCCAACTTTATTAAAATTAATGCTATGTAATACTTTTGTTTTGACATATTTTGCTGATGACATGCCATGTTTTTCAGTATTGCTATTACATCACTAAAACAGGAAAAAAGGGCAAATATTTGTTCATGGGAAATCTAAGCTAAAAAAAACAGAAAGTGATTGGTTGCCTGACTGTCTTACTATACTGACATAGCTATGTTCATAAAAAAAAAAAAAAATGTTTTCATTGTGCTTTGATCTTTATGCAAATTATATTTTTTTCCTGGTGCTTTTAAAGCCTAATTTGGCTGGTAGTAATAGTCAAAAACAAGCTGGAAGGTTTTTGAAATTTATTTTTGTTTGCAAGTTTAAACTTGACACCTTGCTTATAGCTGTCTCTTTAAAGAGTAAAACTGGAGATACAGCTCCCTCTGTCTGTCCTGGGAATACCTATGCTGTGCGTTTTTTGAAGTGCACCTGCAAATTATTACAGTAACAGCATGTATATTGTCAACATGAAGATGTGGAGAACTTCCTTTACACATCAGTAGTTGTTTTAAATTTTGCTAACTGGAATTTTAAAAGAACAAAGGATGGGTCATTTTCGTATCTGAAAATGCTTCAATCAAGATACCTGATGCAAAAGACAGAAGAAGAATCCTTGTACAGTAAGGTGCTCAAACAGAAAATTTATTATGAGAAAACAAAAGTCCATTTGAAAATTCTAGCTATTCTTTCGTGCCCCATACAATTTTTACAGACATAACAGCAGCAAATGTACTTCATGTGTTTGTTGACAGTCATTAAAGAAAACATTTTCTGTGCTGGTGGAAAACTCTGCATAAACAATAAAACTTTAGGGGATACGACAGATACTGGAATGAAAATAAATGATGCTATATAAATCACATCTGAAAATTCTTACATGCAAGAATACCTGAGTGAAAACTTAGGATTAAATGTACTCCTTTGTCAACTGTTCACTGTTCACATGCCACTTTAGTCTGAGTCTGTGGATGCAATTCTGACAAACAAAAGGTAATCTGCATTTCATTTTAGTTGTTTATGGTTTATATTTGCACTGAATGCGTACTAGAGCTCAGAATAAGTTTGTACTAACCTTGTGGTGTTAGCATTTTATATTAGCTGTAATTATACTAATAAAATTAACGTAGCAACATAACATTAACAAGAGTAGAACATAAGTTTGTTACTATAGAAAAGAAAATTCTGAAGCATCATGATAGAACTTGTGTGCTAAAATGCATGGAAACTTAATAATAGCTTAGTCATCAACAGTTCAGGCTAGAGAACCTTCTCTTTTTTATTTCAAGTATTTTAAACTATTTCTACACACCTTTCCTGTAAATTGTATATTTTTCTCTTCCTGATCAGAATTAATTTCTTGCTTAAGAACATCTCTCATAGACTTTGCAAAAAAGTGAAATAAGAAGTATTGACAGTCCCACCTGATAAGTATCTAAAAATGAAGATATCATAAAAACTGTTTTGCAATGTAGTGCAAAACCTATATTCTCAGGAGTAATGACACACACATGCCTGTTACTACCTGCACAATCTGAGAGCCTAATCTTACAGTCTTTACCACTTACGGTTGTAGCTTTGTTATAGGCACTATTTCTATAATGTCCTTTTTCTAAAAGTTGGGATAGAAGTGGGAGTTGAAATCTCAGTGGGCAATGAGAGGTGATTGGGCGGAGGTAACTCCAGTAGGTGGTGGGTGGGTCTCTGTGGAAACAGAAGGGACTTGACACCCTGCAAGGCAGGGTCCACTGAGTACGGGGCAGGCAGGGCCGACTGCCTGGGCTTCTGTGGCAGTAACAGAATACTATAGTGCCCAGTTAACAGAGTTCTTGATGTGGTGACAGGTCCGTTGGTGTATGTTACACTGCATCTCACAATGCTTTAATAATGGTGGCAATAGGTTTCAGAAGACTAAAGTTAGGGAATTTTAATTATTTTATTTAATTATTATTTTAAAAAATCCTCTGAATTTGAAGGTGGTGTGTAGTTTTTTTACTGTGTCTCTCGGGGAAGTCAGGAGGGTAGTGGAAAAATTGAGAGGAAAGGGCCTTTAGTCTCTACTGTATTTGCCCATATTAAAGGTAATAAAAAGCTTCAAGTGGTTTAAAAAACATGAGATCAAGTCATAAAATGCACATATGCTGTGGTTATCACTATTAATCAATTTATTAAACTATCAGGTGATATAAAATTACAAAACAGTTGATTAATTAGATGAGCTTGGCCAATACTCTGCACTTAATGGTATTCAAAAACTAAAGTAATTATGGGATGATTAGAAGTGTGTCACACAAGCCTTCCTGGCAGGACCCTGCCAGTTTTTCCTGTGAATGCCTTAAGTAAACACAGGAGCATTTGGCTGCGCCTGCACACCTGGGCAGGGCACTGCTAGAGCTGATGCTGTGATGACTGACGTGGAGATTAACATCTGAACCTTCCCTGAACAATCTGACTTTTTAGAGCACTGACTTATTATCTAACGCTTTATTCACAGGGCTCAAGTAATTTGGAAAACAACATATTAAAAGATGAGCGTAGTGGGTATTTTCTGGTTGCTGATTGAATTTGGTAACTTTTTTCCCCAGGGCAAGCTAACTTGTTCTTTTAAAACTTAGTGAAACTTTCCTGGAACCATCAGTAGTCGATGTTTTAGTCTGAGATGAAAAATAATTAATTAATTAGTTTAATTGCACTGACCATTAGATCCAATTATACCCCAATGGGAACACAGTCCTCCATAAGTACCACACTCAGCTGCGTATTGAAAATACTCTTTTGCAATTTAGCCACATAGTTACGGCTGGCAAATCGTTTACTCAGCCTGTCCAAGCCATGGCTTAGTTTTCAGGGTTCTGTTTCACTTGAGTAGGCTTTTTTTGTAAAAGATGTTATGAAGTACTTAGTTTTCCTGGGAAAAGCAAATTGATTCCTTTCTGCAAATATAGTCTTGTGCTAAGAAAACAGTGAGTTTTTTGCCTTTATTTTAAAAAAGTTTTTAACTTTGATGAAAAAATATGTATCTAATCACTTCTATAATTTCTTCTTTGAAGTAATTCATTGTTCATATGAGGAGTACAGAATTAATGTTGGATACTGAATAGAGCCATTGGCTATCGTGTTCCCCCTTCCACAGCGTGACCCCTGGACTGGCCTAACTCCTAACCACTCCCTGTAGCCTGCAGAACAACAGGCACCTCAGCATGCATTCACCTGTTGTTCCTCTTAATTTAATAATGAGACTATATAATAACTTTGCTTAAGGTAGGTTTTCTTTTCTCTAAGTGAAATCCACACTTGTAATTTTAATTATTTTTGCATATAAAATTTTTTTTTTTTCTTTTTGTGTTTGAGTCCCCACCTCAGATTCGGTATTGACAATGCTCATTAGCTTTGTAATTAATCACGTTTCAAGGTTTCTCAAAGCCATGAGAGTCTTATTTTTCCCAAAACGTTAAAATCAATTTCCAGCCTTCATGGCTGCAGAGAAAACCGTATGACTGGAATCATAGAATGTTTTGGATTGGAATGGACTTCAAGGATCAGTAGTCAAATGCCTCTGCAGTAAGCAGGGACATGTTTGACTAGATCAGATTGCTCAGAGCTTCATCAAACCTGATTTTGAATGTCTCCAGGGATGGGGCCTCCACCAGCCCTCTGGGTAACCTGTTCCAGTGTCTCACCACCCTCATTGGAAAGAATTTCTTCGTAATGTCTCATCTAAACCTACCCTGCTCTGATTTAAAACCGCTGTCCCTCATCCTGTTGCTACATGCCCTTGCAAACAGTCCTTCCTCAGCTTTTTGTAGGCCCCCTTCAAGAAGTAGAAGGCCACTGTAAGGTCTCCCCAAGCACTCTCTCCTCCAGGCTGGACAACCCCAGATCTCAGCCTGTTTTCCTAAGAGGTGCTCCAGCCCTCTGATCATCTTCATGGCCGCCTTCTGGACCCACTGCAACAGGTCTATGTCCTTATGGTGAGAGCTCCAGAGCTGGTTTCAGTGCTGCAGGTGCTGTCTCACAAGAACAGAGGGAGAGAATCACCTCTCTTGATCTGCTGGCCATGCCTCTTTTGATGCAACTCAGGATGCAATTGACCTTCTGGGCTGCAAGTGCACATGGTTGGCTCTTGTCCAGCTTTTCATCCACCAGTACCCCCAAGGTCTTTTCCACAGGGCTGCTCTCTATCACATCTTCCCCCAGCCTGTATTGATAATGAGGGATTGTCCTGACCCAAGTGCAGGATCTTGCACTTGGCCTGGTTGAACTTTATGAGGTTTGCATGGGCCCACCTCTCTAGCACTTGATCCCATTGTCTCTATCAACGATGAAGATATTAAACAGCACTGGTCCTAGTATGGGTCCCTGAGTGATGCCACTTGTCACCCCTCTCCATCTGGACATCGAGCCATTGACCACTAGCCTCTAGATACGGCCTTCCAGCCAGTTCCTTATCCACCAAACAGTTGACCCATCGAGCCCATATCTCTCCAGTTTAGAGACAAGGATGTTATGGGGGACCATGTAAAAGGCCTTGCAGAAGTCCAGATAGATGATATCCATTGTTCTTCCTTTGTCCTCTGATAGTCACTCCACTTTAGAAAGCCCCTAGGTTGGTCGGGCAGGACTTGTCCTTAGTAAAGCCATGCTGGCTGTCTCCACTCACCTCCCTTTCCTCCATGTGCCTTAGTGTAGCTTCTAGGAGGATCTGTTCCACGATCTTCCCAGGCGCAGAGGTGATGCTAATAGGTCTGTTGCTGGGGTCCTCCTTTCTACATCCTTTTTAAAAATAGGTGTAATGTTTCCCTTCTAGTCACCAGGGACTTCATCTGGCTGCCGTGACTTTTCAAATATCATGGAGTCTGGCTTGGCAGCTGCATCAGCCAATTCCCTGAGGATTCTGGGATGCATCTCATCATTTCCCATGGACTTGTGTATATTTAGGTTCCTCGGGTGGTCATAAACCTTGTCTTCGCTTACAGTGGGAGGGACTCTGTCTCGGACTTTGACTTAGAGCTCATTATCTTTTCCATAAGTGCATATGATAACCAAATGTAATCTTTTGATTTGATTTGGTTTTGATAGTCATGTGGGTTTTGAAGCCCTATTACTGATTTTTCCCTTCTCCCTCTGCCCTCTGTTTGCCACTCTAGAAGGTGTGTGTCTACAGCACTGCCTCTGTACTTGTCACCTGGCTTGCGTGCCATCACTCTTTCATGGTACCAACATGTACAGTTTCAATTACTGGAGGATGCCGTTAATTATCAGTTTACAAGGAATTGTTATGGAACCATGTAATTAAGTAAATGCATGGAGCACATCTGGGTATGCCATTACACACCTTGCTGCTGTGCGAATGCATGTTCATTACTGCCTCTGGTCCATTTGAGATGCTCTTGGGTTTTCATTTATTTGCACAATTATCTGGCTTTTGTTGAGAGCACTGCCTGCTGAAAAGCTGCAATTCTAGTTACTGTCTTAGGAGTACAATAGGCAGGGATCAGATATCTTTGTTTTTAAATTAATGCATAGAATTTGAGAACACAATATAACATTTAGGTCTTCTGATGTCTTCCAAACTGAAATCTGAGCCAAATCATTTGTATTAATGGTCATATATCTTTAGTATCTATGAATCCCAGTCACCACACAGCTAAGAATATGCAATGGCAGTGGTTTGAAGTGAAAGAAAAGGAGGCTTGTTCCTGCTTCCTGCTTTATCAGCCAATCGGGTCATCTTCAACACACAAATCTTCACAGTCTCTAAAGCATAAAAGCCTGTCTTAAGCTTGAACCTTTACAAATGGATCCTTAAAAGTATTTCTTATGCTTTATATCCCAGTAAGGTGACAGATTGTGGAATAAAATTCTTGAATGAAAATATTTATAAATACAGCTTCGTAAAAAGTCTTTCCCAATGAGCAATTTCCTTAGGCTCGATAGCCAGAGTCAGGAGATTTTGAGCAGATCTTCCTGAGTGATGGGAGGGTCCTGGCCAGAACGAGATTGTCAGTGCTTTGAGGGGTGGGAGATCTGGGGTCTGTGGGTGACTGGCTGCTCATCCTGAGCCCTGAAGCAGTCCTGCATAACAAAGCACAGGGATGTTGTAATGTGGCTGGGTCTGGCTGTGGATTGAAGTCTGCAAGAGCTGTTCCGTGGTATTAAGAGACAGGAATACCTCTAGTGGTACACAGTGTAATTCGTGATTGTGTAATTTAAGGTTGCCTTAGGTAATGATAAAGATTGAGGGGAATTATTGGAGTGGGAGAATCATTTTATCATTCTCAAAAAGATCACTGCACATGACTTTTCTTAGGCAGGTTAGATTGGAGGGGTGTATTTTCTGCAATGGGGAAGAAGTGTTTAATTTGAAAGATCGTTCTTTGGAAATATCACTTTCAGTGATTAAAGTTGATATATAATTTGAATCACCTGAGTCATGCTTCCAGTTTTTCCCCAAATTATGCCACTCTGGTGGGCAGTTCGCAATTATATGGGGTCTGACCCAGTGTTAAATCCAGCAGCTTGAAATGCTCTAAGGCTTTAAAGTGTCATTATGAGAAACGTTAGAATGTGTGACTAGTGCCCAGTTGCTGCCTTTAATAATTATTATTACTTCTATTTGCATTCACCTCAGCCACTGCTTTTTTTCCAATGTCCGGAGAGAAGGGAGTTGCAGCACAGACAGCATAAAAACGTCCTTTTACATATCTCAGCAAAATGCTTAGTTAAGGTTGTTAGATGTCTGAATGTTGCATGAAAAGCACATTATTTGCATCAAAAAGAATTGTGACTGCCATCATTTCACCTAAAATAAAGAATTAACTTAAATGCACACAAGCTGTAATTACTTTATAATAATTTATTTTAATAACTGGTTTAGTTGAACCTGTGGAGGTGATGTGTTAGCCCTGGAAAGGAAGGCAGTTTAGTTAAACCAGAGTCATTAATCCTTGCTGAGAAAAATTTACTGGCTTGGCAGTGTGGTAAAACGCGTATGTTGCATTTGGGACAGAGCAGCCGTGTCTATCACACTATCTTCTTCTTGAACATATTAACCTGAGTCTGTAGCAGCTTGAGTTTTTATCTGTGATTTTCTACTTAACAGAATGATAGCTTTCTTACAAACATGTTAAACTGTCATTAAATGCTAAGTCACGTTACGTCTTTAAAACTGTTTTCTTTGCAATGTCTGTAATTAGCTTTTTATTTTTTTTTTACAATAACCTTCTTTTGAGATTTATTTAAAGTAGTATGTGATGAGCAGCTGTAGAGTACACCAGTAAAGCAATATTAAACTAATTCAGAAAACGGTTGACAGGTACAGTTTTGGCAAATAATGTAGTTTGGGTTGTGGGTTTTTTGTCCAACGAGGTTAAGTACTGTTAGACGCCTGTACTCTTCCATGGGAAATGGCAGTGCAGCCAATCTCCAGCAGCATGACAGCAACTATTCGTCATTTCTTCTGAGTTTAATCTACTGGAGGATTAATCATCTGTGGCAGATGTCTGTAAATTCACAAATCTATTGATCCAGATCTCATTTTCTGCAGAAATGTAGCTGGCAAGGATGTTTATTTCTCCTCCATGCTGAATGTAAAACATTTCCGTATCTATCTAGAGAGAGAAAAAATGGAAGCTGAGGGGTTTTTGTTGCGTTATTGAATCGCAGAAGTTAATAGGCTGGGAACGTATGCTTTCGTTATTACCCTGGCTGCTTTCCTTTTACTATCGTCTACACTCATCAATAAATAAATAAGTTAATTAAAAAGCTGTTTCTAAGGGACAAAGTACAGAACCTTAAGATCTATCAGAATCTCAGTAAAGGATTTAGCCTCTGGCTTAAAAAAATACATAGAGTTATGGATGGATGAAAGTCCTCAGCTTCGATGGTTTTTATCATTCTAATGAGCTGCACAAGTTGCAACAATAAAGGAGGGGTATGGCTCCCCGCCAGAAATTGTTTGGCCGGTGGGCCATGACAAGGCCCACTGTGCAGAAGAGGTAAGATGAAAACCCTATTTACAAAAACGTCCAACATTGCATGTATGTGTTTAATCATAATGCTAATAATTTGGAAATGTTCCAAATGCATATGAAAACATATTCAGAAACTAATTAAATGCCCATAGCAAATTCTTTCTGATGTTCAATCAGGAGTTTATGAAGTGTGGGTAAGTGTGTGTCCACATGCAGAAATGAGCGTATTATTTAGTATTTTAATAAATTATTTAATGCACTTTACCACGTGCTGTTTTATTTTTATGACCTCTCTTTTCTGCGTTGCAGGCTGCCTGTGACTGCACTGCTCACCCAGGCATCCTGTCTTTCTTCTCATCTGTCACCACGACGTCCTTTGCTGACATGACTGCTGGGGGAGCTGCTATTCGGAGCTTTCTGCCAGGTTCAAGTTTCTGCGCAAACAGGTGTATTGGTGCTAAGTGCTCCTTTCATGAAGTTGATGTGGATTGTCTTCTGCATTTGGAGAGTAAATGGTCAGACAGTGAATAATGCAGAAGGTGAGTTGTCCTTCAGAAATGCCTGGCACTTGCAGCTCTTCAGAGCCCGTAGCAGCAGAAGGCTCTGCCAGGTGAGCCCAAGTGAGCAGTCGATATGGAGCAGCAGCCCCTTCTGTGTCCTCACAGCTTCGCTTGGTGAAGGGACAGCTCTGTGTTCTTTGAGAACAAACTAACGTTCTTCTAGAAGTAACTCATTCTGCCACGTTGCTTGCAAAACACTGGTCAAGCTCTGGTGGATATCTTGTTTGTGGTTGTTCCTTATTTCAGTTATCTGCAGGGAAACAGGACTTTGTGACAATCGATGCAAGTCTGTGAAAGGGACTTGGGAAAAGTCCTTTTTTTTCTGTATCTCTGTGCAAATTAATAAATGAAGATTTAACTTCACTGATCTCTCTAGATGCAATTTTATTATGTGCAGCGCTGTTCACAGCCAGAGGGGTTGAAAACTAGGCACCCATATTCAAATACAGCCCAACACTGTGGGTGCCTTTAATGAAATAAAGTTTGCTGTCTGAGGCTGGCGACAGCCATTCTCACAACCCGCAAAAGCGCACCTTGTGAACAGTAAATTGGAAAAGGGAAGAATGTCTATTTCTTAGCAAGCTTCACTCACCTAAGAATTGAATATATGAATATTGAATAAGCTTAAATTTATTTAAAATATTTTCAGATTAAATGTTTTTGCTGGGCATTCAGTTGGTTGTTCAAGATGTTTAAGCCTATGCAATAAGTGAAAAACAGCTAATATGAACAGCTGTGGAGAAACCATCACTATTGTTTTCACAAGAGACTGCTCATACTGATTAATAGAAGAGTTTAATTTTGCCTGCTTAGTTTCTTAAAAAAAATAAAAAAGAAAAAAAGAGGCAGTAGCATCCACAGAGGACAAGGAGTGGGTGATTGGTTCCTATTATTTTTCTTTTTAATATGAACATGAGCCCTACAGCTTTGTGATTCAGTTTCGTAATTTCATAATTTCCTTCCATTTAACCTAAGTGATTGTTTTGGGAAAGATTCCTTTCCTTGAAGATTAGTTCATGAGTGGGTTTAATATATTTTTGCAGAAATATATTCTTGTTTTCTTTTATAATTTTGGCAGAGAGCAAAACTCATTTTATGACTAATACCTTATTTTCTTTATTTAAGCTTTTCCAAGACTTAAAGATAACACTGTTATCACTCAGTTCAGCAGTCTGCTTTCTGCAAAGTTCCAGGTGTCCTTATTTAAAAGAATTAAGTCTGTATTTAAAAATATAGTTGTGGTTTCCCTGCCTATATAAACATATCCTTGTCTTTGCATGAATGACAATCCATTTGCTGTGGATCTTTCCAATGCACCCTAATGAGGCTCTTTCTCTTATCAAAAGGGAAGTGCAGCTCTCAAACTGAGGAAAAACCTATAGAAAGGCCATTGCTAGAAATGCCACAGTTTAATTCCATCAAGCTGAAGTTAGCAGGGCAATTTACATAACCTTTCTGCTATGTGGTTCACTGGTTACTTGACATTACAAAAGACCTAAATTGGGAATACAGTATCGTAGTGTATCATGAAATTGCCGTTAACTCGTGTATTGGTTAATATGAAAGCAAGTTAATTGCTAACCAGTGGTAGAGAGAGTAGAGCAACAACTGGGCAGGGCTCTGGGGTCTATTCCCAGCCTGGTGCCTGCCTGCCTGCCTCCCTGGCTGCCTGGCGGTGACTCAATTAGACTGTGATGTTCTGGTATCAATGGTAAACGTTAGATGCCTAAATCTGTATTTTTTAAGCTACTTGGCTTTGCAGAGATGCTGCACACCAAAGCTTCAACTGAAATTGCAAATCCAGTATTTTTGAATTCCCTCATCTTCCAGTGTTTATGAGAGGGAAGAGGAGGCCTTTGTTGCACTTCATCTTCTTAATTAAATGACAGTCATAATTTTTAGTAATTTCTGACCAGGAAAAAGTGGATCATAAACATGTATAGATTTACATATTTATGTAGCTATTTATAAATATGTAAATACTAAACATCATCTGAATGACATGCATGTAGAGAACTGACTGACAACACAGCTTTTATTAGTGTAATTACAATATAGCTCCTGCTGCAAAATTGTCATTGCACCAGCATAATCTCAAAATGGATCGTAGTTCTAACTCTGTTTTTATTAGCATGCTGCTTCATCTATAAAATAAAACATTCACCACATTTCTAATAAAATTCTGGTTTATGTGAGTATTAAATACCTTCTGTTGAGTGAAGTGTCAATTAAGCAATGAATTGCAAACTCGTGTAATTTGTTTGAAACGGTGCTAATTACCACCGTAAGGTCTTTATTGATGCTGAAGTCTTTAGGTGTAGACTGAAGGGATAAACACCTCATGTTACACAGCTCAACTTTCACACGGTAGTATCTTTCAGTTGCTGCTTACCAAGAGCCAAAGTATTTCTTCTCAAATTCTGTCTTTCCCCTACGTAAATCCTATCCCTCTTGTCTCTTCATGTTACTGAAATAATGTACAGCCTGGTGAAAACTACCTTACTCTTAGTGAGAATATTACACCTCTTCAAAGTGATGAACACTGAAAAACGCATTGTGTTTTCAGTCAAAATGCTGAAGACTTGTGTATCTGAGAACAAACACATCTTTTTCAGGTTTGAAGTAGACACAAAAAAAAATCTGCTTTTTTTTTTTTCTTTACCCAAAAATGAAAATACCGAAAAATTGAATGGATTTTTGGCTATTTTTTCATCTCAGTATTATTTTTCTTTAAAATTTGGACCAGCTTTGCTGGAATTTAGATCAAATTTCCATTTTACACAGGTATTAGTGTCAGTGCAAAGAGCGCTACAATGGCAAAGGACGCCTGAAGGTTATGAATTTGTTTGCATTGAAGGTCTTATGCTGTAGGATTCTGGATGAGTTCTACACTTACTCATTTGTCTGAGCACAAAGTTTATATAGCTGCACTGTTTTAACAAAATTAATTGTACGTAGGCAGGTCTATAGATATGCACAGATGTATATATATGCAGAA